>CM051260.1:64089310-64232741 GCA_027921565.1 Artemia sinica | reverse complement strand
GTCATTGAAATGCATAATAAGCACTGATAACGTCCTATTCCTTGCGTTTTGGATTCAATTACTAACACATAAATATTTAACCACCCCTATGTACAATACCATGCTGACTTCTCACTATCTTCACTTTGCTATATATTTCTTTAACCAGCTCCGAAAAAAGAACTGATAAAAATGTACTAAGAATTATGACTAAAATTAGTCGCATTTCACCGAACGCCAGCGCTACTTGTGGGACATTTATCTCTGCATCAGAATGCTTTCTGAAATGTCTGCTGAGAATAGAATAAAGTGAATATAAACAAAATGTGTATATTTTTTTCACAATTTAGAAAATTTTGCGCGCACGTGTAAGCGGTACCAACCCGTTCTCTTTTCTATTGTTGTCAATTTTATCATGCTGCACTTGGAGATCGTGCTTTGCTTGTGAAGGGAATTATAGACATAAAAATGATATTCAGTGTAACCCCCACTGGAAATGTATACCCCCATACCCTGAATTACACAAGAAAAACTTATATATGATTTTTATAGAATTTGTTTTTTTTTAAACAAAGATACAAAGGGGAAGGTAATTTTCAATCTCCAAGAGTCAATTTCCCTTCCAATTGGCATCCCTCGCAATTTTTAATCAATTTACGGTTTTTGCCGCAATGATACCAAAAAAATCAATGCCCAATGTCAAACAATGCCCAAGGGATACGTTAATAATTCTAACTTTATTTTTCGAATACTTTCAAATTGAAAATATGGTCGCTATTTAAATGTGGGACATATGACACAATATGATGTCAAAATCTGAGGTAATACTTTGACTTATCGTGTATCTTAACTTAGACAGCGCTATTGCGCTGCTTATGGTTTTTGTTTCAGCTTTATGTGGCCCGCTGGAATCAATGGTTTTATTTATATAATTTGGCGAAACCACAAAGAAATGAATTTAATAAGAAATTATAAATAAAATTTCAATAAACACCTATATTATAAGTTTAGTACCCAAAAGACAAAAATTTGACTCAGAATCCATTCAAAATTACGAGCAAATGAATAGAGCGATACCGGGGGCTACCATAACTTGGTTCAATTATGAGATTGAGCATCTTGTGCAGGGCGTGGGGGTCGGGGAAAATGGAGAGGGAATATGTAGTGCAGTATTAGTGGTGAATCTGGCTTGAAACACCCGAGTGTATATGACATTCACCTTTGCCCAACCTAAAGCTTGTTTACGCCATACTAGCGTCGTCTGCAGCAGCTCATTGCTGACAATTTTAGTAAAGGCCAAGTTTCAGAACCTATATTTATGATTTTTTTTTAATGTTTGTTTATTGTTTATAATGTACGCGTAATGTTTTTCGATGCAGCAAGTAGCGTGTTTGTTAAATAGTTACTTTTCTTTACTACCGCTTGAATAACACCTAATTCAATAACACCACCTCCCCCTCCCCAATAAAAATGCTGAAGCTACGGTCTTCTGCTAACTCATAAGCTAGCACCAGGGCCTATAAGACAATAGGTATCAAAAGGAAAAGAAAATTGTATAGCAGCTCGTGGTAGATTGAGCCATCTGGATATACTCTCAGCACGTTCCTTGGCACCTTACCAAAGCACTTGAGATCTGACAAAACCCGTTGATGACGGTTTTCTAAGGCGCTCTTGAGGAACAATGAACTCTGAACAAAACGGACAAGGCCATTTTCCTTTCTTGATGCTATTGCGAAACAAATTGCGTAATGATATAAGATGTTCACTAAGCATTTTCTGATGATTTCAGAAATATTTGACTGGTGCAGTATTGATACTATTGTGAAACATATTGCGTAATGATTTCTCTGGGTTTGAGTGATAGTTGTGCAATGATATAGTTCTAAGGTACTCTTGAGGGTCACTGAACTAATGGTGTACTGGAAGACCAGTGAGATTTGAACAAACCCAGTAATGGTGATTTCCTAAGGTGCTCTTCAGGAACGATGAAATCAGAACAAACTCGGACAAGGCAGTTTTACCTTTCTTGATGTTATTGCAAAACAGATTGCGTAATGATCTAAGATGTTTGTTAAGAATTTTCCGATAATTTCAGAAATATTTGACTGGGGTAGGATTTGAGCTGGGGACTCCTAAAGATGAAGGAATGACGTGCTAGTCAACTGAACTAACAAGTCAATGCTAATAAATTGTTCTTAGAAATACATTGAAAGAAACCCTCACATATCACTTTATGAATTAACAATTAAATGAGTAGTATCCTATTAATAAATCCTACCACACCCATTGATCTTATGAATTTTTAATATTGGAGCATGCATAAAGTAGAAACTAATAAATTCCTATACATTTTAGGCAATGATACGACAGCCCTTAGTCATCAATGACACAACAACAAAGGGCCCCAATGCCCCTCCCCCCAACATTTTGCAACCCTATTTTTTGTACTTATGTTTTGAACTTTTTTAACATAGTAGTTTTTTTTAACTTTTTTTATTTCTTAAAATGACACATTTAAAACAAAAAAAATCACATTTAATATTTTCGAAATATGAAATGAAAATGATATAGATATGTTACTTGTGATTTTTAGTATTAGAAAAATAATGTTTGTAGTAACACTTTTCTTTTTTGGACTGAATTTTTTTGGACTTGGAAATAATTCCTTTTTTTATTTATGTGGCTGTACCAGTGGTACTCTATGGCTGGTCATCCACAGCGCCGAGGATAGATTTTTAACATCATTGAAATAAAAGAAATAAAAAATAAGTAAATAAATGAAAATAAATAAATAAATAAATAAAAATGTCATTACAAATATGGTTCTTCTAGAACAAAAAATCACGATTATCATATGTATACCATTTTCATTCTGTATTTTAATTAATATCACATGTGAATTTCTTTGGCACTTAAAATTTTTTTGACTGGTGAACGTGATTTTAGGATTTTTTTTATGTGGCCGACTCGTAGTACTCTATGCCTAGTCATCGACACTTACTAGTTTATTGTATCAGTATTTTATATAAAATACTTTTATATAAATATATTTTTACCTCCACCCGAGTACCTGTAGCCAACCTACAATAGCACCTTTTTTCAAATAACTGCATTTAAGTTAGGTTCATTTAGGTTCAATTAGCGTGGCGTGCTAGACTAAGACCTAAAATCAGTTTTGCTGTCATCTTTATCTAAATCGAATTATATGGCAGCACTTGGGGTAGTAAAACTGCCATCTATGACTGTGAATGAATAGATGGCAGCAATAAAGATTTTAATTAAAACTGGTAATAATTCCCTTCAGGTCTGAAATTTGATAGATTTCCCACTTCATATGTCTGTACCTCTAAAAACTTGAGATAAACGTGTCGTCTTCTATGTTTGAAAATGAATAGATCCATAGGCACATCACCCTCTTCGCAGTTTCTAACTACACCTGTATTAAAAACACACAGAAACTGGTCACTGTGGTCAACAAAAAAATCCAGCTTTTGCAAGTTCTTTGGTATCATTGAAACCCTTTGATATATCTTTATTTCAACATTTTCATCCAATATAGCTTAGTTTGAAACTAGTTGAGCGATTGCTTCTGGTCACAGGCTCTCTGAAACATTTCTCTGAACTGACGGTGGGTTCTCCAGAAATATAGATAAAACCCTGAAAATATTAATTTGCACCTTTCCGGCTTTGGAAGAAAAAAAAATATCCTGTTCATCTATCTCAGACTGCTGGTGAGGGGGGAGGGAGTTTATACCTAAAGTAGGATTTTACTTATGAACTAGAGCTATTCTAAAAAATAAAGACGGGTTGAACTTAAAGATATTTATTGCTTAAGCATATTCAAAAAGATTTTTTTTAAAACCAATATTTACATAAAAATAATGCTTAAAGTTCACTGTTAAACATCCAAGAACGAGGATCCCATGATATAGAATATTTTTACCGTGACTTTTGCACTTATCTCAATCAGGTATCCAATGCACAAAGGACCTAATCTTGTTTTCGGGACGGTGATAAGCCCCTTCAAATTTAGGACATTTAAATTATTCTAAATTGACAAATGGGATTTTAGGGTTACAATTTTGAATTGAAACTTTATCTGTAGGTACATTGCTCCTTGCATACAGTGTTAAAACCCCAAAAATTGCACATTTCTCTGACTTCTTCCTAACAGTTTTCAGTTTGTTACCACTTTTATTATGTGGTGTGATCACTCGGTCATAGAATCCCAGTCTTTTCAAATGGCTTAATGTAGTACTCCATAAGCTTTTAGCATAGTAGAACATATTATAATTCATTTTCCAATGATAACATTTAATTTCTTCGTGTTCCATAGACAATAACAAAAATATACATTCAAATATAACACCACAAGAGGATTTTTTCAAACCAATAAATTTTGTGTCATATAGTCCTATCATCTTTGAAGCTTTTATACCTTCATAAAACTTTTATACCTTTGATCAAGGTTAAAAGGAATTGTTTCGTAACAGCAAAAGCAGTAGTTCATATATCTTTACAAAATCCAAGTGCCTTAGGGTTAAATCATTGTGCAACTAATATTCGAGGCCAGAAAAATTGATTGTGTAAGAACTCATTGACTCCAATAGTTATATAGCTATTTTTTCCTATGGCTAGGGGGATGGGTCGTAAAACCCGTAGAATTCATTGTGGGGAGGGGTCATAAGACTTTTAGTATCAATTTCATGCAAATGAAGGGCGGAAATTGCTGCGCAACTTAGCTTGTAAAGTATTTCATGTTTGTTAATATCATCATAGAAAATTGAATATTTTGAATTCGTTCCATAAAATGATTCAGCATGTTTTCTCTTGTTTCTTCACAATATTTTTTTAGCTTCAAGACATTGTTTTTCATTTTTGGTGTTTTTTCTTCGAGACGTTGTTGTTTAACCTCAAGATGTTTTTTTTCTCTGTGACGTTTTTTTCTAATTTTGGGATGTTGTGTTTTAACTTCGTGAGGTCTTTTTAACTTAGAGACGTTTTTTTTAACTTCAAAACATTTTTTTTCTTCGCGACCTTTTTGCTTTAACTATGAGACGTTTTTTCACTTCGAGACTTTTCTTTTTCTTCGCCTTATTTTTTCTTCTTCGAGACGCTGTTTTTAACTTTGTGGCGATTTATTCTTCGTTACGATTTTTTAACTTTGAGACGTTTTGTTTCAACTTCAAGGCCTTTTCTTCTTCAAGATGTTTTTTTAACTTCTAGATTTTTTCTTCATGACGGTTTTTTTAACTTCAAGACATTTTTTCTTCGTGAACTTTCTTAAAAATTGGGGATTGTTATGGGACCCATTAAAGCAGAGGGTTTCACTAGAATGTTTCCCACATCAACTCCTTGAACAAAAGGACATGTTTTGAAGTGCCTTTTATGTTCGACTATAGACACACACCTCTCATTTTTAACCGAAGGTTATGTCCACTTAAAGAACACACCCTCCTTTAGATAACTATAAGTTGTAAAAAGCAAAGAAAAGTAAGCTAAAACATGTTTATTGCTTAAATGTATTCAACAAAGAAAAAATATACATATTTACATAATAAAAACAGTATTTAAATGTCAATGTTACTCATCCAAAACTGATGATTCCATAATACTTGTGAGACGTTTTTTTACAAGGGATAAATGGTAGTAATAATAATCACATGCCCTTAATTATCCATCAACTCTTCTTTAAATTATAGACTCATAGACTCATTTATTTATAAACAACTATCGTAGCCGTGGCCGAAGCCCCGACTAAATGGCGCTGTTTAGTACATTGCATAAAACTGGTCACTGGCGGTTTAAATAACTGACAAAAAAAGGCACGAAAGAATTGCTGTGACGGGTTGTTCGACACTTTGGCGGCACTAGTTGATTTTTATGGCGGGTGTTGGCGGTGATAGGTGCAGGTGGGGGAAGCAACGAACGGTGTTTCTGGGACGAAAGAAGGGACTGCCCAAAATTGCACATTAACTGTAAGCGCCTATCACGCAACGTTGGCAGTCGTAGGGTACTAAGGGCAGCCTCATAAGAGTTGTATTTCGGGCCTAGTATCACTTTCACTGCCCGTTTTTGAATGGCTTCCAGATCTTCACTTAGGTGTTCAATATTATGAGCCTGAGGGCCCCACACAGGACACGCATATTCAAGGATTGGGCGCACATACGTGACGTAAACCGTCTTCAGCTGACTTTGTGAGAAACCCAGTCGGCGCAAGGTAATTAGCGACTGTAATGCGCAACTACCTTTTTTCACCAGACCGGCGATGTGCGCGCTAAATGAACAGTCGTCACTGAAAGTAACCCCGAGAATCACTGAGGTTGAGGTAGTAGGGTACCAAGGAACCGGGCATGAGAGGTCACGCTTAAGCGGATTAAACCTCATGACTTTTGTTTTATTCATATTAAGCTGGAGGTCGTTAATGCTACACGCCTCGAGAAAGGAGTTCCTGATCTCACTGCTGAACTGGGGATACACGTCTGACTTTTCAGCAAGATATTTCAGAAGTAGGGAGAGATCGTCCACGTATTTGAATCTGTCTTCAAACTCGAGGATAATGTAGTTAATTACCGCTAAAAACAAAAGAGCTGCCAGCTTAGTGCCTTGTGGTGCGCCACACGTTAGTTCAGCCCACTCAGAGTTTAAGTCACTAGGGAAGAGAGCATAGACACACTGACAGCGGTTACGCAGGAAGTCAACAACTAAGAGCAAAATATGCTTCCTAGCGCCCATCTTTTTGAGGTTATTTGCTGCTGTATAGTGGCGGATCAAGTCAAAAGCCTTACGATAGTCGACTAAAAGCAGGTCAACGAGGCTACTGCCTTTGTCCAACCACTCGGTAATCAGGTGGTAGAGACGTACTAGATAATGCGTCGTACTACTCCCTTTCAAGCAGCCGTACTGAAACGGATCTAGGGCTGGCTGAACTTGGGCTAGGAGCTCTCTATAAATAAAAGATTCAGTCACTTTAGCCATATTAGGCGTAATAGAAATCGGACGAAGCTGATTGCAGGACTTCGGGTCTTTGACTTTAGGTAAGACGCGGACGTAGGCTTTTTTCCAAGCACTCGGGAATTTGTGCTCCTTGAACGACTGATTGATCACTGATGAGAGTGGTTTTGCTAAAAACATAGAATATTCTCTTAAAAGTTTAACTGGCAATTCTCCTGGGTAAGAAGCACAGTTGCTTTTTAACTTTTGAAGTTCTTTATACACCGCGAACTCGGAAACTTCAACGATTGTATCTTCAGAGACGTCAGCAATGAGGGCTTCGATTTCGGCTTCGGTGAAGGACGGGTGAGTAGTACAGATTGAAGTGAAAAAGGCGTTCACTTCGGCTGATTTTATCAGCGTTTTGTCGTCTTTCTGTATCTTAATTTCACTGGTGGTACGTTTACCGGTAAGACGCTTGACTTCAGAGTGCCACCTACGGGGCTCACCTTGAAGGAGAGGCGAGACTTTGTCATGAACGTACCTTTTCTGCGCTGCTCGTAACAGTTTAACAATGCGGTTACGAAGTTTGTTTGCTTGAACAATATCCCCACTGCGATGTAACTGGCAGCGAGTTAAGATAAGCTTCTTTAGATCGGGTGTTACCCAAGGTTTGTCAGTATCACTAACAGTTATTTTTTTCTCAGGGAAATGTTCGTGATATTTACATGACAGCAAAGAGTTGAAAGTATCAACTTTCTGGTCGATATCTGTCATAGAGCAAATCTCATCAAAGTCAAACGTCCCAATCCACTGTCCAAAGGAACGAATTGCCTCTTTAGTCATAGGTCGAGTGGTAATTTTTACTTTACGTGGTGCTGGAAGGCCAACTTTGGCCTTCCAAAGAAGTGTGTTATGGTCAGAGTTATGCAACGGACCGAGAGAGAAGGGTACTTCGTAATAATCGGGAATGTTCGTGAAAATAAGATCTAATATACTACCACTGACGTGAGTAGGGATTGAGACAACTTGCTTGAGGTCAAGCATGCTGGAGACCCATGCCTTATTAGTCTGATTAAAATCACCAGCGATTACAAAAGCAGGCGCTGCGTGTTTGCGGCGTAGGTCATCAGTGCAGTTTTGGATATACTGGATCAGTTCTTTTCTGTTCTTTGCACTTTCGGGGTAATAAACTGCAGCTACAACCAAGCACGAATATCGCTTTGATAGGCGCTTTGGTTTGCATTCGACCCAAATTACTTCATGGCATGATTCACTGGGCTGACTTAGTAATTTACAAGGTAAGTCTTCCCGAAAGTACAGTCCGACCCCACCGCCTCGTCGGTTGATCCCTCGGTCGCGTCTCGTATTAAAAAAACACTTGTACCCCTTGATATGCCCGGTTTCATCGTTAATATCCCAACATTCTGTGATAACAGCAATGGGGGAACTCGTCTGTTTGAGAACTACTTCAAGTTCGTCGGTTTTATTGTTTAGTGATCGGGCATTACATACTAGGATATTGGGAAGTCTGCACTTCGACAAGAAAAACTCAGGTGTTAGGGGAGGTGGGGTACTTGACAGTGACGATACTGGGTCAGCGTACCACGGACGAAGCGAAGGAGGGATTTCACTAGGAGGGATGCAGTTAACTACTGTCAGAATACGTTCCCTTGCTGTACTGAGAGACCTCGCTCTGTTGTTAGAAACGAGAACAGGGATAGCACAATTTTTATTTCTTTGGCCTCCTCTTTTCCCTCTGTGGCTACGCTTGGATCGCTGTTGACTTGGATTGACATCTGGCGGCTTTCTCAACAGTCGAAAGAGCCTTAAGTTAATGAAAATAAATGGCGCCACTGTCAGACGAGATGAATTCAGTTCGTATAAATCAGCTTTTCCGTACTTTAATGCCATCGTTATTGCACTAATGGAAACTATGACAGTCAAATTTTCGATTATTCATACCACCACAGCAGAAAAGAAACCATGAGAAAATTCACAAATAAAGCTATACTTGTACGACGCTCAGGCTGCTATTTGAGCGCTCTGGAACGCCATCTCCAATTAAACTCCAAATTACAAAATAGATGGCGCCACTGTCAGCGAGATGAATTCAGTTCGTATAAGTCAGCTTTTCAGTTCTTTAATGCCATCATTAGTGCACTAATGGAAACTAGGAAAGTCAAATTTTCGATTACTTACATCATCACAGCAGAAAAACCACGAGAAAATTCACAAATCAAGCTATAATTGGACGACGCTCAGGCTGCTACTTGAGCGCTCTAAACGCCATCTGATTGCCATCTACATTGTAGTGATATTGTCTGGCAATGTCCTTTTTATTTTGCATGTGATTTGACTGTCAATTATCACATTATTTTTACACAGGTAACAGTTCTGGGTATGTAGACAAGATATAGTTTATAAAATTGCTAGAAGAGTAGCCTGTCTTCTTTTTACTTTTGTTGAATGCTAATACCCGAAAGATTGCGATATGATTTATCAACAGGTAACCTGTTACCAGGACTGCAAGCAAGAAGTAGCTCTCTTTATCAACCATTATTTTTATGTTGGCATTCACTTTGAGTGGTATCATCTCTGGATATCTCACTCTTGCTATCCATCATCAGCAATGTTGAAATGTTTCGGTAGTCTAAAGAAATCTAATCTCTCACTGTCATGAAAATACGCACATACATTTCCAATAGTGTTACCACTTGTACTTGTTTCATAGTTCCAATATTTGTCTTTGTCAGCATTCAAAGCAACGACAACCTTATCACGTGCACACACTTTCTACGAATATTTTATCTTCATTTGTTAAAAATATGATGGAAGTGTTTATCCTTCCAATATATAAAAAAACTGATTGAATACATAGAATGAACTTGGCAGTGTCGATGACTAGGCTTAGAGTACTACGAGTCGGCCGTATAAAAAAATCGAAAAACCACATTCATCAGTCCAAAAAAATTCTAAGTGCCAAAGAAATTCAGCTCTGAAATTTTTAAAATACAAAATGAAAATGGTATAAATACCCTACTCGTGATTTTTAATTCTAGAAAAACCATATTTGTAATGACATTTTATTTATTTTTTTATTGTTTTACTTTTTTTCTTTTACTTCGATGACATTAAAGTTCTATTCTTGGCGTTATAGATTACCAGCCATAGAGTACCACTAGTACAGCTGCATAAATAAAGAAAAGCTCAATAATTTCCATGTCCAAAAAAAATTGGTACAAAAAAGAAAAGTGTTACAACAAACATTATTTTTCTAGTAGTAAAATCACAACTAACATCTATATCATTCTAATTTCGTATTTCGAAAATATTAAATATGTTTTTTGGTTTTAAGTATATTTCATGTCATTTTAAGACATACAAAAAAGTTGAAAAATTTCTATGTTAAAAAAAATTTCAAAAAAAGTTCAAAAAAGTTAAGAAAAAGAAGTACAAAAAGTATGGGGGCTGGGGGGAGTGGCATCAGGGCCCTCGGAGGTTTGGTCACTGATGACCAGGGCTGTCGCATCATTGCATAAAATTTATACAACTTTATTAGTTTCTACTTTATGCATTCTCCAATGCTAAAACTTCATAAATTCAATGGGTGTGGTCGGATGTATTAATAGGATACTGCTCATATCATTTTTGTTAATTCATAAGGTGATATTTGAGGTTTCTGTCAGTGTATTTCTAAGAACAATTTATTAGCATTGACTTGTTAGTTCAGTTGACTAGCACGTCATTTCTTCATCCTAAGGAGTCCCCTGGTCAAATCCTAGACCAGTCAAATATTTCTGAAATTATCAGAAAATGCTTAGGAAGCATCTTAGACTATTACACAATCTGTTTTGCAATAGTATCAAGAAAGGTTAGACCACCTTGTCCGAGTTTGTTCAGAGTGCATTGTTCCTGAAGAACGCCTTGGGAAATCGCCATTGCCGGGTTTTTTCAGATCTCACTGGTCTTCCAGTACACCTTTAGTTCAGTAATCCTCAAGAGTACCTTAGAATTACATCATTGCACAACTAAAACTCAAATCCAGAGAAATCATTACGCAATCTGTTTCGCAATAGCATCAAGACTACACCAGTCAACTATTTCAGAAATCATCAGAAAATGCTTAGCGAACATCTTAGATCATTACGCAATCTGTTTTGCAATAGCATCAAGTAAGGAAAATCGCCTTATCCGCGCTTGTTCAGAGTTCATTGTTCCTCAAGAGCTCCTTAGGAAATCGTCATTACCGGTTTTTTTTTAGATCGCAAGTGCTTTGGAAAGGTGCCAAGAAACGTGCTGAGTGGAAAGTCAGAAGGCACAATCTACTGCTCTTGAGGATTGGGAAGCAACTGATCTTGATTATACAGAGGAAACAAATAAGATGTTTAAAAGAAACAAGATGATCTCTACCAAAATTGAAGTTCAGTTATTATTACTGCTACTACTGCTACAGACAACTCATTGCAGCGCCAAGCTGCCTGATGCCAACTCAGCTACGCACGATCCTCCTCAGTCCCGATCTATTCAAAGCCTCCCTCTTTACACTTCCCAAGAAGTTCCTGTTCCACTTAAATCTTTCCTTACGACATCTTTTCACCCTATTCGGGGATGACCTATTTTTGTAAGGCCCTAGACGGTTGGCCGACAAGGACAGTCTGTCATCCTTCATCAGCAGAGCCTGCCCTAGCCTTCTCAACCTTTCTCTCGTTACAGCCCTAGAAAGAGGGATTGAACCAGAAGAGGAAAATACTTGCTTCAAATTCCAGTTACAGCTGACACGTGATTGTTTTTACATTAGTGTTTGCCTGGGAGTTACCGATATAACCAGTTATATAAGCATGACGAATGTGTCTATTAGGTTATGCTGTCCTTGATGATGTACCACCTCTACAACGTGTAGAATCTTAAAATTCATAAAAATCATTACGTAATTCCTTTTTTCTATTGCCGACAGTTTTTCACAATGCATTTGTTTTACTCCTCTCACATTCGCTTTTGTCCATGCTAGTTAAAGCTCCAAATTTGCACGATTAGAGATAAAAATCATTCAAATTTGGGTAGTAAAGGTATATTATAGGTGCAAACACTGCTTCTATGTCCTCGGTGATGGTTGAAAGTTCTGCATTTTGGCAAGCCTATTAAATAAAAATTAAAAATGTTGCATTTAATTAAAATTGAAAAAAGTTTTTTTTTTTACTGAAAGTAAGGAGCAACATTAAAACTTAAAACGAACAGAAATTATTCCGTATATGAAAGGGGCTGTCCCCTCCTCAGTGCCTCGCTTTTTATGCTAAAGTTTTTATTTTTGTAAAAAATTAAGTTGTAAGACAGAGTCAAACTTTAGCGCAAAGAGCGAGGCGTTGAGGAGGGGACGGCCCCTTTCATATACGAAATAATTTCTGTTCGTTTTCAGTTTTAATATCTCTCCTTTCTTTCAGTTAAACAAAACTTGTTTTTTATTTAATTTCTGAAATTTTTCGAAATAAAGCAGCTTTGATTTTGGCTCACCGTACATGAATAATTAAAACAAAATTTGCGTTTTAATTTTACTTTATTTGGCTAAATGACTTTCTCGAAATTTTGTTCTGGCATAACTTACAAACTAACTTACGTAACGAACTTCTATATTCGTATGTTTTTATTACGTATATTATAGAGTTCACCCCTTAGTCAATACCTCGCCCTTTACGCTAAAGTTCAAATTTTGTTCTAATCACAGACCCCTGAATCACAAAAGCCGGTTAATTAGAATACATAGCTCTTTTTAAAGTACTAAAAAAAACTTTCGCGTAAAGAGCGAGGTATTGACTTGGAAGTGAACCCCCTCGTATACGTAATAATTTGTGTTCGTTTTAAGTTTTAATGTTGCTCCTTACTTTCAGTTGAAAACACTTGTTTTTTTATTTAATTTCTGATCGTTTTTTAAATAATGCTGGGAAATCATGCGGCCCCTTCATGGAAATGTGCCTTCCCCCAAGGAAACATCCTCCATGGAAAGATCTTCCCCCGTAAACCCCTCCTCCGACCCCTCCCCCCACCAGAAAAAATTCCTCCTTACAACGTCTGTATACTTCCCATTAACCAACACTATATGTGAACAATGGGCAAAGTTCATAACTTGCAGCCCTTATCCCGGGAACTTTGGGGTAGTCCTCAAAGACATATTTATTAGATGGTCGACTATGCTAAACAAAATGGCTATTTCAAAATCTTGATTGGGTGACTTCAGAAAAAGCGTGGGAGGGGGCAAAGTTGCCCTCCATTTTTTGGTCACCTAAAAGGGCACTAGGACTTTTAATTTCTGTTCGAATGAGGCCTCTCACGATATTCTAGGACTATTGGATCGATATGATCAACCCTGGAAAAAAACGCACATCTGTGATCTTTCTTCTGGCAAAAAATACAAAATTCCACATTTTTGCAGATAGGAGCTTGAAACTTCTATAGTAGGGCTCTCTGATAGGCTGAATCTGATAGTATGATTTTCATTGAGGTTCAATATTTTAACTTTTAATTTCTGTTCGAATGTTATGCAACTAGAGAAGTCAACACGAGGTTTTGTTAAGGGCATTAAATATATGTTCTGCTTCGCATCTCTCTTAAACCGTCTCTTTAAAAAATCTGTTATTTCGTACTATTGACATGTGTCACATAGCATATCTAAGGTTTAAACATTATTTTTACCTGTCAATAATGCACATGTCATATGTTGCACCCTCTTAATAAGGTCAGGTAAGATGTTACAGGTCAGATGTAACCCTAAGCAACAGACCAAAAAATCAGTTATTGTCTTGCTTTTTTCTCTAGAGTGCATATTTGTCTTGCTTTTTTCTCTATTATACATATTTCTCATAAAAAGTTGCTTCTTATAAACAGAGTACCCTAACTCTCCAAAATTCTAGTTTAACCAATTTTTTTGCGATAGTGGAAAGGGCTTAGGTTAGGAAAATGAGACGAGTCTACAGAATTGTCCTAGGAAACTAATTTGAAGCCATACCTTTCGATTATGCACATCATATTAATATCGAACTTATTCCTTTTTTTTCAGAATGTTCTTCTGTTATATTTAAACGCTCTTATACGAAACATTTGTAGCTCAAGTGTGAATCTGTTTTCTTTTTACTAATGGTTATTATAGAAAGAATAAAAGCAAATTTTTTAATCCTTTTTTTCTATACCTTTCTTTGAAAAAGTTTTATTTATCCTGGATGTCCATGAAAATTATGGTTTCTAACACCAATATAGAAGGGGTGGGGCGCAAAAGGAGTGAGTTAGATTTAAGTGGGGACATTTTGAAATTTGACTCAAGTTATTTGGAAAAAACAAAAACATTTTATTTTTTACCACAAGAATTTTGATGATTTGCTTGAGGACAAAAGCAGCTATGCGTAAGCTACTAGAAGCTCAAGAACGAAATACGTGTGAAGAATGTTTTTTTCATTTACTATATTATAGAAAGAATAAAAACGCAAAGAAAATATTCATGGACTGTGATATTTGCTAATTCAAACTTTTCTGTCAAAATACTCTATTCCCCCCATATTCACTACGTAAGTCACCTTCACTTAGGTAGATTATTTGATTCTATTTTTGGTATAATGGAGTTCTTTACTTTCCTTTAAAAAACTAATTTTATGAAAAAAAATTTTTTAACTTAATTACAGGAAAGAGCCAATCCTAAACAATCGGAATCATGCTGTTTTTAGGCTTTGTTCAAAGAAAGTGTATCGTGTCAAGTCAATGCTCCTAATCTCTGCTTCAGGAGAAGCGCTTCTATGCTTAAATACTAGACAATGATATAGAAAAAGAGGGAAATTAAGTAGTTCCGAGGGGAATGAAGACAAAGGGAATGATTTATTAAAGATAAATTTAACGGAAAAGTATGGTTTAAGACTCAAGCTACATGAAAAAAAAACTAAATTCAATCTTTATGTCAGACAAACCCCAGTCAAGAAGAGATTCCTCCCCCAAAGGAAGCAAGCGTATGCAATATGGGACCTTCATCAAGCATGCAATGCCATGAGAATACAGCCCCCGTGTTTACTTCCCCCGTGTGTCAAGACCTTAGTCGTGGGGCCTCGCTGCTTTTAAAGGGTCAGATACGGGGTGTATAAGGCGAGCTACTAGTCCCTCATTGGCGTTATTACGCACACCTGCGCAATACAAGCGCAGCCCATGGATTTTAAAGGCTCAGGTATCATATAATACAAAGGGCCAGCTGGTCTTACGTCACACGACACACCGCTGTTTTAAATGGTCATGTGTAATATGGATGACGCAATCTTGCTTCAGTGTTAGAAAAGAGGAAGGTAAGAGACATAGGTGTTAGGGAATGTTGACATTCGGTTGCTATGTAATAGAGGATGACGTAATTGTGCGTGAAATGTTACATAACAGGGAGTGTTTAGTAACTGGAGCTAGAACTCATGCGTGACTTAGTGGATTTATCGGGAACAACTTAATGGTAGGGCACATCTCACGTAATGGCAGCGAACATCTTACATAATAACAGTACACATGTTACGTAATGACATTACCAGGCAGAGGAATTTTTATTAAGACATTTCAAGACTTTTTTTTAAGAATTTTTCTTTTAAGAGGTTTCAAGACGTTTTTTTCTTTCAAGTCGCTTTTTTCCGTTTTTTTCAAGGCGTTTTTTTTTCAATACGTTTCTTTTTTCTTTGTTTCAAGGTTTTTTTTTCTTTAATTCCTATGTAAAGGAGAATGCTTATGGATGACGCATTCCCACGCGAACCGTCTCTTCAGAGTCCAGGAGGGAATTCCCCTCTTTTATTTGAGGAGGACACATACGTTGGTTGTTACATGATAATTTTTTTCTCCAGGACATTTCTTAAAGAATCATTATATTGTAATGATCTTTGTCCTAATTAAGACTCGAAAGATCAATTTCTATCCAATGGAATAACGCCTTAAGAAAATCATCCATGAAACCCTTTCCAGTGTTCTGTTTCGGGGTAGCACATTCTAGAAAAAGACTATTGCACGCAAGGAGAATTACCATGTTTCACTTACTAGAGTGACGATTATATGTTTCCTACAACCGTGAGAATTAGCACGCAGAGAGGAAAATCTATTTCTAGAAATTATTGTTTCCAAGGCAAATCTGTAATTAGAGAAATTCTGAAAATAAGTTCTCTGTATGTGAAGTAATCGTCAAAATATATTCCAGGAGATTTTGAAGATTTGGATAAAGTATTATAAAACTTGAAATGAACCTTTACTGACAAAGTTGAACACTGTCTTGGCGCAAGCGCGTCCACGTTCCTTGAATTTTTCAGAGTTTTTCTTTGAATTTTATTCAAGAAATGTGGGGGCATGGAGATCTTACCAAAATTAATTAGTTAGTTTTCGTATTAATGCCCGTATATTTTTGGAACTTTGGCACTCGTGGATATTTTGTAGACTTGGAGAAAATATTATAAAGAGCTTTCACTTTCATTGAATTTTTCAGATTTTCCACCTGAATTTTATTAAAGAAAAGTAGGCTCTTGGAGGTTTTGGCCAAAATAAATTATTTAATTTTTGTGTTTATGCCCGTATATTTTTTTAACTTTAACACTCGTGGAGATTTTGCAGATTTAGAGAAAACATTATAAAACTTTGCAGACAAAGTTTAACGCTGTCATGGTACAAGTGCTTTCACGTTCCATGAATTTTTCAGTTTCCCTCATCAATTTCTTTTAAGAAATGTAGGGTATTTTTGAACTTTAGTATTCACGGAGATTTTTCAGATTTGGAGGAAATGTTATAAAACTTAAAAAGAAGTTTTGCGGACAAAATTGGAAACTGTTACAAACAAAATGACGCCCGCCTAAACTAAATTAACCTAATCTAGCCTGTGTGGGTTAACGTGAAAGCACTAGCAGTAAGACAGCAATAATAAGTGGAGTGATGTTAGAATTTCTGTATTTTGTAGCAAGTAAGAATTTTTTCACTTTGTAAGAAGTATTTTTGCTTCGCTTAAGAATTTTGATTTCTTAGGATGTTTTTTTTGTTTTGTAAGAATTATATTTAGTTTTATAACAAGTATTTGTATTTTGTAAGAAGAATTTGTGATCTTTTAGAATGTATTTTGTTTTGTAAGAATTATTATTTTTGTTTTGTAATAAGTATTTTATACTTTGTAATAATAATTTGTGATTTCTTATGATATTCGCAGTAGAGGGTTATAGGGACAGTTACATTGTCACAGGCTCGGAATTACCATGGAGCATCGCAATCTAAGTAGTAAGGCCATAGGGAATATGAATTCCACATTGAATTACACATGAATATGCGTGTAGTTTAACCGGTACATTGGCTTACCACGGGTCAGTCACCTATTACTACGAACGGCACATGCCTTACCAGACGGGTTTCCTGGTTTGGTGGGTATAATCTGGTTTGATGGGTATAATCTGGTTTGGTGGGTATAAAAAAAGGGGTAATTAGTGATTGGATAATTTTTAACAAGAAATGACTGAAAGGTGTTTTGGAAGAGATGGGAATGATTGTGCACTGTATAATACACAAGTGATGGTTTGCACAGTGTTGTCAATTTTAAATAGTTTAGAAATAAAAAAATTAACAAGAAATGGCTGAAAAGTGTTTTGAGGGAGTTGAGTTGCACGAGGGTTCAGTTACATACGGATTCAGTTACACGGGGATTAGTTAAATGGGGTCGAGTTGCACGAGGGTTCAGTAGACGGAGGTTCAGTTGTACGGGGTTTCGGTTATACAGGGGTTCAGTTACATGGGGGGTTCAGTTGCACGGGGGTTTAGTTAAATGGGGCTTGAATTGCACGGGGGTTGAGTTGCACGAGGGTTCAGTTGCACGGGGGGTTCAGTTACATGCGGATTCAGCTACACGGGGATTAGTTAAATGTGGTTGAGCTGCATAGTCTCGTTGGAACAAATTGGAGTTCATACTTAAACAGTTCTATTAAGAGCTATTGCTATGGAAATGGCTCATTTTTGAATCAAAACTATGCTTTTCCGACTGAAGATACACATTTGAATCAGAAAATGTGAAAATGTATACAATTGAAACAGAGAAGTGTGTTTTGACGATATTTTCTATATTTTCGTCTGAAAAATAGGAGTTCACGCTTAAAAAGTTCTATTAAATGCTATTTTTATGGAAATGCTTTTACAATCGGAAATGTTCGATTAACATTTGCAAAAAGGGGTAATGGGATTTGCGAATTGGAGGAGATGGGGTGATTGTGTACTGTATAATACACAAGTGATGTTTTGGAGATTATTGTCAATTTAAAATAGTTTAGAAATAAAAAAAAATTAACAAGAAATGACTGAAAAGTGTTTTGAGGGAGTTGAGTTGCACGAGGGTTGAGTTGCACGAGGGTTCAGTTAAGGGGGTACAGTTACACGGGGGTTTAGTTAAATGGGGGTCGAGTTGCACGAGGGTTCAGTAGCACGATGGTTCAGTAGCACGATGGTTCAGTAGCACGGGGTGTTCATTTTTACGGGGTTTCGGTTATACAGGGGTTCAGTCACATGGGGGTTCAGTTGCACGGGGGTTTAGTTAAATGGTGCTTGAGTTGCACGGGAGTTGAGTTGCACGAGGGTTCAGTTGCACGGGGGTTCAGTTACATGCGGATTCAGTTACACGGGGATTAGTTAAATGCGGTTGAGTTGCATAGTCTCGTTGGAAAAAATTGGATTTAGTAAATCGACTCCTTATATGCATGCGGTGAATAATGCTATTTCATGATTGACATGTAAAAAATTTGCGGAACAATATAACTGAATTAGCATGCATATATTTAGGCTAATGAGATACAGGAACCTTCAGGGTGTTACAAATTTGATAGGCCTGTATACAATTCAAAAATTACCAGTTTTATTGGAACTCAAACATCGTCTGCGGGACACGTACTCGCCTTGTTTTACCAGTTTTAATGTTTTTAAGCTATTACTAAAACCTTTATAAAAATCAAATTTGGTGAAAATCAACGCTACCAGTGGAATACCAAATAAAATATATAAATATGAAATAAAATCCTGATTCATACAGCCTTGAGCATCCTCAAATTCAATGAGGAAGATTATTCTAGTTGATTTGTACACATGCATGTCACGTGTGTGGAGATCTATTTATTTCTTAGAAGTTGGGGGAGGGGGGTTAGGAGTGTGGATCTAGATCCTGAATTTGAAGTAAATTTTGAATGCAGGAAGTTCAAACTGGACCTCAACAGCTCATTATGTCATTTTTAGTATTATAAAACAATTTCAATTAAATACACGAGAATATTCAAAGCAAAAGAAGACATTGAACTGAAATCTAACGAGACCTAATCTCGAAAGGTCATTATTTTATTTTATAATCAAACAATTTCAATCAAATAAACGAGAATATTCAAAACATCATAAGCCTTGGCTATTCTAATTTTAAAATGTTAATTCCAATATGTAAATAAAGAAATAATAATAAATGTTGCGTTTAATGTTCTATTAACCAATCCCCACACTGGCCTTGGGAAGGCATAGGGGTTTTGCCCCCAACTTATGTTAATTTCTGCTTGTTTTGAGTTTGACTCGATTATTTATTGTAATTTCTGTTCAGTTTGGACTCGGTTGCATTGTATTTTCCATAATTTTCTTACAAGAAACTAGAGTTTATGTGTTAAATAAGTAGTTGTTGTATCTGTTAAAAGAGCTTTACGGGGTTTGAGAGACTCGGTTGCATTGTATTTTCCATAATTTTCTTACAAGAAACTAGAGTTTACGGCCAAAAACCCTTATTAGCTCAGATTTTATAGAAATAGTTTTATTTTTCGATCCGAAAATAGACAAAAGTTTCAGATTTGAACCAGAGAACTGTATTTTTCCATAATTTTCTTACATCTTTGGAAATCATTAACGATAACAAACATGTTTTCGACCAGATGGGTTTTTGAAAGCACATTCAACATGGCGTGCACTGTCGGATAAAATTGACAAAATCTTAGTATCAGAGTGAATATTTTTTTTTTAACAACATCGTTTGCCAGATACATCGAATAAAATTGATAAAATATAAGTGTCAGAGTGAATAAATTTTTCTATCAACATCCTTTGTCAGATACATCAAAAAATTGACAAAATCTAAATTTCAGAACGAATAAATGCTTTAAAAACATCCTTAATCGGATATGTCGGATAAAATTGATAAAACCTAAGTATCAGAATGACTAAATTCTGTATCAACATCCTTTTCTCGGATACATAGGATAAAATTGACAGAATCTAAGTCAGTGTGAATAAATTTTTTTATCAACATCCTTTGTCAGATACATCAAATAAACTTGACAAAATCTAAATTTAAGAATGAATAAAGTCATTATCAACATCCTGGGACACTCGATATCCTAAGTGTTTGATTCAAACTTTTACCTTGAGAATCGATGTTGTTAGCAGAATTTCAAAAGGATCGTTTATGAGTGTTGACATATCTGATGAGATAATTTAGGTCGTATGATAAATTTAATTTTTTTTTAATGCAGTAGTTTTTCAGTAAGGACACTCGATATGCTAAAAGTGTTTGATTCAAACTTTTACCTTGAGAATCGATGATGTTAGCAGAATTTTAAAAGGATCGTTTATGAGTGCTGGCGTATAGAAATAGTTTAGGTCGTATGATAAATTTTTTTTTTTTTCAATGCAGTAGTTTTTCAGTAAGGACACCCGATATGCTAAAAGTGTTTGATTCAAACTTTACCTTGAGAATCGATGTTGTTAGCAGAATTTCAAAAGGATCGTTTATGAGTGCTGGCCTATCTGATGAAATAATTTAGGTCGTATGATAATTTATTTTTTTTTAATGCAATAGTTTTACAGTAACTTTTATTCTATGGGTTTTTTTTCTTTACTTGGTGATCATTCAAAAAGCGAGGATTTCAGTTAAATAAATAATTCTTGTACCTTTTAAAATAGCTTTAAGGGGTTTGAGAGACTCTGTTGTTTTATTCTGTGTGATTTTTTCTTTACTTGGTGATCTTTCAAAAAGCGAAGAATTCTGTTAAATAAATAATTCTTATACCTTTTAAAATAGCTTTAAGGGGTTTGAGAGACTCTGTTGTTTTATTCTGTGTGATTTTTTCTTTACTTGGTGATCTTTCAAAAAGCGAAGAATTCTGTTAAATAAATAATTCTTGTACCTTTTAAAATAGCTTTACGGGGTTTGAGAGACTCTGTTGTTTTATTCTGTGTGATTTTTTCTTTACTTGGTGATCTTTCAAAAAGCGAAGAATTCTGTTAAATAAATAATTCTTGTACCTTTTAAAATAGCTTTACGGGGTTTGAGAGACTCTGTTGTTTTTTTTCTGTGTGATTTTTTCTTTACTTGGTGATCATTCAAAAAGCGAGGATTTCTGTTAAATAAATAATTCTTGTACCTTTTAAAATAGCTTTACGGGGTTTGAGAGACTCTTGTGTTTTATTCTGCGTGATTTTTTCATTACTTGGTGATCATTCAAAAAGCGTCAAAAAGCAAGGATTTCTGTTAAATAAATAATTCTTATACCTTTTAAAATAGCTTTAAGGGGTTTGAGAGACTCTGTTGTCCCCAGCGATCAGAAATTAAATTATAAAAAAAGTTTTTTCACCTCTTGAATACACAATACCGACTACCTTTTAAAATAGCTTTACAGGGTTTGAGAGACTCTGTTGTCCCCAGCGATCAGAAATTAAATTATAAAAAAAGTTTTTTCACCTCTTGAATACACAATACCGAAATTTCATTCAACTTTCATGTAAGACAATTATGCAAAATACAATTCTCTACTTCAAATGTGAAACTTAAGTCCAGTTTTGGATACTCATAATGATGAGGACTGATGGCCCTAATTCAATATTTTTTTCATAAAAAAATACTATTGTTTTCTTTTTTAATTTCGAAATTATTCAACTTTATTTTTGTATTTTTTTAATTTTTTTGTACGTATCTTAAAATAACAAAATATGCTTACGGCTCTAACAATTGTGCTCTATGGTTTCTCAGAGACACGATGCGGCTTTCCCATTGGTACTCTTTGGCCGGTTATCGACACTACCTAATTTATTGCATGTATTAAATCAGTATTTTTTACGCAGTGGAACGATAAACACATAAGTCATATCTTTAAAAAAAAAGTGAAGATGGAGCATTTTAATGAAGTGTGTTCACATGATAATTTTATTGTAGCATTGAATGCCAACAAGGAGAAGTATTTAAACTATGAATCAAGTACAAGTGGTAGCACTATTGGAAATGTATGCATGCATTGTCATGACAGTAAGGAATTAAATTTCTTTGGAATGCCGAAAAGATTCCGTTGTACAAATGGTGGATATGCGAGATTGAGATCTCCGGAGATTATTGCACTCAAAGAGAATGCCAACATAAAGATAATCGTTGATGATAGAGGACAACTCCTTGCTACTGTTGCAGGTAACACATTACCTACTGATGCATCCAATCGTCATCTTTTAGGTATTATCATTCAACGGAAGCTCAATAAAAGAAAGGCCTACTCTTCTAATAATATCGTAAACCATATCTTAGCTACGTGCCGAAACTGTTACCTGTGTAAAATTAATGTGATAATAGACAGTGAAATTGCCAGAAAAATAAAAAGGGCATTGTCAGAAAATATCACTATGGAATATCAAGATGAATTGATGAAAAACAAAGTGCCAGCAAACGTTACTACCATTAATCAAACACTCGATGAATCAAATAATACCAAAGATGAAACGTATATTGAACCTGTCGGTCACACACCAGTAAATATTGTGTATGACTCAAAATGGAATAACTATTATTCCACCGATTACGAGTTAAGAGAAGACAATAGCTACAATATAAAGAGAGAACATGGTGAATTATTTTATGGAACAGATTCAAAATGTCCAAAGTTGATCATTGATACTAATAATGTATCATAATGTATTTTTGTATTAACATTCTACATGGCATTATATCATTAAAAATATTACATTGTTATGTGTTTATTATTTTTAGAGTAAGCTAGCATATAAATCGTTTAGAATGTCTATTAAAACATCGGAGATGTAAGAAAAGGAATTTGCATACATCTATTGTCAGACACATGGGATAACATTGACAAAATCTAGGTATCAGAATGAATAAATTCTTTATCAACATCCATTGTTGGATATGCCATTATGTCATTATGAAAAAATTGTAAGTAAGTAATTAAGTAACAAACTCTTTCTTGAATTCACCTCTTGGATACACAATACAGAAATTTAATTCAGGAAATTATGAAAAAAAATTTGAACAAACTCCTTATTAACATTCATTATCGATTGAAGTCGTTTCCTAGACAGACAATACAACAATTTCACTAAATCTAAGTATAAGAGTGATTAAATTCTATACCAACATCCATTTCTCGGATACATAGGAAATAGTTAACAAAATCTAAGTGTTAGAGTGAATAAATTTTATTTATCAACATCTTTTGTCAGATACATCGGATAAAATTCACAGAATCTAAGTGCCAGAGTGAATAAATTTCTTTATCAACATCCTTTGTTAGATACATCAAATAAAATTGACAAAATCTAAATTTCAGAATGAATAAATGCTTTAACAACATCCTTTATTGGATATGTCAGATAAAATTGGCAAAATCTAAATATCAGAGTGACTAAATTCTATATCAACATCCTTTTCTCGGATACATAGGACAAAATATCGGATAAAATTGACAAAATCTAAGTATCAGATTGATTAAATTCTATATCAACATCCTTTTCTCAGGTAAATGGGAATGAAATTGACAAAATCTAAGTATTAGATTGATTAAATTCTATATCAGTATCCCTTTCTCGGCTACATGGGATAAAATGGACAAAATCTAAGTATCAGAGTGATTAATTTCTATATCGACTTCTCTTTCTCGGATACATGGGATAAAATTGACAAAATCTAAGTATCAGAGTGAATAAATGCATTATCAACATCCTTTAAATGCATAATCTAAGTACCAGAGTGAATAAATGCATTATCAACATCCTTTGTCGGGCTATGTTGGATAAAATTGACAAAATCTAAGTATCAGGGTGATTAAATTCTATATCAACATCCTTTTCTCGGATAAAAAAGATAAAGTTGACAATATCTAAGTGTCAGAGTGAATAATTTTATTTTTATCATATGAAAAAAAATTGTAAGTAAAAAGTAAAAAACTCTTTCTTGAATTTGCCCCCAGGTGCCTAGTGAGAGAGACATGCAAAAAGCTAGGTTCATTTATTTTTTACTAAACCAATAGCTACCATCTATTTCAATTAAGGTATAGATGGCGGCACAACTGATTTTTCCTTCATCCGGGCACCTGCAGCCAACTTACAATACCACCCTTTTTTCAAATATCTGCATTTACATTAGGTTCATTTAGGTTCCCTTAGCGTGGGCATGCCTTTCCTTGGCACCTTTCCAAACAAGTGGGGATTCCCCCACTGGTTCCTACACATTGCAAAAGACACACAAACAGAATCATAGTGAGAGAGATATCCAAAAAGTTACATTGCAAAAGACACACAAACAGAATCATAGTGAGAGAGATAACCAAAAAGTTGGGTTGATCTAGGTTCACTTAGAGTGGCGCGTCACTTAGACGGGTGGTATTGTAAGTTGGTTGCAGGTGCCCGGATGAAGGAAAAATCAGTTGTGCTGCCATCTATACCTTAATTGAAATAGATGGTAGCTATTGCTTTAGTAAAAATAAATGAACATAGCTTTTTGCATGTCTCTCTCACTAGGCACCTGGGGGCGAATTCAAGAGAGAGTTTTTTACTTTTTACTTACAATTTTTTTTCATATGATAAAAAAAATTATTCACTCTGACACTTAGATATTGTCAATTTTATCTTTTTTATCCGAGAAAAGGATGTTGATATAGAATTTAATCACCCTGATACTTAGATTTTGTCAATTTTATCCAACATAGACCGACAAAGGATGTTGATAATGCATTTATTCACTCTGGTACTTAGATTATGCATTTAAAGGATGTTGATAATGCATTTATTCACTCTGATACTTAGATTTTGTCAATTTTATCCCATGTATCCGAGAAAGAGATGTTGATATAGAAACTAATCACTCTGATACTTAGATTTTGTCCATTTAATCCGACATATCCGACAAAGGATGTTGATAATGAATTTATTCACTCTGATACATAGATTTTGTCAATTTTATCCCATTTAGCCGAGAAAGGGATGCTGATATAGAATTTAATCAATCTAATATATAGATTTTGTCAATTTCATTCCCATGTACCTGAGAAAAGGATGTTGATATAGAATTTAATCAATCTGATACTTAGATTTTGTCAATTTTATCCGATATTTTATCCTATGTATCCGAGAAAAGGATGTTGATATAGAATTTAGTCACTCTGATATTTAAATTTTGTCAATTTTATCTGACATATCCAATAAAGGATGTTGTTAAAGCATTTATTCATTCTGAAATTTAGATTTTGTCAATTTTATTTGATGTATCTAACAAAGGATGTTGATAAAAAAAATTTTCACTCTGGCACTTAGATTCTGTCAATTTTATCCGATGTATCTGACAAAAGATGTTGATAAATAAAATTTATTCACTCTAACACTTAGATTTTGTTAACTTTTTCCTATGTATCCGAGAAATGGATGTTGATATAGAATTTAACCACTCTTATACTTAGATTTAGTGAAATTGCTGTATTGTCTGTCTAGGAAACGACTTCAATCGATAATGAGTGTTAATAAAGAATTTGTTCAATTTTTTTTCATAATTTCCTGAATTAAATTTCTGTATTGTGTATCCAAGAGGTGAATTCAAGAAAGAGTTTGTTACTTAATTACTTACTTACAATTTTTTCATAATGACATAATGGCATATCCAACAATGGATGTTGATAAAGAATTTATTCATTCTGATACCTAGATTTTGTCAATGTTATCCCATGTGTCTGACAATAGATGTATGCAAATTCCTTTTCTTACATCTCCGATGTTTTAATAGACATTCTAAACGATTTATACGCTAGCTTACTCTAAAAATAATAAACACATAACAATGTAATATTTTTAATGAAATAATGCCATGTAGAATGTTAATACAAAAATATATTATGATACATTATCAATATCAATGATCAACTTTGGACATTTTGAATCTGTTCCATAAAATAGTTCACCATGTTCTCTCTAGATATTGTAACTATTGTCTTCTCTTAACTCGTAATCGGTGGAATAATCATTATTCCATTTTGAGTCATACACAATATTTACTGGTGTGTGACCGACAGGTTCAATATACGTTTCATCTATGGTATTATTTGATTCATCGAGTGTTTGATTAATGGTAGTAACGTTTGCTGGCACTTTGTTTTTCATCAATTCATCTTGATATTCCATAGTGATATTTTCTGACAATGCCCTTTTTATTTTTCTGGCAATGTCACTGTCTATTATTACATTATTTTTACACAGGTAACAGTTTCGGCACGTAGCTAAGATATGGTTTGCGATATTAGTAGAAGAGTAGGCCTTTCTTTTACTGAGCTTCCGTTGAATGCTAAAACCTAAAAGATGACGATTGGATGCGTCAGTAGGTAATGTGTTACCTGCAACAGTAGCAAGGAGTTGTCCTCTATCATCAACGATTGTCTTTATGTTGGCATTCTCTTTGAGTGCAATAATCTCCGGAGATCTCAATCTCGCATTTCCACCATTTGTACAACAGAATCTTTTCGGTATTTCAAAGAAATTTAATTCCTTTCTGTCATGACAATGCATGCATACATTTCCAATAGTGCTACCACTTGTACTTGTTTCATAGTTTAAATACTTCTCCTTGTTGGCATTCAATGCTATAATAACATTATCATGTGAACACACTTCATTAAAATGCTCCATCTTCACTTTTTTTTAAAAGATATGACTTATGTGTTTATCGTTCCACTGCGTAAAAAATACTGATTTAATACATGCAATAAACTAGGTAGTGTCGATAACCGGCCAAAGAGTACCAATGGGAAAGCCGCATCGCGTCTCTGAGAAATCATAGAGCACAATTGTTAGAGCCGTAAGCATATTTTGTTATTTTAAGATGCGTACAAAAAAAATTAAAAAATTAAAAAAATAAAGTTGAATAATTTCGAAATTAAAAAAGAAAACAATAGTATTTTCTTATGAAAAAAAATATTGAATTAGGGCCATCAGTCCTCATCATTATGAGTATCCAAAACTGGACTTAAGTTTCACATTTGAAGTAGAGAATTGTATTTTCCATAATTTTCTTACATGAAAGTTGAATGAAATCTCGGTATTGTGTATTCAAGAGGTGAAGAAACTTTTTTTATAGTTTAATTTCTGATCGCTGGGGACAACAGAGTCTCTCAAACCCTGTAAAGCTATTTTAAAAGGTACTAGAATTATTTATTTAACAGAAATTCTCGCTTTTTGAATGATCACCAAGTAATGACAAAATCACGCAGAATAAAACAAAAGAGTCTCTCAAACCCCGTAAAGCGATTTTAAAAGGTACAAGAATTATTTATTTAACAGAAATCCTCGCTTTTTGAATGATCACCAAGTAAAGAAAAAATCACACAGAAAAAAAACAACAGAGTCTCTCAAACCCCGTAAAGCGATTTTAAAAGGTACAAGAATTATTTATTTAACAGAATTCTTCGCTTTTTGAAAGATCACCAAGTAAAAAAAAATCACACAGAATAAAACAACAGAGTCTCTCAAACCCCGTAAAGCTATTTTAAAAGGTATAAGAATTATTTATTTAACAGAAATCCTCGCTTTTTGAAGCTTTTTGAAAGATCACCAAGTAAAGAAAAAATCACACAGAATAAAACAACAGAGTCTCTGAAACCCCGTAAAGCTATTTTAAAAGGTACAAGAATTATTTATTTAACTGAAATCCTCGCTTTTTGAATGATCACCAAGTAAAGAAAAAAAACACATAGAATAAAAGTTACTGTAAAACTATTGCATTAAAAAAAAAATTATCATACGACCTAAATTATTTCATCAGATAGGCCAGCACTCATAAACGATCCTTTTGAAATTCTGCTAACAACATCGATTCTCAAGGTAAAAGTTTGAATCACACACTTTTAGCATATCGGGTGTCCTTACTGAAAAACTACTGCATTAAAAAAAAATTAAATTTATCATACGACCTAAATTATTTCTATACGCCAGCACTCATAAACGATCCTTTTAAAATTCTGCTAACATCATCGATTCTCAAGGTAAAAGTTTGAATCAAACACTTTTAGCATATCGAGTGTCCTTACTGAAAAACTACTGCATTAAACAAAAAATAAAAAATTAAATTTATCATACGACCTAAATTATTTCATCAGATACGTCAACACTCATAAACGATCCTTTTGAAATTCTGCAAACAACATCGATTCTCAAGGTAAAAGTTTGAATCAAACACTTAGGATATCGAGTGTCCAAGGATGTTGATAATAAATTTATTCATTCTTAAATTTAGATTTTGTCAATTTTATTTGATGTATCTGACAAAGGATGTTGATAAAAAAAATTTATTCACACTGACTTAGATTCTGTCAATTTTATCCTATGTATCCGAGAAAAGGATGTTGATATAGAATTTAGTCATTCTGATGCTTAGGTTTTATCAATTTTATCCGACATATCCGATAAAGGATGTTGTTAAAGCATTTATTCGTTCTGAAATTTAGATTTTGTCAATTTTTTTTGATGTGTCTGACAAAGGATGTTGATAGAAAAATTTATTCTCTCTGACACTTATATTTTATCAATTTTATTCGATGTATCTGGCAAACGATGTTGTTAAAAAAAAATATTCACTCTGATACTAAGATTTTGTCAATTTTATCCGACAGTGCACGCCATGTTGAATGTGCTTTCAAAAACCCATCTGGTCGAAAACATGTTTGTTATCGTTAATGATTTCCAAAGATGTAAGAAAATTATGGAAAAATACAGTTCTCTGGTTCAAATCTGAAACTTTTGTCTATTTTCGGATCGAAAAACTATTTCTATAAAATCTGAGCTAATAAGGGTTTTTGGCCGTAAACTCTAGTTTCTTGTAAGAAAATTATGGAAAATACAATGCAACCGAGTCTCTCAAACCCCGTAAAGCTCTTTTAACAGATACAAGAACTACTTATTTAACACATAAACTCTAGTTTCTTGTAAGAAAATTATGGAAAATACAATGCAACCGAGTCCAAACTGAAAAGAAATTACAATAAATAATCGAGTCAAACTCAAAACGAGCAGAGATTAACATAAGTTGGGGGCAAAACCCCTATGCCTTCCCAAGGCCAGTGTGGGGATTGGTTAATAGAACATTAAACGCAACATTTATTATTATTTCTTTATTTACATATTGGAATTAACATTTTAAAATCAGAATAGCCAAGGCTTATGATGTTTTGAATATTCTCGTTTATTTGATTGAAATTGTTTAATTATAAAATAAAATAATGACCTTTCGAGATTAGGTCTCGTTAGATTTCAGTTCAATGTCTTCTTTTGCTTTGAATATTCTCGTGTATTTAATTGAAATTGTTTTATAATAATAAAAATGACATAATGAGCTGTTGAGGTCCAGTTTGAACTTCCTGCATTCAAAATTTACTTCAAATTCAGGATCTAGATCCACAATCCTAACCCCCCTCCCCCAACTTCTAAGAAATAAATAGATCTCCACACACGTGACATGTATGTGTACAAATCAACTAGAATAATCTTCCTCATTGAATTTGAGGATGCTCAAGGCTGTATGAATCAGGATTTTATTTCATATTTATATATTTTATTTGGTATTCCACTGGTAGCGTTGATTTTCACCAAAGTTGATGTTTATAAAGGTTTTAGTAATAGCTTAAAACCATTAAAACTGGTAAAACAAGGCGAGTACATGTCCCGCAGACGATGTTTGAGTTCCAATAAAACTGGTAATTTTTGAATTGTATACAGGCCTATAAAATTTGTAACACCCTGAAGGTTCCTGTATCTCATTAGCCTTAATATATGCATGCTAATTCAGTTACATTGTTCCACCAATTTTTTACATGTCAATCATGAAATAGCATTATTCACCGCATGCATATAAGGAGTCGATTTACTAAATCAAATTTTTTCCAACGAGACTATGCAACTCAACCCCATTTAACTAATCCCCGTGTAACTGAATCCGCATGTAACTGAACCCCCGTGCAACTGAACCCTCGTGCAACTCAACTCCCGTTCAACTCAAGCCCCATTTAACTAAACCCCGTGCAACTGAACCCCCATGTGACTGAACCCCTGTATAACCGAAACCCCGTACAACTGAACCCCCCGTGCTACTGAACCATCGTGCTGCTGAACCCTCGTGCAACTCGACTCCCATTTAACTAAACCCCCGTGTAACTGTACCCCCTTAACTGAACCCTCCTGCAACTCAACCCTCGTGCAACTCAACTCCCTTAAAACACTTTTCAGTCATTTCTTGTTAATTTTTTTTTATTTCTAAACTATTTTAAATTGACAATACTCTCCAAAATATCACTTGTGTATTATACAGTACACAATCACCCCATCTCCTCCAATTCGCAAATCCCATTACCCCTTTTTGCAAATGTTAATCGAACATTTCCGATTGTAAAAGCATTTCCATAAAAATAGCTCTTAATAGAACTTTTTAAGCGTGAACTCCTATTTTTCAGACGAAAATATAGAAAATATCGTCAAAACACACTTCTCTGTTTCAATTGTATACATTTTCACATTTTCTGATTCAAATGTGTATCTTCAGTCGGAAAAGCATAGTTTTGATTCAAAAATGAGCCATTTCCATAGCAATAGCTCTTAATAGAACTGTTTAAGTATGAACTCCAATTTTTTCCAACGAGACTATGCAGCTCAACCACATTTAACTAATCCCCGTGTAGCTGAATCCGCATGTAAATGAACCCCCCGTGCAACTGAACCCTCGTGCAACTCAACCCCCGTGCAACTCAAGCCCCATTTAACTAAACCCCCGTGCAACTGAACCCCCCATGTAACTGAACCCCTGTATAACCGAAACCCCGTACAACGAACCTCCGTGCTACTGAACCCTCGTGCAACTCGACCCCATTTAACTAATCCCCGTGTAACTGAATCCGTATGTAACTGAATCCTCGTGCAACTCAACCCTCGTGCAACTCAACTTCCTCAAAACACTTTTCAGCCATTTCTTGTTAATTTTTTTTATTTCTAAACTATTTAAAATTGACAACACTGTGCAAAATATCACTTGTGTATTATACAGTACACAATCATTCCCATCTCCTCCAAAACACTTTTCAGTCATTTCTTGTTAAAAATTATCCAATCACTAATTACCCCTTTTTTTATACCCACCAAACCAGATTATACCCATCAAACCAGAATATGCCCACCAAACCAGGAAACCCGTCTGGTAAGGCATGTACCGTTCGTAGTAATAGGTGACTGACCCGTGGTAAGCCAATGTACCGGTTAAACTACACGCATATTCATGTGTAATTCAATGTATGGTTCATATTCCCTATGGCCTTACTACTAATCTAGCAATGAAATGGCCACTGTCCAGTGAAAAAACAATGGTCATTTTTAGTTTGCAAAATTTATTTTTGAGAGTAATGTATTTTTGGGGGGTGATGAGAAGGTGTGCTACATGGGTGGCAAGGGGCAGGCGTTTAATTTCGGGGGGTTGGGGGAGTGTTTAGGAGGTTATTATTATAGGCTGGGCTCTCAAAACTTGAATCACCAGATTGAATGCGTAATATTTAAAAAGAAATGTCTAAAAATGTCCTAGGAGGGGGTAAGGATGTGATGTAAGGGTTCCTGGGAGTAGTAATAGTGTGGCATTGTTGCGTGAATTGCTTGGAGTATCAAGTTCTAGAAATGAAATGCCGAGTCCCGCTGTTAAAATAAAAATTTTTTAATTTAGATTCACAAGCTTATTTCTCGGAGTGAAAAGGTTGAAAATGTCCTAGGGGGTGATGAGGGAGTGTGCTGCGTGGATGGCAGAGGGCAGGCGTGAAGTGCCTTGGTGGCGTGATGTGTTTGGAGGTTATATTGATAAGCTCGGCTCGTGAAAAACTTGAATCATTGGATTGAATGTGTAATTTTTAACAAGAAATGTCTGAAAATACATTGAAGAGAACAATCTGAATCGATCTATAAAAAAGAAGTAACTTTGTTACTAGCGAGATTTTAGTATAGTATAGATTCTAGATTATAGTGTAGCGAGGGGCATAGTCTGAGACCCAAAGAAACGAGATATTTTCATTAAAAGCCATCAAATAAAAAAATGGAGCCTTAAAAATTTACCTCTAATATCAACCCTTTCCTGCATGGATATTTTTTCTAGGACCCATACCTTTCTCTAATTTACGCATGTTTTTTGTTTATATTTTATCCTATGTCAGCTTTGTTCACGTTTTGTTTTTTCGTTTGCATATTCTTGTTTCAAAAAGGCTGTATTTTCGTTAAGGAGTCTCGGAAATACCTCGATAGTGCCTAAACATTTACCTCAGATAAGACCCCCCTCCTCTGGAAATGCTTGCTAGGAGCCCCATCTTTATTTAATTTACGCATGTTTTTGTTGATGTTTCATCTTTTTATAATCTTTTCCACCTTTTTTACTGTTTTTTTTCCATTTGTAGTGTCCTGTCTGAAGAACACTGTATTTTGCTAAAGACTCTAAGAGGTACCTCAACGAGCCAAAAATTTTTGCTCTAACATCAACACCCCCTGGAATTTTCTGATAGGACCCATACCTTTCTTTAATTTACGCATTTATTATGTTTATATTTTATCCTATGTTAGGTATTTTCACGTTTTGTTTTTTCCAATTGCATAGTCTTGTCTCAAAAACGCTGTGTTTTCAGAATTTCTCTAATTACACATTTGCCTTGCAAGTAGTAACTTAAAATAATTATAAAGCTTCAAAAAAACAAAAGAATGCGAATATATAATTTGACGATCACTTCGCGTGCATAGAACTTATTTTCATAATTTCCCTAATTACACATTTGCTTTGGGAACAATAATTCCTAGAAATAGATTTTCCCCTGTGTGTGTCAATTATCACAGGCGGGGGAAATATATAATCGTCATTCTAGTAAGCGAAACATGGGAATTGTCCTTGCGTGCAATAGGATATTTCTAGAATGTATTACCCTGAAGTAGAATATTCGAAAGGCTTTCATGGACGATTTGATTAGGGCGTTGTTCTATTGGATGGAAATTAATCTTTTGAGTCCCAATGAAGCTAAAAATCATTAAAATATAATAGTCCTTTGAGAAATGTCCTGGAGAAAAAATTATTATGTAACAACCCGCGTATGTGTCCTCCTCAATTAAAAGCATGGGATTCTCTCATGAACTCTGAAAAAACGGTTCATGTGGGAATGCATCATCCATAAACACTCCCCCTTACATAAGAGCTAAAGAAAAATGCCTTGAAAGAAACAATAAATAAACGTCTTGAAAGAAAAAACACCTTGACAGAAAAAAGAAAAAAAACACCTTGAAAGAAAAAAACATCTTGAAACCTCTTTAAAAAAAAATGTCTTAAGAAACGTCTCGAAATGTCTTAATAAAAATTTCTCTGTCTAGTTTTGTCATTACGTAACATGTGCGATGTCACTATGTAAGATGTGCGTTGTCATTACGTAAGACGTGCGCTACCATTAAGTTATTCCCGATAAATCCACTAAGTCACGCATGAGTTCCAACTCTAATAACTAAACAGCCCCTTTGCTGTAACATTTCAAGCACGATTGCGTCATCCTCTATTACATAGCAACCGAATGTAAGCATTCCTTAACACCAACATCTCTTACTTTCCTCTTTTCTAATACTGAAGCAAAATTACGTAATCCATATTACACCTGACATTTAAAATAGGGTTTCGTCGTGTGGCGTATGACCAGCTGGCCGTTTGTATTGTAGGATACCTGACCCTTTAAAGTCCATGGGCTGCGCTTGTATTGCACCGGTTCGCGTAATAGCGCCATGGGGACTAGTAGCTCTACTTGTACATCCCCTATCTGACCCTTTAAAAGCAGTGAGGCTCCACTGCTTACCATTGTCCCCTTCAAGACCATCATTCATCGTGTATGGCAAGACTTCCGGGTCATCCACGCCCCAAAAACAAAACAGGGAGAATGCAGGCCCTTCTGAAAGTAAGATTGTAAAGTCGCCGGGCCTTCAAGACCCGCACCATCCATAGAAGGTGAGAATGCGCCTCCTTTGGCCTTCCAGCATGAGGAGAACACCATGCAAGATGTTTATTTTAATGTGAGTAAAGTTATTGATATTCTTTCGTAAAACTTATTTATTGGGCCGGCAAAAAAACTTACTGTTTTTTTAACTAATGTATATTCTTTTAGTTTACTATAGAGGCCCAGTCCATAGTTTTGAGGAACCCCTTCGGCCCCCTAAAAAAGAAATAGCTAAAAAATAATGCATTCTAGTGTTGAAAACTTACCGTTTTACTGTTCCCTCTAAGAAGGGGTTGGGGGGGGGGGGGTTTGAGGGAATTGCCCAATAGGTTTTTTCTTCACAATGAAAATACATTATTCTTTTCGGGCTGATAAAGATTCCTAACCGATGCTGCTCATGCCGGTCATGAAAGAAATAGCTAAAATAGAATATTCTTTTTCAGCCTAATAATGGGCGCTGCCCCGTTTGATCTAAAGGGTTTGAGGACCCACTGGTCCTTAGATGAACACTCTTCTCTTTCCCAATAATAACATACTCGTTTCACAGCTTAAAATCGTAAATGCTTCAAGGGAATAAGAATTTTTATTCTTTTAACAGGCCACCAATGATGATTTCAACAAGTGAATTAAGAATAGCTGAAAAGTAAAGAGGGGGGCGCTCTACCCCCATGTATCAGAAAATTTCTGGTCTTAAACTTATAGCTCGTAGTGTAGGTGCTACAGCTGCAAACGGTTACTTTAGGGCACATGTATAATATACTTTCTGCTCATTAAACCTTTAGTTGGTAGGCTGGTCACAGTATATCCGAAGGGTCACTTTAGAAGCCCGTATATGATATAATTTCAGGTCACTCAACTATTAGTTGGTAGTGTGGTCTTAATACATCCGAAGGGTCACATTGCTCACTCAAAAAATTACAGACTAATATTCTATTCTCTTTGAGCCTAATGTAAATTCTTTCTCAGGATGAAATCAAAAGTGTTTCAATTACCTAATAAGCTCTTATTATTTTCCCAGCTCAATCTTTATCAACAGCTCAATTCCGTGACATTTCGTGTACGGCCCAAGTAAAAAGTGAGCGTGAGGGGTTTAAGTGCGGGGGTGAGCCCTATTAGTGCACATTACGCCAACTTTGATGTAGATAGTTTTGTGAGGGATCTCAGCCTCGATGCAGAATTTTTAGACAGTCTGTTAATATAATCACTATCTAACAAGGTCGAGAGAAAGCTAGAGGAACAGGTGCTCATCCCTCACAGTGAAAGTGATTGGGGAAAGCAGGACAAAGTGGTGTCTGCTCATCCCCATTTACCTGATTTTTATTTAGCTGGTACTGCTTTGTGCAATATTTATGTCTTTGGAGCTGAAATTGGAGAGCCATTTAATGCTCTTACAAGTGGTAGTATCCATACAGATCCAGTGGACATAGCTTACTCCTATGTCAGCGAGATTCGGGCACTTCTTGAACGAAAGACTCGGGAGGCGGGAGGTAGGGACAGTGTTAAAAAATCCATCGCTCAAACAATATTTTTTTAATGAAAAGACGGGTAAGGTGTACTCGCATTACCTACAAACGGAAATGCAGACGCTTCACCCATACTTACATAATTTAGAGGGTGTTTGTTCAAAGTCGGTGGAAAGTATTTTTAATACGGTACAGAGTCATAATGAAAAAAGGAGCGGGTCAATAGTACTATTCATTGAAAATTTAGACGTAAATATAATTAAACTTAAAAATAAGTTCGTTTCAAAAGGTGGGATGGGAAGGGAGATAAAAAATATAAAGCATATTTGAGGGCTTGTTGATATGTACAACGCTCTTCTTTGAATACGGGCTTAGAGTGCTTCAAGTATTCAGTCCTCGTCGCTGGGCTTAAGGTCCGAGAAAAATGGTGTCAGTAAGACATATTTGGACAATTTGGCAGTTAATGGTAGCGAGGAGGGGCGGAAATTCCTAAAGTAGACTTTAAATGTTTAAAGGGGCAATATCCTTTAACCTGTTAAGGTGATATAAATTTTTAAGAGGGCCAACAAGCATTTAAAGATAGGGGTTTCAGTGATACAGTATGATACAGAATATGAAGAGGGAAAACTTAAGGAAAAAAATGGGGTAATATATTCAGTAAGGGCTCCCTCCATTCCATCGGTGACACACTGGGTATGGATTGCTTACGAGCCTGCCAAGTTATCATTTCTTTCCTACTTCTAACATTTGTCGGGTTCTAAGGGAAAGGCTACATTTCCCGTCATTAATGTCCAATGTGTATTTCAAGATTCCATGCCAAAATAAAACTAAAACATCACTTGAGGTACTGTAAACGTCACGGGTACCAGTCCGTTGAAACGATTTCAGGTGACAATGCCATCTTGCGGTTCAAGAATTTCCAGAATTCACTCCTGCAGAGCAACAAGGTCACTTTATATATCAAGACCAAACTCATGGAGCATTCAAACTCGAATCGTTTTAAAGAACAGGAAGCCATTGCGGTCTCCTATGGGCATGCTGAAAGAGACTCGAGTAATACAAAGCAATTGCTAGAGGTATTTGAGACACTGGGTCGGGAAGATTGTGCTGGTGCAGCTATGGTTGCACTTTTTTAAAAAGCCAATAGGTCAATATCGCGGCTGCACAGCGTAAAACACTCAATAACTCTATCACCGGAGGACAAGTTGGAAATCAAAAATAAAGATATGTGTTGGGTGTGTAAGAGAAAATTTGTTAAGAGTAGTGGTGAAATGTCAGTCCCTGACCATTATCATTTAAGCAATCCAATTTTATCGGGGGGAGTAACTTTCGGGCGGTGGCACATAAATCATGTAATTTGACTGTTAAACAGCAATATTTTCTGCCGGTTTATATGCATAATTCCAACTACGATTTAAAATTCATATTGCCAGCATTGGCAGGTTTTTCTATTCGTGAAATTGTAGATGGAGTGTGGGTTGATGGATCTTTTTTATATAGCATCATACACAAATCATCTGAGAACATGCTGCTATTAGAATTCAAACGGAAAACAGCTGAAAATAATAATACGTACTTGAATAAAATCCATTTTTTCCATTCCAATAGTTTGTTCCCCAAATCTCTAAGTCAACTCATTCAAATACAGAAAAGCGACGATTTGATTAGCTTCCCCTTCCTTAAACAACACTTTCCAGATGATGAAATATATGATTTATTAACGTGTAAGGGCAATACCCGTAAGAGTACTACAGGTCAGCCTTGAGGCTAAGTGAGGAAAAATTTGTGCGCATCGAGTCGTTTTATGATTCACTTCACGGTCGTCAATTCTCCACTACCGACTATGAATTGACTAAAAATGTTCATACCAAGGGAGGGGGTAAAAATGGGAAAGAATTACTGTAAGATGTACCTGGCAAGTGATGCATTGATGTTGTTGGATATTGTCTGTAAAAAACTGACAAAATTTACAAGGAATTTAGGTTGGATTTGGGTTAGTATTTTTCATAGTAACCTCATCTGGTGGTGGATTTAATTCTTGAAATCAGCAATGGAAAAAATGGGTCTCATTACCGACGTGGATCAGCACTTATTCGTAGAGATCCATCCGGGGAGGGTATGTTTTCCACGGGGATCTTATCCTGGAAACTGACCTGACTGGACAAAGCACTGGTGAAAAGTTGAATGCGGTTTTCCTGGAAATGAATTCCCCTTATCCGTCGCCAATGTCTCACTACTGTTTTTCGTGTGGAATTACAAATGGCTGGACAATACTTCTGATTCGAATTTCCCCAATATTTACACTGTTGAGGAGAATGGACAACAAGGATGGTTTTTCGAAATTGAAGGTGAAATACCAGTGGAACTTCATGACTCGGTGTAGGATTTTGTTTTCCCATGCAAAAACAGACCGGTGCCTAAGTATTCACTGAGTCCCTATAATTTATCTTTGGTAGAGGATAGGGTTATGCACTGAACACCTTATTGCCAACCATCAAAACAAAAGCTTATTGCAAACCATCATCCGAAACAGAATTTCGTTGTACATCACGTTCTTTTGTGGTGGAGGCTGGCCAACCGTTTCAAGGTAACAAAGATTCGTACAGCTCTCCAGTTCATGAAAAAATTTATTGACAACTTTTTCAGTAAATGATCTGAGGCAAAGACGAAGGTTGAAAAAAAAATCTTCAAACTAATTTAAAATTCAGTCTTCGGTAAAATATGCAACAGTGTGCACAATAGGAATCATTATGACGTTGTGACCGACCCAAAAGAATGTGCAGGAATCATTGAAAATCCGAATCTCGCGTCGTTCACGATCTAAGAGTCTAATATCGTCCTTTTACGTAGGAAAAAAAAGATACGTAATTTTAAATAAAACTATTGTCACTGGCAGTGCCATCAAAGAAATTTCCAAAAATCTTATGTTGGATTTTTATTACAACGTGTGTAAGCCCCAATGGCTGGGAGAGGGACAGGTTGTCATACATTATGGAGATACAGGTTCATTATTGTTAACAGTTAAAACAGATAATTTATTAGACGATTTGGAAAAGGGAAAGCACATTAGCTCTCGAATGGACTATACCAACTGGGCGAGTCCATTTATCCGGAGCTAATGAAGCGCCAGGCCCCAAATAAAATGTTATTTTTCAAATCTAGGACGGAGAGCGATTTGATATTCAATATTGTGCTTGCAGATCCAAAGTAGGTCCGGAGTACTTTGCAGGTGCTGCAAGTATTTTGCAGTAGGCATCAAGACATAGCTAATTGCAGAAAAAGTCAACACAGACATTCCAAGTAATTGAGAGGCAAATATGGGATAAGCTCTTTATAGGATTGTATAAAAATTATGGCATTTCATTTGTTGACAAATAAGTATATCTATCATCCATCCATAATTCATTCCTAGGGTAGAACTAAGGTAGATATTCTTAGAGTTAAGGGATTAAAGATTGGGTTGTCGTGTGACAACAAGGCACGCCCACCTTTGGTCTTAAGCAGGTTGACCAAGAATTTAGAATTGACAGAGAACCGTTAATTTGCTTGGAAGGACACGCAAACAGGTGTTTAAACGCACAGTTTTTGCAAATGCACAATGAGGATACAAAAAAAAGTCTGCCAGGGGGCCTTCACACTATGTAAAGGAACATTTCGATGTGAGTGTTTATAGGAATTGTGTAAAAGATAATTTAGCTCTTAGAGTGAGTTTTATGGCCATTCGCTCTTCAAAATTTAAAAAATATACCGTTCGGGTTGAAAAAAACGAAATCTCGGCCATATCGGATAAAGTCTATGTGCACGCGGACGGTGTGAGAGTGCTACGACGCTGTCATTACCTTACTTCAGATCGAGACGTATAAGTAGAGTACAGACGGCTTCTTGGTCTAGAGAAACCTCAATAGTTGGTGCGAGGAGGGTATTTTTTCTCAGCGTCTACCCTCAACATTTTGTTTTTATAGTGTTTTTTACATGTTTTTATTTATTTATTTTTTTGCACAAAACGGAATCGATGTTTTGTAAATTGCCTAATATTATACTATTATTTTGCCATCATCGCCTCGGCCCGCAGGGGGGGGTGTATGTTCAAGTGTCTATTTTATGTATATATATATATATATATATATATATATATATATATATATATATATATATATATATATATATATATATATATATATATATATATATATATATATATAATATATATATATATATATATATATATATATATATATATATATATATATATATATGTATATATTAAAAAATATGTATTGTTTTTATTTATATTAAATACACCACGTATTTAATTTTTTGAGTATTTATTCAACAGATTGAGGTTAGGTTGGGTTAGTTGTATTATGACAGCGAGAAGAGTAATATGTGTCAATTTAAAACTTCATTCAGCTAATTTCTTTGCGGACCTTTAATGTCTGGCAAAACAACACTTTCAACGAAAAAATTTCAAAATCGTGATAAAATGGGTTTAGAAAATCCAAAAAATATCTATTATTGCTATAGAGTGTGGCAAGAGTCGTATGATAAAATAAAAAGTATTACGCCAGACATAAAATTCCTACGGGACTTGACGTTTTCAATATTATTGAACAAAGTATTTATGGTCCGGTCTTATCCCGAAAAAATTTCCGTAACTGTTGTTCTCCGTAATCTCTTTCATCAGAGTAGATAACTGAAAACACTTGCTTTAAATTGTGCTTACCATATCATCTATAGAATTGTTCACGATTCAAGCTCTAATATAACTTTAAACAAGCAAATATACCCTGGTGAACCAAAATTTTTACTCTCAGCACACAATCAAGCTACGAATAAATCCTATGGTTACATTATATTGGATCGCAATCAAAATACGCCCGAACAGTTATAAAGAGTCACGGATATATTTGACAATGAAATTACCGTATATCTACCCGTGAATAGTAAAAAAAAGTCATAAGTTGCCATCATTACACTGAAGAATTTACATGAAAACAGCCATTTATTTTCCGTCCTAGGTAATTCAAAATCGTGTCTTAGGAAGGCTGTACTCAAACATGGCATTGACAATTAATTCATTAATCTCCTATCTGAGCTGTGTTTAAATATAACTGAAGGCAATTTAAGGGCCAGAAGTAGTTAGGCAACACACAAAGCAACATCATTCACTTGTACGTGCCCTAGCGAGAGCCAAAAACAAAGGAATCGATTTTAAAAGAAAACAACTTTTCAAGCGGGTGATAGCTTCTTTAAACTTTTACTGCCGATCATCGCTGGAGGTATAAACAGTTTTCTCTAGATGGCCAAACAATAAATATTGACTCCAATAGAACTCGCTGTTTCACCAAAAAAATAATTTAAAGATAATCGTGATAAATCTATTAAAAATGAGACAGTTTCTGACGATGAAAAATTAATTTTTCTTCAAAACGACCTTCAACTTGCCAATAGGCATAAACCCTACCGTGAAAGACCGCTCTAAGTAAAAGCAATTGATCACACTCAAAGCTCAGAAAGTTCACCCCCCGCACCACTACCGCCAAAACAAGAAGAAGTGAGCAAACGTAATGTGAGCAGAGTAAAAGACTCTTGGCTTATCTCGCTGAAAATGACCATGTACAAATTGTCGCCAGAAAGAATGAAGTTATAATCCACGGCAAAAATTACAATTTAATTGGTTCGACGTGCCAATAGGCATAAACCCTACCGCAAAAGATCGCTCTAAGTAAATGCTATTGATCACACTCAAAGCTCTGAAAGTTCACCCCCAGTACAACCACCACCAAAACAGGGAGAAGTGAGCAAACGTAATGTGAGCAGAGTAAAAGACTCTTGGCTTATCTCGCTGAAAATGACCATGTACAAATTGTCGCCAGAAAGAATGAAGTTATAATCCACGGCAAGAGTTACAATTTAATTGATTTGTTATCATATTTGATTGAAAATCGTAAGAAACTTGAATCATTTGATAGTCATTTGCATAAATTTTGAGTCGTCAAGTTCCAAAAAGTCTTATTGGGAATAAAGACATTTTAAACCAATTAAGGGAAGATGGCGATATATCAAAAGATGTTAAATTGTTTCCGGAAAGCACACCAAGTAGGGGGTGAGGATTTAAAGGGCATCAAACCTTGACGTCTTTCCACTACAGTTAGCACGCGAAAGGGTAGCGGACACTTCACACTGCATTTGTGTTTAAAATGGCTCAAGTTTTTAAACATGTTTATGAAAATATTTGTGAAGCGATAAGTTTTAACTCCCCCACCACACTTGCTCGAGTCATCGGAGTTTAAGAAAGTTGGCGACAGAGTATTTACAGAATGAACCCAGCTACAGTCTTCATCGAAATCAAAGTGTTCGCGGTAATCATTATTGAAAAACTAAAGCCTTTTTCAAATTGCATATATTACAAGCAGATCTTTTGACTCTAGACGAGGTTCAAAGACGTCATAGTCCGTACAAGTATATTTTACTTGCAATTAGTGTTCTTAGTCACTGTGCATATGCCGTTCCATTGTCTTTGAACAAGATCCTTATATAAAAATTCTCACAGATCGGGGAAGTGAATTGGTCAATCCTCATGTAAAAGCGTTTTTTTTAAAATATAATGCAGTACTCTATCATATTCATCATCCGATAAAGGTGGCATTGGCTGAACGATTGATAAGACCAATTCAACTTTTAATCTCAAGGTATTGTACATTGAAAAATACTGCTGCTTTTATTAAAGATTTATATAAAATCATGTTGATTTATAATCAGTGTCCTCGTCGATCTTTGTCCAATCCTAGTGCTCTTGAATTACATTACAGTAACAATACATTTGACATTTTTCTTAAATAATATTCCAATGAAAAGGTCGTGAAGAAAAAATTTAATGTTGGTGATACAGTTTGAATCAATTGAAATAAGAAATAATTTTTGAAAACGGAGTTACTTGTGGTCCACTGAACTTTTTAAAGTGTCAAAAGTCTTAGACACTAAACCTGTAACGTATCATCTACGTAATATGAAAGATGAAGAGATTCTTGGCGGTTTTTACGTTTATGAATTAAAAAAGTTAAAACCAATGGAATGTAACAAATTGAAAAGATATTAAAGAGTTTAACTCACAAGGGTAAGAGATAGTTGCTTGTTTTCTGGCTAGGATACAACTCTGATTCTGACTCTTGGATTGCCGCTGAAGACGTTCACAATGCCTAATGATTTCTGTGTGACATTCATGTCCAATGTCTCTGACTCTCTCTATGATGATTTGAATAAAACAAGTGACTTTTGGACAAAACCCTCTCCCGCCATTAAATTCGATGGAACGTATGAAGTTGCTCTTGTTGATTGGATTCTTAAAAATACATAGGACATCCTGAGAAAGGATCGTACATATTATATAAAATTTTGATCACATGATTGGCTACTCGTTACTGAGGAATGGATAGACTCATTTAACTCGGCTAAATATCCATTAATCACATTACCATACAAGGAATTTTATATCATGAATGATTTCTGTCGTTTAATCCATCCAGAATGAGAAGGTTCATCTCAACGGTAATCAGAGAGATGTTCTTGGTTTTAAACAGAATAAAATCAATGGTAGAAGCGCTGGAAGCACCAGTGGTATGGAACGTGTTATCTATGCAGACTATACATCCGGCATCTCATCAGACATATTATATTTCTCTATGCATCGTTTGTTCAAGCACCGAGAGTCGGTAATACCAATGTCCCCCTCCTGTGTGTTCTTGAACGAAAAATCACTCACTAACACATTAACACTACAATATAAAGCACCCTCAATATATTCCAGTCAACACTTCGTATTTGGAGCTCTGTCAGTTAAAATTAAGAAGTGAATTGGGCGAACCTCTAGCAATAACAAAATCTTTTGGCTGTGATTAAATGTCATTTTCGACCCATTCAGTCAGACAGCTAATAGAAAAAATACTTTTGTTTATCCTGATATGGACTTCTATGTTGCTAGTCTTTGACCACAACAATTGTGTCATGGAATCGACTATTACAGGGGTAAATCGTCAATGTGGGGTTACGGTCTTGGCAATTGGTTTGCTAAGTTGTTTTGCTCTGCACTAACCCTGGCTAAAAATAATATTGCACCGGTTGTCACGGATTTTGCGTCCTCTAAATTACATCCTCTAATTCTTTTCCTAGAAATTGCATATCAACTACATATCGAATCTCATGCTTCAGTCATCTCATCTCTAAATCTTTTCAACGCGGAAAATTTTCATGTGAATGTAAAACATGGTTACTATGAACAATTTTATCCGCAACAACCGCTCTCTGAAAACGTACATTTTCAAATTTATTCCAGTGAAGATTATTTCATAGATTTGACTTCAATATTTATAGATTTTCAGTCCGTTGTCAAAAAGCCTAACAATGGAAAACCAAGTGCAGCTGAGGGGCTATCCTATGAAAATTGTGTACTTCACAATTTGTTTAGACACATCATTGTCTACATAAATGGAATTTTGGTGAGCACAAGCAATAATCTTTCAAATTATGCAAGTTATATACAATTCATGTTGATGACTCTAATGTTCTACAGGCTATTTAGAGGTTTGGCTATTGGATATGAATATAAAACGAACACTGACACTAGCAATATACTTAGAGATGCGACAACCAAAGATTTACACTTGGTTTGGAAAATAAATCATAAGATATTTAATATAGCTCAATGGTTGCCTCCCAATGTTAAGATTGACATAAAGTTACAACTTACTCCGTCCAATTTTATTTTGCGAAAAGTAATTGGTACTGCACCTGATGCAACAGTCTCTCTCACCTCGGTAATATTTCATGTACGAAAACAACAAGTTATGAGTTCTTTTGCTTTGACAATTAAGAAACTAAGAGCTAATGAAAATAATATGGTCGCTCCTCATACAATATACTGGTCGCTCCTCATACAATCATGAATCACCGATATATTGCAACGGGTACATGTAACTACACTAATTCTTCATTTATCAATGGTGAATTTCCTTCAAAACTCGCTTTGGCTTTTGTAAAAAGTGCTGGTGCCATAGGATCATGGGCAAATTTTCCACACAAGTTTGAAATGTTTGGACTTTCATCTCTTGTATGTAAAGTAAACGGAATTCCGCTCTACAATTTATGCTTTGATATATCCTACATGACCCTGTATGAATGGACAATGCAATCCCTAAATTGAGATTCCAATTTGGTTGAAAATGGTACAACACAAGAAATGTTTGCAAAGCTCATGGTATCATTGCATTGGGTTTGTCCGGTAATCAAGATATGACTATTGTCTGAACAGATAAAGTACTCTTAGTTTGTACATTTGCTGAACCATTGGAGGAGAGTGTAGCACTAATCTTATTAAATCAGTTTGAAACCTATTAGTAAATTACCCCTGATAGCAGTGTTCTATTAGGCTTGGCACCATGAACACGAATCAAAAAATCAATGTATTCAATTTCGATCCCTAAATGTCCATATACAAATCCTATTGCATATCATCGGATTTCCTCGATCATATTCAAAGTGTTATATCATTACACTTCCTACTTAACACTTATCGGATTTCCTCGATCATATTCAAACAATACCCTTATCATTGTTAACAGTAGCCCATCAACTGTAAAGACTGGGCATTGGATATGTATCTTTCAAACAGCGAAGAATATGGAATTTTTCGATCCTCTTGTCCTATCCTAAGCTTTCTACATGCCTCTCATTAAAAACTTCCTTGAGCAACGTGGAAAATCTATTATTCAAAATTGGAAGCGAGTACAAGATTTATCAACCAAAAGCTGTGGTTTTCATGCACTATTGTATATTATTTGTAAATGTCGCGGATATGCTTACACTGAATTTCTCAGCATTTATGGTGATAATCCTCAATGGAACGGTTTTCTAGTTTAAAACACTCTTTCCTACCTGTATAAACTAAATTTCAGTGCCCTAAGAGTGAAATACTTTTAAAATGATTGTGATTTTGTTTATTAATAAAACTCGTAAGTACGAAACTCTTTGTCCTTTAGATTGCTTCTTCCACGTGTAGGTAAACATCGTTAATGATAAGTGGCGGCAGCTCGTTAGGATTCAACATGTATTTATCTTGGCTTGCAAAGTCAGGGTCCCATTTTCTAAAATATAATTTAACTTTATTTTATTTTATCCCCTCGTAAAGTCAATAATACTATTTTGATTCATATTATAAAATCTAGGTGTTTCCATTTGCTTATTTTAAGCAATGTCGCACATAAAATTCTTATATGAAAAATCACTTTCTGTAACAGTCAAATAAAAGTCAGTAGGTTTACAACCATAGTAGCTGGTATCTTCACAGCGATGTCATAAAAACCAGGCTCTCTTATTATTGCAGCAATTGAAGTGTAGACCACGTTCTTCCTCCCAAAGCAATATAATATCATGATGATACCAGTTTCTAAAAAATAAACTGAAATCACGTTTAGGGTTTTTTGCAATCATACCAGGGTAAGTATTTTCCCATTGATCATATTTATCATATTGAAAATTGGAGCATAGGAACCTCTAGTATGAGAGTCACAAAGCTCTTCAAGACAGGAATCACAGTTTTTAACTTGCATCGCGTATCCTCTATGCAATTTATATGGATTGCATAATCTGCACTTTTCATTACAGTCGTCAATAATTTTACAATTCTCACAGGATGACCAGCTGCTCAATGTACACAAGCATAATGGATAGGTTTAAAACATTTTCAATGTTGACCGTCTCCCTTCCAAAAAGAAACTGATTCGCGATTAATAAAAGGAATGTCTTCTAGGAGGAGGAGTAATCAAGTGACCTCACAAAACCTGTTTAAACCAGATTTTTCTGTTTAAACCAGAATGGCCGCGTAGGAAGTGGTTAAAAGCAAAACCACGATTTAATTTTGTTTTGTTTCAGTTAATATGTCAACGAGTTGAGTAAATACATCTGGGCCACGGCGTAAAAGTTTCATGTAATAGTCCAAAGACGGAGAATCATTTTTCATTATATCGTTAAGCATTATTTGAGAAAATATTTTCCTTTCAAGATTTAACTCTAGAAAATCATCATCTAGAATCAAACATATTTCCAAAGCTAATAGACTCCGTATGATTTTTTGGTTCTCAAATACAGTCATTTTTAATTCTGACACTACCGATTATATACCAACAATGATTCTTTCTCACTAGTAACAAACTCACTCCTTTTTTATAGATTCATTCAGATTGTTGTCTTCAATATATTTCACTAATACATTTAATCCGTCTTGTAATCTGTGTGTATGCAGCATATTCACTTTTGCTGCAAAGCATGACTGTTCTTCCGACTTGAATTCGCTTAATGATATAACATATTGGGAAAACATCTTGTCCCATTCGTAGGTTAGCCGACAAGCTTTTGTAATTTCTACTGCTACTTTAGGCACGCTAGGTTTCATTTTGCCATTGCTAGCGCCTTCAATACCAAATAGAGTAAGAGCATCCATTGCTAAAGAATAATATCCTTGATGTTGACAAGCCGAACTCTTTTTCAATACTGACGCAAATCTAATAAGTCACCTGTCGTTGACCTTCAAAACCAGTTTTTGCCGGATTATAAATTTCCTCGGAAACCAGAACAGGCTTTGTAAGATTGCGTCATCTTTGTTCGTAAATATTGGACCATATTACTACTACTACTAACAACTCACCGCAGCACCAAGCCGCCTGAGGCCAACACAGCTACGCACGCTCCTCCTCCATCCCAATCTATTCAAAGCCTCCCTTTTTACACCCGCCCACGAAGTTCCCACTTCGTTTAAATCTTTCTTTATGACGTCCTCCCACCCCAGACGGGGACGACCTACTTTCCACTTAGCCCTAGATGATTGGCCGAAAAGAACAATCTTCGGCAATCTGTCATCCTTCATCCGCACAACGTGGCCTAGCCACCTCAACCTTTCTTTCATTATAGCCCTAGAGAGCAGTATTGAGCCACATTTTTCGTATAGCCTATTGTTTGAAATACGGTCAGTCAGCCGGGTACCCAGAACAATCCTTAAACAATTTCTCTGGAAAACATCTAGCAAATCTTCGCTTTTCGGAGTATCCATGCTTCAGAGCCATATTTGACCACTGTCATCACTGTAGCTTCTAATATTCTGATATTGGTTTGCAGACTTATCTTCCTATTGTTCCAAACTTTTTTTAACTGTGAAAAAACACCCTGAGCCTTGGCTATTATACTTTTAACTTCTTCACTGCTCCCAAAACCTTTCCATTATCAATATTTTTTACAACCGGTGCTCCCCCGCTTGACCGACGAACCTTAACAAGTCCTATTATGTAATACCCCCAGCCCTACTACGTAACAACCAAAGAAATACTGGAGTAAAGAAGTCCCTACACCCTTAAGATTTTTAAGTAATTAACACAGGCTTCGTTTAGACAACATTCGCTATGACGTAGGTATACTATACCGTTACAGGTGCGCTATAGTACTGCGTAAAACATAGGTGCACTTAATAGCGTCTTGAGGGAATAGTAGCTCCACTTGTACACCCCCAATAGGTCTCCTGGAAACTGGAACCCCGTCACCACTATTAGATTGAAAATCAGAAGTTCTAGTGTCCTTTTTAATATTGAGGATGATCGAAGGGTGGATACCCCCCTCCCCAAACCTCGTATTTTCCTGAAATGCATCTGATAAAAATTTTGAGGTGGCCATTTGTTGTCGTAGAAAGTTCAGAAAAGGTACTTTCTGATTGGAAATTGAAACGGCTAGTGCCCTTTTTATTAGTTAATAGTAATTGGAGGGCCACAAGCCCTCCCCCCCCCACAAACGCCCATCAATTCCCAAAACACATCTACTTCAAACATAGTCAATCAAAATTTCGAGATAACCATTTTGTTCAGCGTAATTGAAAGGTCCGCAAAATTTGTCTTTAAGGGTGACACCCCCCCCCAAATCCCTTGGGGCAAGGGTTATAAGTTATACCCTGGGGGTATATAAGGTATATATATAAAGGGTGATCGTATAAACTTCGTAGGGGGCTTATTGGATTTCTGATCAGAAGTTTTAGTGCCCTTTTTGAGATTCAGAGTGATTGGAAGGTGGATAAACCCCACTCCCACACACAAACACACACACACACACACACACACACACACACACACAAACAAACAACAAACACACACACACACAAACACACACATCGTATTTTCCCAAAATGCATCTGATAGATTTTTTGAAATGGTTATTTGTTGTCGTAGAAACGTGAAAGAGAGCTCATTCCATTGGATATTGAAACGGCTATTGCCTTTTTTAATAGTTAAAACTGATTGGAGGGCAACTAACCTCATTATTTTCCCAAACACATCCTATCAAAATTTTGAGATTGCCAATTTTTGTAACGTAGCTAAAAGGTCCGAAAACTATGTCTTTGAGAATGACAACCCCTCACAACCCTCAGGGCAAGGGTTGAAAGTTATACCCCGGGGCATATAAAGTATATATAGAAAGGATGATCGTTCAAACTTCTGATGGGGCTCATTGGATTGGTAATCAGAACTTCTAGTGCCCTTCTTGAGATTCAGAGTGATAAGAGGGTGGATGCCCTCCCCCCTACACACACACACCTCGTATTTTCCTGAAATGCATCTGATAGAAATTTTGAGATGGTTATTTGATGTCGTAGAAACCTCCAAAATACCTCATTCAATTCGAATTGAAAGGGCCAGTGCCCTTTCTAATAGTCAAAATTGGTTGAAGGGCAACAAACCGACCTTCCACGAGCACCATTTCCCCAAACACATCTAATCAAAAATTTCAAACAGCCATTTTGTTCAACGTAATTGGAAGGTCCGGAAATCATGTCTTTGAGGATAATAACCCCCCCCCCACATCCCTAAAGGGAAGGATTTTAAGTTATGCATTGGGGGTATAAAAGGTACATATAGAAAGGGTGATCGTATAAACTTCGGATGGGGATCATTGGGCTGGTAATCAAAAGTTCTAGTGCCCTTTTTAATATTCAGAGTGACCGGAGTTCGGATACCCTCTCCCACACCTCAGGTTTTCCCAAAATGCATCAGATAGTAAAATTAGATGACTATTTGTTGTGGTAGGAACTTCAAAAACAGTTCATTCGATTGGGAATTGAAAGGGTCGGTGCCTTTCACTTCGAAAAAGGCTCATTCGATTGGAAATTAAAAGGATTAGTGTCCTTTTTATTAGTCAAAAGAAATTGGAGAGCAATACGCTCCTCCCCACGCCCATCAATTCTCAAAACACAACTAATCAGAATTTTGAGATAGCCATTTTGTTCAGCGTAGTTGAAAGTTCTGAAAATTTTGTTCTTGACAACCCCCATGCCTTTTTAAGACTAGAACATAACTTTCACTTTACTAAAAGCAAAATACATTTAAAGTAATTTCACTTTGTTTTTACTTGCTTAAAATGTTTCTACTAGATATATGAAGGAGAAGTCCGCCCCCTTGCACTCCAATCGCAGCGCGAGTGTCTGGCGCCCTTTTTAAGAGTAACAAGAGATTGGAGGGCAAGCAGCCCTTCTCTCAACCCCATTCATTTTCCAAACACATACCGTCAAAATTTTGAGACAGCCATTTTGTTCAGCATAGTAGAACGGTCCAGCAACTATGTCTTTAGGTTTATTAGGCATGTCAACCCCAAGAATTATGCAATTGGCCCATTATGATTTAGAACTAAATGTTGCTTTAAAATAAATCAAAAGGCATTGTGTTTATGGTTGCCAATAAGACACCTCAGCAATATATCGAGAACAACTGGGGGTATTAAGCTGAAACTTTTGGGGGTACTACTATTACCACTTCTGGTCATACTATTTAAATAAATAGAAAGAGTGTAAGTGTATCCAGGTTTTCAAAGAGCATAGGTACATTAGAATCTTTCCGGAATGAAATTAAGTTTTATTTTCAGGTCAACATCTGAAGCTATAAATTAAATTAAAAATTATACTATTTGTGTAAAAACTGTTGAAAAAGTCTCTCCAACATACAAATAACAACCCATACTATGGATTCTTATATAACAAAACTTAAAAAAAAATACAATATTATTTTTTCCATGTAAAAGACTATGTCAATAAAAACCGAACAGAAATTAGTTTTTAAAAACTTTTTCCACAATACAAGTTTTTTAAAGAAAAGTAAAGAGCTTCATTAAGCCAAGAATGAGCAAAAATTAATTCAAATAATTTTCCAAGCGTAAAAATACCACAAATCACTATCAATAAATAAATGAAACTCAAAACAAACAGAAATTACAATTAATAACTGATTCAAACTCAAAACGAGCAAAAATTAACATGAGTAGGGCTGATAAATCCCATGCCTTCTCAAGACCAGAACACAATTTGCGCTTCACTGAAAACAAAATACGTTGAAATGTTTTCACATTTCTTATTTTCATAAATAAAAATTATCAAAACCTTAAGGAGCAAATGTCAGCTTATGTCAATTAAATTGGCAATCCACGGCCATTTGTTTGTTGTTTTTTTTTTTCAGTAAAACGCAAATTTTCAGTAAAAAAAACTTTTACGCTTGGAAGATCATTTGAAATAATTTCTGCTCAATTCTTGGCTTAATGTAGCTCATTACTTTTCTTTGAAAAACTTGTCTTATGGAAAAATTTCTTTAAATTAATCTTAAGAAAGAATGACTAATGTGACTGGAAACTACATCACAGATGAATGAAAGCAGAAAGGAAAGCAATTGTTTTACCGTAGTAATATGGGAAAGTAATCCCTCTTTTTTCATCTTTTTGACACTAAAGACCTTATACACATTACCCCTGGTAAAACCAATATACCAATGGAGTAAAAGTAATTCTGTGTTGGAAAATCAAGCATTAAACCTTTGGATTCAGTTTGCTGAGGTTTATGGCTTTGCACATACGGTAGTCACAATGACAGCCACAGACAAACAGCAGAGACTAGATAAGACTAGATTTTAAATGTAATAGCTGTGAATTGTAGATAATAAAAGCTTCTTCTGTCATAAAGCTTTCTAGATAAGAATGATTTTTTTTTTCTCAATGGCTATCACGAGCTAAGATGATGTAAACGTGAAAGAAAACTGAAGCTCTATAAAAAAAAAAAAAAAAAAAAAAAAAAAAAAAAAAAAAAAAAAAAAAAAAAAAAAAAAAAAAAAAACTGGAGAGTTGTCGGTACGTGAATTAATTAATTGAGTCTAGTCTTTTCTCAAAAACTTAAACGGAAAACTGCAATTGTAAATACAGCAAAATGTCGGTAACGTGAATTAGTTAACTAGGTTTAGATTTTTCTCAAAAGGCTAAACGGGAAATTGAAATTGTAAAAATCAACAATATGTCGCTAACGTGAATCATTTAATTACCATTACCTGAGGGGCTCTTCAAACGGTATCACTTGCGGGAATAGAACTTGGTCCCTATTCCAGATTCAGCGTTCAACGCCAATCCAAATTCAGGGATTTTATCCCACCGCCAGACACCAAGTGTGGCAACTTTTACAACAGCAACCAATAATTAGAACCCAAATCCTAAAATCGGTCTCAATCAGGAACCCTTTTTGCTACCTAAATTCGCCAAGTACAAAGGTTTTCAACAGAAATGCTTATTCTTCAAAAAAAAAAAAAAAATGACCGGGGATTGTCAGTTTAATATAGGCTACACATACTGATATTTATTCTTTATGTTTTCAAGAATTGTTTATTAATTAAAGTCAAAAAAGTAAAAACATTTAAAATGCAATATGTTTTCAGTAAAGTGAAAATTATGTTCTGGTCTTGAGGAGGCATGGGGGTTGTCAGTACTACTCATGTTATGTTTTACTTATTTTGAGTTTGACTCGGTTATTTGTTGTAATTTCTGTTCGTTTCAAGTTTCATTTATTTATTAATAGGCCCGTTTTTTAGCACTAAGATGCTACATCTAAGATCTTACATCTTTCTGCAAAGATTATCGTTTTTTAACTCGTCTTTGTTCTAAGATCTTACAGCTCACTGATGTTAGCAAAAAGTGTGAAGACCGCCACTGTTTTGCCATATAGAACAATGATGAGAGAACTTTGATGATCTACTCATCATTGTTCTCAGACCGCTGATCAGAGCAGAATGATGAAAGACGTTTGCACAAAAACGACCAAAGATGTAAGATCTTTGTTCAAAGATTTCACTTTTAAGCGTTTTCTGACAAAAGATGTAAGATCTTTGCACATTGATGAGCGAAAAAACAGGCCTAATGATGATTTGTGGCAGTTTTACGCTTGGAAAATTATTTGGCTTTATTTCTGCTCATTTTTGGTCTTAGAGCTTTTTACTTTTCTTGAAAAGCGTGTTTTGTGGAAAACTTTTTAAGTAGTCTCTTAAAAATGGCACTAAATGTGCCAATTTCTTTGCGAATGAGCTTTCCCCAAACAATCTAAGGTTACTGGTGTTAGTCCGATCATCCTGGAAAAAGAAAGAAAAAGAAAACATATCAGTGCTTCCCTTCCGATAAATTTATTTTCCTTGTTGCTCAATATGGGGCGGGGGGACCGAAATTCTCGTATACGGGGCTTGTGACCATGGTGATCTCAGTGCTGTGTTTGCCATTTTGATCCAACAGCATTTTTAAAGGATTCACAGGGTCTGTTGTGAAATCCCATAAATTTGTTTTTCAAGAAACTTCTACTATTAACATTAGTAAAAATAACAGTTTCAATTCCTAAATTAGTTCGAAATGGCGATTCTTCATCATTTGACAGTTGTTTTTTCAAAGCATTTTTATAAATTTCTGGTTATTAAGGGCCGCAGTTTGCTTTATACTAGTTTGCAGCCACAGCTGCAACCACGAAGTGATGAATCTCCCTTGTGTTGCTTTATTGCATTGTGGTACCAGAGAGACAAAAATTTTGCACATTTTTAATTTGACCTGAACCTTCAAACTTCACTCTGTGATGAAGCCTGTGTGCTAGTTCTAACGGCGGTAACTGAGGGGAAGGGACGTCCTTGCCCCCTTAGTTTTTGCTCTTGCCTAGGTTTTGAAATCACCTTTTTTTGGTCATTTCATTGGAAAAGGCACTAGTTTCATTTAAAAAAGTTGTGGAAACAACCGAAAGTGCACCTTGTGGGAATGTGCTATCAAGCCAAATTTATAAAAAGTGATTAGGTATAAGCATAAGCTTTTAAATGAGTCCTTAAACAGCTTTCTTTTGTTACAGAAGCTTTCTAGTTTCTGCTAGTCAGTAGGTGATTTATTATGACTTTTTGTGACTTCATTATGATTTCATTATGACTTCATTACGACTTTTTCAGGCGAAGTTGGCCGAGTAAAACAGCTTTTTGCTCATTGAAAAACAAACTTTCCTGGAAAACATTTATTGTTTTGTGAAGTATGGATACTGAACTTTATGTTATAGACTAAAATTTTTCTTAGCTGTCAAGGTTGTTTGCAGTATTTTTTAGAGCTGTCTTATCTCCCCTAGATCGGTGATAATTAGAAATTATATCAAAAATAAGTTTTCAACTGAAACTAAGAAGTGACATTAAAACTTAAGACGAGCATACATTATTCCGTATAAATAAAAAAGATCATGGCAGCGTTGTCTCTGCATTACATTTTAATCAAAAACGAACAAAGATAAATTTAAAAAAACAAAGTTTTTCCGAGGGAAGCAAAGAGCGAAGTTGAAACTTAAAACGGGCAAAACTTGTTACTTCACAGCCTATTTAATATATATATTAATATAACTAGCACAAATAAACCAAATAATTATGTTTCCCCATGGTTTTATGATTATACAAATGAGTTTTGGAGTTATGAGTTTTGGTACAGTAAAAGCAAACCAATTAAGGACACCTTTTATAGGATCAAAATATTATCAATCGCTTTTATGATCAATCCCTTTTAAGATAAAGCAACAATCCATTTTAGGATTTTCTTTATTTTTTTACGTTTAATTTGGTGTCACTTCTGCACAATGGCTCAGTCCAGTGACTGGCTCTCGTTTTGGTTCTTAAAAGGACATGTCATGATTAGTTTGTACACAAATTCGAAGTAAGGCCATCTTGATAGTATTAGGACTATAGACTAGCTTTAGAATTTGTACCATAGCTTGAAATTTACTCTTGTATAGAGAGAAATAATCAGATTTCCAGAGTTCATATTATGTCTTATTTGATCTTCATTTCAAGTGATACTAAAGCATATTTCTTACAATTTAAGACTGTATATTACCCACCATTGGTATTATAGCTGGTGAGAGCAAAATGCTGCTTAATAAATCAATCCAATATTTCTGTATGCTGTTCAATTACTTCGCGGTTATTAAAAAATATTTAGTTTTACGCTTATGTTTTTAAGATAATTTTAATTGTATACTGAAAGTTACTAATGTCAAAACTGGTGTAAGACTATGAAAAGCTTTATAGATTCGTTTAGTGTTGTCAGGCTGCATACTCACTCTTGACTCTTAAATCAATAATCCTGTTTTTTATGCTTGACTTTTGTGTTTTCAGTAAAGCGCTAGTTTTGAATTATCATAAAGGCATAGGGAAACATAATTAGTTGGTTTATTTGTACTAGTTATATTAATATATATTAAATAGGCTGTGAAGTAATAATTTTTGTTCGTTTTAAGTTTCAATTTCACTCTTTGCTTCCCTCAGAAAAACTTTGTTTTTTTTAAATTAATCACCCATACACGTATCATAAGCAACGGTAACACTGCTGCCTATGTAAAGAGGAAGTGGGCTCTGTGTATTATTATTATTATTTACCTATGCCCTTCCTATGGAAGAAGTTGTCGTAGGAACTTCGGAAGGAGGTTGCTCAATTCGGAATTGAAAGTTCTAGTGCCCATTTTGAGAGTCAAAGTGATTGGAGGGCAACCCCACCCCACGCTCTTTTTCTCCAAAGACATACGATTAAAATTTTGAAATAGTCATTTTATTAAGCACAGCTGAAAGGTAAAATAAATATACATTTGGAAATTTCAACCCCCCACCTTCCCCCCTTGGATAAGGACTGTAAGTTATGTCATTCGTCCACTATTGACATATAGAATTTGTTATCAAAAATGGGGGGGGGGGGCATTTGCGGCCCATGTGCGCAAAAAGGTCAAGGGTATTCAGATGAAGCTTTCAGGGAATGTTGAACTAAACCAAAACACACTATGTGCAGACAGATTATCAAAAGGGATGGGGCCTCAAGAATGGCTTAGCTTTTTAAGTTGGAACTTTAAAGAAATGATGAGGAGGATGATCAATTGACCAAAAGGCAATATGTGGACGCCACTACTACTAACACTACTAGTACTACTACTAATAACACTACTGCTACTACAACCACCACTGGTACTACTGCTGCTGCAACTACTACTCCTGTAGCGACTGCTGCTAAGACTGAAGATAATTTTGGTGAAAATTTCAGAAAATGTTGAGGAATAAGTTGAACTAAATCAAAGCTCATAAAGTGTATACAAATTGTCAAAAGAGCGTATCAGCAATATACACTATATGATACTAACTATTGTATATGATATTAGGAATAGCTAAGAGTATTAAATTAAACTTCACGGACATGATGAGGAGGATGCTCAACTGACCTATAGCACACAAAGGTAATATGTGCGAACTACTACTGCTACTAGTACTACAGCTACTACTGTTACTAGTACTACACATACAGCAAAAACAGCTACTACTACTAGTATTCCTACTCCTACTACTGCCTACTACTACTACTACTACTAAGACTAAAGATTTAAAATAAAAATTTCAGGGAGTATTGAGAGGGAAGTTGAACTGAATCAAAACGTAATATGTGCATCCAGGTTGTCAAAATATGCTTGCTTCTGGAATGGCGTAGAGTATTAAGTTGGAACTTTCAGGAAAGGATGAGGAGGATGATCAATAGACTAAAATGCAATGTGTGCACACTACTACAACTACTAATGCTACTACTAGTATTACTACTACCACTGCTAAAACTGCATCTACTACTTCCATTGCGACTATTACTAAAACTAAGGGTATTGACACAAAAATATTAGTAAATATTGTGGGGGAGGCGAACTAGATTATAATACACTATATGCACACAGGTTGTCTAAAGGGCTTACCAGCAGTATCTTGGAGAGGCTTAGAGTATTAAGTTGAAACTTCCAGGATGTGATGAAGAGGATGTTCAACAGACCAAGAGGTAATATGTGCATACTACTCCTACTACTATAGCCACTACTACTACTACAAGATAGATATCTTTACCTTGCAAGGGCTCATGTCCAGGGCATTTTGAAGCTACTGATTGAACCTCTTGGTTGAAAAAAAAAGTTATCTATGTCATCGTGTTTATGCCAATTTTGACTGACGAATTCAGACGATTCAAACTGGACTTATTAGGAGTTTCAGAAATCATATCCCAGGGGTAGGAAGCATGAAATTATGTGATATAGAATTTATTTACTCAGACAAACATTATAAGGTACATAGACAGGGAGAAGGGTTCGTGATGAATAAGGAAGCTGCTAAGTCCTGTTTAGGCTGGGATAGTATTTATAATAGAATATCAATCGCTCATTTTATGACTAATTTTCAGGTATCAGTTATAGTAGTATATGCCTCTGTAGAACTGACTGACTGAGATACTAGTGATTCAGCTGAATTTTACTTACAGTTGCAGGAGCAAACAAAAAGGGTCCCAGGTAGAAATATAGTGTTTTTACTAGGAGATTTAGAACCCAGGTCGGTAGAAATAAGGATGGACGGTATCCTAGCCTAGCTAAATGTGGTGTAGGAAAGGAAAAGAGTAATGGCTACAAACTGCTGCAACTTTGTAGGTATGTACAATCTAGTTATAACCAATACAGTATTTGGTCACAAAAAAGCCCATAAGTAAAGGTGGTATTCACGTGATAGTAAGACAGTAAACCTTATTGATTATCTTATTGCAATCCGAAGACTGGCAGGATCAATACAAGATACTAGGGTTTATAGGAGTGCTGTTATTGATTTTAAAAGAAAAGATCATCATCTAGTAGTGTCTAGGATTAACTTAAAGCTGAAATTTCGGAAGGGTAACTACCTCCCGGGAAGTTATGATGTTGGTAGACCCAGGATAAGAATTGAGAAAAACTTCCCAGGAACAGATGAATGCTAAACTGAAGAGTTTAAAACTTGACAATGTAGAAGATGGATGGAATAATTTTAAGAAAACAATTTGTAAAGTTGCTGATGGTGCTTTAGGGAAGAAAGTTAGGAACGCAGCTAAGAATATTAGTGAAAAAGCTTATGTTTGATAGAGAGGATAAGGGGCTTGTACAAGAATATCTGAGTGATAGATCAAATGAAAACAAAAGGAATGTAAAGAAAGTGGAGAAAGCATTAAAATATGAACTAAGGAGGTGTGAAGTGGAGGCCACGGGTAAAATTGCCGAAGACCTGGAAGATGCAGTAGACGGCATATTAGCAAACTGCTGTACTTGCATGTTAATAAATTGAGAGTTGGTAGTCAATCCAGACTTGTTCCACTTAAAGTTAGGGACGGGGTTACAATTAGTGATAAGGCAAAAGTTAAAGCGAGATGGGCAGAACATTTTGAGAATGTGCTAAGCCAAGATAGAGTTGCAGAAAAAGATATAGGGGAAAATGAAAAAGTTTGTGATACCTTGGATGTGAAGGAGGATTTGTTTTGTAAGGAAGAATTACAAACAGTACTAAAAGGATTAAAAAATAATAAAGCCCCAGGTGCTGATAGTGGGGTAAATGAGTTTTTTAAATATGGTGGCTTTGAGGTTAGAAATAAGTTACTGAAGGTTATGGGTATAATTTTTGAAAAAGGGGGAAGTACCTAGCGATTTTAGGAAAACCCTAATAAGAAACCCACTATGTAAGAAAGCTGATAAGAGTGAGTGTGGTAATTAAATTGGCATTACCTGGTAATTAATTTGTGGTAATTAAATTGGCATTACCTGGTAATTAATTTGTGGTAATTAAATTGGCATTACCCTGGTCTGTCGGTAGAACATTACTTAGTAATATGATACTGTTTAGACTGAGAGATGCTGTAGACAAAGTTATAAGACAAAAACAGTGTGGTTTTAGAAAAGGTAGAGAATGTCTCGGCCAAATTTTCACTCTTAGGTTAATAATTGAGAAGTGCCTGAGTTATCTAACACCTTTGGTCCTCAGTTTTATAGATTATGAGCAAGCGTTTGATTATGTTGATAGAAGAGCTTTAGTGAAGGTCTTATCCTTGTATGGTATACCAGACAAATACATTGAAGTGACTAGTGCTATATATGAGAATAACACTGCTGCGGTTAAGGTAGGAAATGAGGTAAGCAGCTGGTAACGCACTAAATCAGAATATAAGCAGGATTGTGCTCTGTCCCATTTTATATGGATCATTTTGATGGACTTTGTCTTAAGGAGCACAGGAAAGCAATGGGTGAACACGGAATCAAATTAGAAGGAAAAACCTTCCTGGATTTAGATTATGCCAATGATTTAAGCATCCTAAATGAAAGTGTAATGAAAATGAATGAACGAATGAATTTTGCGAGTTCAGGGTGTTAGAATAGGTCTGAAAAATAATGTTAAGAAGATAAAGTCGCTAAGGCTAGGAATAAGTGAAGATGAAAAAGTGACGTTGAGTAACAAAAAGATTGATCAGGTTGACAGCTTCACTTACTTTGGTAGTATCATTAATAAAGACGGTGGGAACAGTGAAGATGGTGAAAGTAGAATAGCCAAGGCTCAGATTTTTTTTTCCACAGTTAAAACAAGTCTGGAAAAATAAGAATATAAGAATTGTTGTTGGTTTTTTTTTTCTTATTTTATTTTTATTTTATCCTTAATTTATTTATAATTGACGTTCTTATTTGATTTTTTTTGGTTTTGTCGATATTTGTCTCGTACTATTGTTTTCTTTTCTTTTTTTCTCATATTTTACTCCGTCCTTTTCAAGTTTTTGTAGACGGGTTTTTAATTAATAAATGAATAAGTCTGCAAATAAGTAAATTTTTTGGTCATAGTCTTTTTTATGGACTGACCAGATCTAATGGCAAAACTCTCACTTGAAAATCAAATTTAATCAGTTAATTTATTCATTTAATTAAACTATCATTATATGTTACAAATACTGGCAAGAATGTGCGGATCGTTGCATAGCATGGAGGGTAAATCCTAAGTAATAGCTACTTTTCGTCCTCGGGGCTTATTTCTTATACTTATTTCGTCGTCCATGAGTAATTTTTCTTTTGCCTTCCCCCTTTGACCCTCATTATTTCTAATTCTTCCTTGGAACTTTCTTCTTTCTTTTTTTTGAAATTTATGAACATCTTCTTACACGATCTAGGAATAATTTTATACTTGTTTCCTTATTTGAAGCCTATTTATATTCCTTGGAACTTTTTTTCTTTCTGTTTTTACAACTATGAACATCTTTTTTTTTTTACAGTTTGTGAATAATTTTGCATTTATTTTCTTATTTGAAGCTTATTTATATTTCTTCGCTCGAGATTTTTTACCAAAAAATTCACAATTTAGGACAAATATTGTACTTTTGTTATCCTTACCCTTGTTGCGTAGTTATATATTGTTGTATTTATTTTTAATCGTGTAAGTAATAAACAAACATCACTCTGAACTAAGAAAAAGTTTATTGATTGTTCTTATCTAACTATTGATTCTATTACGAAAGCTTTAAGTGTCAGTATTGATATTTATGCTATATTTTCATATTTCATGGCTTTGGAATCTAAAATATACTAAACTAAATATGTTAAAATATACTAAACATAATATACTAAAATATACTAAAGTAGACATGCTAAAATACACTAAACTAAATATACTAAAATATACTAAATTAAACAATACCAAAATATCCTAAACAAAATTTATTAAAATATCAAAGTAAATATACTTAAATAAAAATATTAAAATAAGTATACGAAAATATACTAAAGCAAATATACTAAAATACACTGAACTAAATTTACTTAAATATACTAAATTAAATACACTAAAATATTCTAAACAAAATATACTAAAATATTAAAGTAAACATAATAAATATACTAAACTAAATTATGCTAAAATATACTAAACTAAATATGCCAAACTAGATATACTAAAATGTAATAAACTAATAATATACTAGGTATGAAAATAAATATTTCTAGAATCAAGAGTATCTAAACTTTCTATTTTCGAAACTGGCATGTTCTTGTCTTTATTGTTTTAGATGAGATGAAAATCTCAGGAAGCGTTCAGCAATTGTTTCAGTTTATGTATATCATAAATCTGTGTCGCACTGATCAATGGCAGTTTCACACTACGCCGTAGAACCAATCAAACTTGAATAAATTAAGACTTTATGTTACGTTATATAATCTTGCGGAGAAAATTTTGACCGTAATGTAGATAGTGCCAACAAGGCCGTTGCCAGGGGGGAGGGGGTCGTTACCCCCTAAATATTTGTCCAACTCGTAAGAACATAACAAAAATTCGTATAAAATAATTTTGATGGATTTTTTAAAGTTTTTTTCCAAACAAAAATCCAGGATACGCTCCTGAGTGTCAGGTAGACTTAGAATTTTACGTTACGCTAGTTTGTGCTGAGAAACGGAAAAGTCACAACAAGATGGAATTGTTCTGGATTAATAATTAATAGATTGTGAAAATAAATTAATACTTTCCTTGGAAAGCCTTTTACGCTTGATATGAGCTTGAATCTTTATCTCCGCCCCCCATTTCTAACTTTTCAATAGTTTGCTTACGATGATTGCGATTATTTTAGAGTATTTAGACGGTGACTATGATAGTTTTACGGGTTTTTACATTGGCCTAGTGTGAATTATTTTTTTTTTTTTTTTTTTTTTTTTTTTTAAAGCTTTTCTGAGAAAGCAAAGAGCGAAGTTGAAACTTAAAACGAACAAAAATTAGTGCTTATAATAATTCATAAGTAACAATATTACCTGATAAATCAATCCATTATTTCTGTATGCTATTCAGTGACCTTGCGGTTATATAATACGTTACGTAAGTTTATGCTGAGAAATGGAAAGGTCAGAACAAGATGGAATATTTCTGGATGAGTAACTAATAGATTTCGAAAATAAATTAATAATTTCCTTGGAAAACCTTTCACGCTTGGTATGAGCTTGAATCTTTATCTCCACTCCACATTTTTAACTTTTCAATAGGTTACTTATGATGATTGTGATTATTTTTGACGAAGACTATGATAGTGTTACGGGTTTTTCTATTGGCCTAGTGACAATTAATCTTTTTTTAAAGGCTTTTCTGAGAGAAGCAAAGAGCGAAGTTGAAACTTAAAACGAACAAAAATTATTGCTTCACAGGGTAGCTTACATATATCGATGAAACTAGTGCAAATAAATCAGCTGGTAATATGTCCCTAAGTCTGTGTGATTATAGAAAACTAGTGCTTTATTGAAAATACGAAACAATACAGGAGTTTTGGTACAGTAAAAGCAAACCAATTAAGGGCGCTTTATAAAATTAAAGCATTTCAGGATTATTGTTTTTTTTTTCATTTAATTTAGAACCACTTCTGCACAATGAGCTCAGTCTAATGACTGAATCTCGTTTTGTTTCTGAAAAGGACATTTCATGATTAGTTTGTAGACTAGTCTGAAGTGAAGCTATCTTAATAGTATTAGGCCTATAAGCTAGCTTTGGAATTTGTACCATAACTTGAAATTCACTGTTATATAGAGAGAAATGACCGGATTTCTACATCTCATATTATGGCTTATTTGATCTTCATTTCGAGTAATACTAAAGCGTATTTCTTACAATTCAAAATTGTATATTACTCGCTATTGGCGAGACCAATATTGCCTGCGAGACCATAAATCAATCCATTATTCCTGTATGCTGTTCAATGATTTTGCGGTTATTAAAATAATGTTTATTTTTATGCCTAAGTTTTTAAGATAATTTCAATTTTACACTGAAAGTTACTGATATCATATCTGGTGTAAGACTATAAAAAGTGTTATAGATTAATTTGTAGTTATCAGGCTATGTACTCACTCATGACTCTTAAATCAATACTCTTGTTTTTTATGCTTGGCTTTTTAGTAAAGGGCTAGTTTGCTATAATCATACAGACCTAAGGAAATATGATCAGTTGGTATATCTGCACTAGTTCCATCGATATATGTAAAATAGACTGTAAAGCAAAAAATTTTGTTCTTTTTAAGTTTCATTTTCGCTCTTTACTTCCTTCAGAAAAAATTGTTTTTTTTTAATCAATCTTAGCCCGTTTTTAGTTTAAATTTAATACAGGTTCAATACTACCATGACCATTTTTGTTTTTACTTTTTTCTGGGGGAGGGGTAACCCCCCCCCCCCCCTGTTATATACGGATTAATTTCTGTTCGTTTTAAGTTTCAATGTTGCTTTTTAGTTCCAGTTGGATTTATTTCTTTTTGTTTAATCTGAGTATTTAGTCTTAGCTTCGAAGGTTATATGATAGAAATTCATATTTTCTCTTCAGAAACCTAAGCAAAATTTCCGTACCTCTCTTTGTGAAATAATACCGTAAATCCTTTATTCTAAAATCAGAAATTCCAATTTTTCAAAATTTTGGGATTTATGTTTTGAATATACTTCAGACGTTTAATGACATGCAAAGTAAGCAAGAAAATATGCACTCTTCTATATCAAAAATAAACTGCATACCAAGAAATAATTTCTGAAGTCGCCATTGCGCATCGATCTCATTGGCATCATAGAAGTGACTGTTTTTTTAAACAATATTTTGAAGTTTTTCAAAACCTAATGCGATAATGCGAAGAACATTCCAAAAATACGTGGAGTTTCTGTCCATGAAACTCCATATGGCAACCATTTTCTACGACTGCGATGGAGTTGTACTTGCGGACTTTTTATAAGGTTGAAGAACTACCACAGGAGTCTATAATGTAAAAGTTTTGAGGAGATTGCGAGCAGAATTAGTTAAAAAGTTTCCAGGAGAGCTACATCGTGGAATCCTCTTCCATCACTTCTCAGCACATTCTTCACACGCTAAAAAAGAGGGTTTGAGAGAACCTCTGTGGTAATCGCTGCCACATCTACCTTATAGCCTAGACCTAGTCTCATCTGACTTTATTTTTATGCCCAGCTATTTCCACTTGAGAAATAGCACCAAGAGTACCATTTTAGTGCCCTATGGCACTTGCAGACGGTGGAATTTATAAAAAAGCACGTATATATGTGCAATAGCTTTTAAATAAGCCGTTAAACGTATCTCTATAATGCTCTGGTAACCCGGTGGCCCTGGTAGAAAAAAAGGAGACACATCAGTGCTACCCATGCAAAAAAGTGATTTTCCTTGTTGTTCAAAGTGGAGGACTTAAACAAGGTTCTCAACCAAGCTGATTCCAATGGTGCACTTTGCATTTCTATCCGACGCCATTTTCGAGGGGTTTAGGGCGTTTTTTTTAAATCGGCATAAATTTGTGTTCATAATAAACCGAAATAATAGTTAACCGAAATAATAGTCACCATTCCTGAATCAGGGTTAGATTGCAATTTTTTCTCATTAGCCAGTTTTTTTGTTTTTTTTTAACGCGTTTTTCAACTTTTGGTTTTAATGGGCTGTGGTTCGCCCTTGACTAGGTTGCAGCTACTGCTGCAACCATGAAGGACTTGTTGAAGTGTATTTATACTTAACGTGACATTCACCGCTTAGCACAAGAGATTACGCACACAGTTTGAAAGGCGCAAAAGTAACAATCAACAGTAACTTAAGAGGAAGTTCTTTTCAGGGAGGTGCAGTAGGCCAAAAGTAAGAAATTAGGTTGTCCTTAGGTGAATTTTTTGCAAAATTTTTAGGACAGGAGTCTTTCGATGAGTCTCAGGGGAAGTGTGTTCCCTCAAAGGTATAGTATGCTTCCATCAGCAGGCGCATTAAAATACAAAATAGCTGAATAGTTTAACAGCTGAATATACATTACAGTGATGGTTATGGGTCCCTAGCCAGGCATGCACCAGGGGAATTTAGAAGTCTAAAAATTTTATTTTTTAGCATATGATGTGCATATGAGGTGCCAAATGAGGTGCCTCTATTGCATATGAGGTGCCAAATGAAAGAAAATTTCATCTCATCCAAAGATAAAGTTCATTTGTCAATGGAGGAAAAACTGACAGGGGCTAGAGGCATTTTTTGGGGTGAGTTTTTAAACTCTAAACTGTTCGTGTGACAGCCCCCCTCCCCAAGCAATCGGGGCTAATATGAGAAATATTTTGGGTGATTGCAAAGTGCAATGTCGACCATTGTCTAAGTATTTTGCCTAAAATAATCCCTCTTTTATTAATATTATTGGAATTGCTCTTTTATTTTTTGTTAGCGGTTGCAGTCTAGCGCTGATTTTGTTGTTTCTAAATAACCAAACGCTGGACTTTTTTAGTTGGTGACGCCAATGAGCTTAAGATAAATTCGATTTGATCTTTCCTCAATGTTAGGCAACTAGTTAAAATACCTATATTAGAGGAAGCACCTCTCTTGATGTTATTATAACTAATATGAATAGTTTTTACCCCGCCCCGTCTTTACCCCTTTGGTTAGGATTGCCATCTTTCCCTCCTTTTATCTCTAATCACCCATTTTATCTATTTATCACCTATGGCTCTTACCGCACTCTAATCAGTGAAGACTGGTCCGACATTTCAATTTACAAAATCATGATGCTGAGATTGCTGCTTTCCATAAAAAGCTAAATGATAAATATTTAACTCATTTCCCATAGATAAAGGTTCAAAAAGTGCTCCAGTGATGAACCTTACATGAATCAATTCGCCAAAATACTAATTAGAAATAACATTAAAGCTTTTCGAAAATGGGAAATGGGATGAAGTTAACACACTAAGAAAAATACTAAAGAAAGAACTTCGCAAATCTGCTCGACCTTATTACAAAAATAAGGTTGAAGAATTACTTAATTGCAAACCAAAAATTGTTTTTTTTTTTTTTTCAGGTTAAAAAGTTATCTGGCCCAAAAGCTTAATTTTAACCAAGCTGAACCACCTGAGGCTACCATCAATAACCTCAACAGGTTCCTTGCTTCCATCGTCCCAAGCCTTCTGGCATTAGCTTATCATTTACCAGCTGTTACAATTCCCGCTTTTTTCCTGTTATTTTCCCATTGGAGATTGAAAGAAGAATTGAGAAGCTAAGAAAAACAAGTGATTGTCCTTTGGATGCCCCATTTTCCCTTATTAGTTATTTTAGTGATATTTGTTCAAAGCCCTCGTCTGTCATTTTCAACGAAATTGCCGAGTCTTGGTAACTTCTGCAAATGTGTTTCGAAACCCCCTTAAAAACGAAATTGCCGAGTCTGGGTAATTTCTGCAAATGTGTTACAAAACCCCCTTAAAAACGAAATTACCGAGTCTGGGTAATTTCTGCAAATGTGTTTCAAAACCCCCTTAAAAACGAAATTGCCGAGTCTGGGTAATTTCTGCAAATGTGTTACAAAACCCCCTTAAAAACGAAATTACCGAGTCTGGGTAATTTCTGCAAATGTGTTTCAAAACCCCCTTAAAAACGAAATTGAGTCTGGGTACCTTCTGCAAATTTTGTGCTCTCCCCTAACGTTCTTAAAGGATTTCTACCTCCTTTATCCACCTTCATCTTGAACATACTTGTCTGGTTTGGCGCCCTAGCATTTCGCGGGAAGTCAGATAAAATCGAATCTATCCAAAAAAGAGCCTATTTCAGCGGAGCCTAAAAAGAGCCTATCCAAAAAAGAGCGAATAATTTTCAGTGGAGGTTAAGTTCCATACTCATTTCTTCTAAAAACACCTAGGTCTAAAACATTTGAGCGCAGGAGAGTTACGTTGAGCCTCCGTTTTTCTAAAAATGCAATACACAACCCTGACACGAAAACTATTTTCCGCAAAAGACACTCCCTAGCCAGACCTCGCTCACCTTAGGCCGTCACTCAGCCTGTTCTTATCTTGTCCCCACTTCGCTACTTGACTTCAAGAAAGATGCGAAAAAACAACTGTCCATTATATTGCAGAAAAAAATAACAAAACATCCAACTAATTTATTATTTTCTTTATTTATGTTCACTTTTCTCCTCCTTTTTATGTTTCTTGACTACTTTTAATTGTCTAGTTTCATTGTTTTAAATTTCTGACATTACGTGGCCCGTATATGTATATACATGCTTTTTATTGATTTGTTTGTTGTTTTATGACAATTTAAAAAATTTAAACATAAACTTTAAAGAAAGGATGGTGCATTCTTTTGCCAGTTTTATGTGCGTGGCTGTTTTTAACCTTTTTTGATGTAATTATGTTTTTTACTTTTACTTCAAAAACGATTTCAGCCCAGCCGAGCTTGAGATAGCTATTTTTTGGAATAAATCTCACCCTAACTTAAAACTCGGTTGGTCCCAAAAAAGTTTGACAACATTACAGATTGGTCTTCTTCATTCCTAAATTTTATGAGGACATCTAATGAGGACATTCAAGGCAAGAGCAAAATTAGAGCACTGACCGTACTTCGGGGTCCATATACCATGGGGTCCATTGGCCGTACATATACCGTGCACGCTACATCCCCGTACTGGTAACAGAATCAGAGTTGTACAAAACGTTCTAAGTGACTACCAGATATTTTTCGAATGTTTTGAATGTTTCGAAATTATCGGGAATTTAAATACAAAAAGTCTCCTCCCCTTTCTTTAGAAATTCGAAATTCGGCAAACATTTCTGACAAAAAAAGTATCTGTTCCGTGGATCTTAGACTCTGAAAACTAATACCTTTGTCCGTGAGGCATAAGAAAACGTCCATAAATTGGATGATAAGCGGCTAAACCAGAAGACTGTCAAAAGTTAAATATTATTTTCATTATTTTATTGACTATTATTAAAATTGTATTACCTACTATTAACACTTTGTTAGCTATATATTAACTAAGAACATTTTGAACAACTTTTTATTACCTATCGATTAACTGAGAGAAAACTCTAAGCGCATACTCTTCTGTTTGAATCCAACAAAAATTGCTTCCCCCCTCCAAAAAAAAGATAACAAACAATTCAAAGTCAGCTCTAAGATCTCTGAGATTAGGAGTCTGATGATCTTCTATTTGAGTTAACCGGGCTTGTTACTTGGTTTAAAAGTTTTGGTGTATTAATACATACAATTAATTGTGTTTCCTATAAACTGTTTTTTTCTCGAGTTACAGACACCTACCAATTATATAAATGTCACTACTAATTATATTTTGAAATAAAAAGTTAAAACCAATTCAAGTTTTAGATTTTATTGATAATAACGCATAAACGAGCATTCATAGCGCATAAAGAATTTACAACCAAATTACAATGAAGTGAGTATACCACAATACGTATTTCACTATTTACAATGCACAGGGTCTTATTTAAAAAAAAAATCACTTTTGTTCAAATCCTAGAGAGCAAGGAGGATTCAATCCCCCATGGCACTTATTTCAATCATTAAACCAGCGTTTCACCACAGATCTAACTATTGCCTGTTTCAAAAAGGCAAATTAGCACTTAATTCCTGTAACAATCTTGAACCTTTTAGTCTCGATGAGAAATTAACTAATTAAAATTATTATTATGGCTAAGTTTTTAGGGAAAAGCATAGAACAGTGACTTTTCGCTGACTCAGAATTTTTTTTACACAAATAAGTATTTCAGAAACTGAATGAAAGTCGGGATTAGGGCCCTAGAACACGTTTCCAAGCTCCTACCTTGACCTCTTACCTACTTCCAAGGCTTGACAGATTCTGTGAAGGTGTGTCTATACAAAGTGAATTATACTCGGATTCTAAGATAAACTTGAAGTTTTGTTTCCCCCTTAAGTTAGGGCTTATTTCCTCAGAATACTTCAAGACTTACAAGTAGGTAAGGAGTGCTGTTGGGAGTCATTCCGGATCATATTATGGGCTTCATTTCTGAAACCTATAGTGGCACATAGTTTCTCGGATTCAGCGAAAATTCTGCTCTTTTTTCTTTCTTTATTTGTCTTAACCGTTTGTAATATATACTTTTTGCGAAGTCACACAGAAAACAGAATATCGACAGAATATCGAATATAGATTTTCGAAGTTAGTTCGAAAATCTATTAATTAATCGACACTAATTCATAGGGGTATCGGCATTAATTCGCTGATTAAATAAGAACTGTTCGATGATCGATGAAACAGAACTTTTACCTTTTCGATAACTTTGTGGCTTATTTATCACAAAACAAAATTTACCTATTTCAATAAGTGTTAGAAGAGACTGAATCATAAAACACTAGCTAAAAATCTTAAAAATAAGCCTATAAGTTACAGAGTATGCTGATCCTGTGGAACATTGCTGATCCTGCGAACAGGATGCGGAACCCAGGAACATTTACGAATTAATACAATAGTTAGGATCTTCTGTTTTCATTAGGTCTTAAAACAGAATTTTGACTTCAAATTTATTGTCCAGTGCTATATTTTATTTTAATAACTTATATAAGTTAAAATTTCTTTTATTTTTACTGCAGCATATCTGTATAACATTGCATATACGATACAACAGTTCAAGATTGTAACAGTATAAAATATCTGCAAACTAAACATCTGCAAACTAAACACAAAATATCTGCAAACTAAAAACAGACGAGGGTCAAAAAAATCAGGTACAAAAACAAAAACGTAAATCTCTTTTAAACAACGCTACTAAATATTGTGCTCGTGTAATTGACTCAAGCGAAAAACCAAAAAAGACAAAAAAATATGAAAGAAAAAAACCTATGGACGGTACTCGTAAGACGAAACACTGGCACATAACAACTCTTCTCTAGTCTTCCACCGGACCAACACATATCCTGCTCTCTTCTTAACAGAAGTGCCATGTCTAGTCTTTTTATGAATTTTCGCTGTTTTTTCGCCAGCAGTTCAGTCCGGTTCATTGAAGCTAGTAAACGCTTGCAACGAAACACTGTTATATATCAAACACCCCATTGCCTCTCACCGAACATGTACATACATCCCAATTTGAGCAGAGCTCATTGAGTTTAATTGCCGCCATTTATTCAGTAAGCTTAATTATTGTGCTCTATTGAGCACGATTTGAACATCAAAATGAATCTTTAGAAAATCTTGCAACCTCATACGACCTTTGAAACTAGCCAAAAATCTTGTTAGCTTACCGTGATAGATATATATACAGAAAATCTATCTATAAAAGGAAAGTTGTAGTTTGTTGAGCCTAGAAGTACGCCGAGAAAATAATAAATTTACGATGAAACTCATTTCATTAGAAAAAAGATCGTTCGGCAGTAGAGACCCAGCTGAAATTGCTAAAATGGCTAGTTTATTACCTCTTCTCCCATAGTATTTCATTTAAGTTCCCCAATTATTCATTTCATTCATATTTTTTTCATCATTAGGGAGTATGGACTTGATTCCCGCTGCTACAGTAACTAGTTGTTTCTTCTTTTCTATCTGTGTTTCACTTCATTAAAAAATCTTTCAGTAGTATAGAGCCAATTTAAATTGCTATAATTGCTAGTTTATTACCTCCTCACATAGTATTTCATTTAAGTTCCAAAGTTATTCGTTTCATTCAATTTCTTTTAATCTTTAGGGAGTGTGGGCCTCATTTACATTGCTAGAATTTCATTTGATTTCTTTTATCAATTAGTATTTCATTACAAAAAAAAAATCGCTCGGCAGTACAGAGCTAATTTAAATTGCTACAATTGCTAGTTTATTGCCTCTTCACATAGTATTTCATTTAAGTTCCAAAGTTATTCGTTTCAATAATTTTTTTAATTGTTAGGGAGTGTGGGCCTCATTCATAATGCTACACTTTCATTTGATTTCTTTTATCAATTAGTATTTCATAAAAAAAAAAACGCTCGGCAGTACAGACCTAATTTAAATTGCTACAATTGCTAGTTTATTGCCTCTTCACATAGTATTTCATTTAAGTTCCAAAGTTTTTCGTTTCAATAATTTGTTTAATTGTTAGGGAGTGTGGGCCTCATTTATAATGCTACAATTTCATTTGATTTCTTTTATCAATTAGTATTTCATAAAAAAAAAACCGCTTGTCAGTACAGACCTAATTTAAATTGCTACAATTGCTAGTTTATTGCCTCTTCACATAGTATTTCATTTAAGTTCCAAAGTTATTCGTTCCAATAATTTTTTAATTGTTAGGGAGTGTGGGCCTCATTTATAATGCTACAATTTCATTTGATTTCTTTATCAATTAGTATTTCATAAAAAAAAAACCGCTCGGCAGTACAGACCTAATTTAAATTGCTACAATTGCTAGTTTATTGCCTCTTCACATAGTATTTCATTTAAGTTCCAAAGTTATTCGTTTCAATAATTTTTTTAATTGTTAGGGAGTGTGGGCCTCATTTATAATGCTACAATTTCATTTGATTTCTTTTATCAATTAGTATTTCATAAAAAAAAAAAACGCTCGGCATTACAGACCTAATTTAAATTGCTACAATTGCTAGTTTATTGCCTCTTCACATAGTATTTCATTTAAGTTCCAAAGTTATTCGTTTCAATAATTTTTTTAATTGTTAGGGAGTGTGGGCCTCATTTATAATGCTACAATTTCATTTGATTTCTTTTATCAATTAGTATTTCATAATAAAAAAAACGCTCGGCAGTACAGACCTAATTTAAATTGCTACAATTGCTAGTTTATTGCCTCTTCACATAGTATTTCATTTAAGTTCCAAAGTTATTCGTTTCAATAATTTTTTTAATTGTTAGGGAGTGTGGGCCTCATTTATAATGCTACAATTTCATTTGATTTCTTTTATCAATTAGCATTTCATAAAAAAAAACCGCTCGGCAGTACAGACCTAATTTAAATTGCTACAATTGCTAGTTTATTGCCTCTTCACATAGTATTTCATTTAAGTTCCAAAGTTATTCGTTTCAATAATTTTTTTAATTGTTAGGGAGTGTGGGCCTCATTTATAATGCTACAATTTCATTTGATTTCTTTTATCAATTAGTATTTCATAAAAAAAAAACGCTCGGCAGTACAGACCTAATTTAAAGTGCTACAATTGCTAGTTTATTGCCTCTTCACATAGTATTTCATTTAAGTTCCAAAGTTATTCGTTTCAATAATTTTTTTAATTGTTAGGGAGTGTGGGCCTCATTTATAATGCTACAATTTCATTTGATTTCTTTTATCAATTAGTATTTCATAAAAAAAAAACTGCTCGGCAGTACAGACCTAATTTAAATGGCTACAATTGCTAGTTTATTGCCTCTTCACATAGTATTTCATTTAAGTTCCAAAGTTATTCGTTTCAATATTTTTTTTTTTAATTTTTAGGGAGTGTGGGCCTCATTTATAATGCTACAATTTTATTTGATTTCTTTTATCAATTAGTATTTCATTTTAAAAAAAAAATCGTTCGGCAGTACAGACCTAATTTAAATTGCTATAATTGCTAGTTTATTGCCTCTTCACATAGTATTTCATTTAAGTTCCAAAGTTATTCGTTTCAATATTTTTTTTTATTTTTAGGGAGTGTGGGCCTCATTTATAATGCTACAATTTTATTTGATTTCTTTTATCAATTAGTATTTCATTTAAAAAAAAATCGTTCGGCAGTACAGACCTAATTTAAATTGCTATAATTGATAGTTTGTTACCTATCCTAACACTGTATTTCATTTTTAAGTTCCTAAATATTCATTTCATTCAATTTTGTTTGTAATCGTTAGGGAATGTGGACCTCATTTACAGTGCTATAATTTTATATCACTTCTTTTATCAATTAGCATTTCATTTCATTTAAAAAAAATCGTTTGGCAAAGACCTAATTTAAATTACTATAATTGATAGTTTATTAGCTATCCTCACACAGTATTTCATTTTTAAGTCCCTAAATTGTTCCTTTCATTCATTTTTTTTTATTTGTTATGGAGTGTGGACCTCATTTACAATGCTACAATTTTATTTCATTTCTTTTATCAATTAGTATTTCATTTCATTTAAAAAAATCGTTCGGCAGTAAAGACCTAATTTAAATTACTATAATTGATAGTTTGTTACCTATCCTCACACAGTATTTCACTTTTAAGTCCCTAAATTGTTCCTTTCATTCATTTTTTTTTTATTCGTTATGGAATGTGTACCTCATTTACAAGGCTACAATTTTATTTCATTTCTTTTTCAATTAGTATTTCATTTCATTTAAAAAAAAATCGTTAGGCAGTATATATCCCACTTACATTGCTAGGAATAGTATCACACTGTCATACCTGCAATAAGCACATATACACAAAAAGTCTAGAGCATAAATTTCCGAGTCAAATGTGCAGATAACGACAGGGAGTGAAAGCGAAACTCGCAGTGCAAAATCGGATTCCGATTTTTGCACTGCCTTATATATTATATTACTTTAACCTTATATTGAGCACAAGACACTAGCAAAGAGAAACTTATTCAGAAAAAAACAATCCATACCATTATTTTATTAACAACAATCCATTATTTTAAGATCATTTTTCATTTTAATCTGTTGTATGCTTCGTACAAAACTGATCCGATTGAAGTTTTTTCCTGAGGAAAAGAGGGAGGGGGGTGGGTCAAAACACGCATAAGTTATGTTTTTAAGACTACAATATTTTTCTATTTCGTTTTTTTGTGATATCCAAATCGAGTTGTGTGCAATCACAGAGAAGTGGAGAGCTAACTTTTTGAAAATTATGTGACTTCAAATTGTGTGACTTATTGTCTTGTGACATCAAAATCGAGTAATGCGCAAACGAAAAGTTAATTTAAAAAATTTTTGTGACTTTTTCTCTTGTGGCGTCAAATTTGAGCAATGCATGACCACAGAGAAATAGAGAGTTGGCTTTAAAATTTAGGGACTCAAAGATTTTCCTTTTTTGCTTAAAAAATTTTCAAAAAAATCAATCAGGTTTTCTGCTCTTTTTACTGGTTCAAAGTTTTATGTATTAACAGCGGTTAAACACAACAACGGATAAACAGGCAAAGTTATTTAGATTCCCTTTTTGACACACGCTTAAAGAATAATTCAATTGCCTAAAAAAGCGATGATTGACGTCACAAAAATAAACCAATGTAATTGAAAACACGTTTCTTCATATAACCAATGTATGGGACAGTAATCTTTCTTTTTTTTCTATATTTCTATATTTATATTTTCTTTGTTTAGTTCGTAATTACTTAGTCAGTTGAAGCAATGAAGAAAGTGAGTGAACCGTTCTATACTCTCATGCTAATATTGGATAACTACTATGACATTAATCGTCACAATTGATTGCCTAAAAATTGACAATTGACGTCATTAAAATAAACCAATGTAATTAGAAACACATTTTTAGAAAAGTGGCCAGGCCTGATTCTCCCAACCCTTTGTGCACGGGTCCAAATAAGAACTTGCGTATTGTTTTCTTACAACTTTCCTATTGTTTTATTCAAAAATCATTTATCTTGTTTAATTGTTGTTCCTTATTTTTTTTTTCCTAATATATTTTTGTCTCCATTTTCTTTAGTACATAATGAGTAAAAATCCTTTTTCGGCACAATCAAGGTCATTTTAGAAATCAAGTCAATAAAATGCATATTTATTAATAAATATATAGCAGTATAAAAGTCTAATTCCTACACTTTGATTTCCGTGTTTAGGTTTTAAAAACAAATCTATTATTTAAAGCTAAAAAATACTCCTAAACTAAAAATAGCAACAAACTTGTTTAAAAAATCAAAAAACCCAAACAAGTTTTGAGAAGGGGATATTCTGCAAAACAAATAAGACCAAAAAAAATAACAAAAATTCAAATCCTTCTTCAAAAAGAGAATCTTTCTTTTCTTCTAAAGGAAGATGATAAATTATTAATAAAGATTAAATACAATTAATAAACATGATTTTTTTGTCGAACATCTTAACTCTCTTTTTCATCCTCAGTCATACCTCTCGTGTTTCTCACTGACCCACCAATTATTCTGCTAACATCTTTATTCAGTTTTCACCACTTTTTTTTCTTCAATGTCCACATGAGATATTAGGACTAAACAAATTTTTTGATTTTACACAAAAAAGGGGGAACAACATAGTATTTTGTCGTTAGCGTTTTCGTTATTTTGTGGTTAGCGTATTTTGTGGTTAGCGTTTAGTAAGTTGTTAAGCGTTTTCTGACGTTTTTGTAGGGTAATTTATCCCACAAAATCAAACAATCCATTTTGGTTAACCAAAGAATGTTTAATGGCCATGTAAAATTCTCTTAGTAATTAGTGCCTAAACTCAGGGGGGGGGGGGGGGGGGGGTACAAAAAAACACTCACAAATGGCAGTATTTGAATTACTCAACAAACAACTCAATTTCAAATCATCTGGTATAAAAGCTTTAGTTATGTTTAGCTTTTAATTTCTTAGTTATTTCTAACAATAACGACAATAAGTTTAAACAGTGAAGAAAATGAAAGAAATTACTTCTGGTAATAGTGGCATCGCCAGGGTGGGATCTAGGGTGTCAGACAGTGGCATAGAAGGGGGGGGGGACCAAGAGTACACTTGTACCCGGGGTCGGCATCTTTTGGGGTGTCATTTAGATTAACAAGATTTTTTGGTTTTTGATTTTTAGATCCTTGTTTATTTGCTAAGATATGGGAGGGGGCAAAATCGTGCATTGCCTGGGGCGCTGGTATCGCCCAGCACCTCTGTGTTCAGGTGCCCCTGATCACATTTTATAAGGTTTAAACGAAAGACAATATATATAAGCCAACGGAACATCGAAAATCACGTACAATCGAAGATCTAGAACATACATGTATTTTAGCATACATGTTCTAGTATGAGCATACATGAACATATTAGAACATACATGTATTAGAAAATACACGTGCATACATGAACATATATGTTCTAGTATGAACATACATGAATATACTAGAACATACATGTTCATACATATTCAGTAGCATAAAAGCTTGCATCTCCTAGTCGTAGGCTTGATTTAAATGTGCACCCGACGATGTTAAATCACAAAACGTGAGATAAAATCACAAAACACAAGGGCCTTTAGGCGAACAAATTAATTCAACGTTCTACAAACTGTTGTGCCGCAAATATTGTGCTGCAAATGTTCCTGTGGTTAATATATTCCGCTTTTTGTCCGACCCTTTTGAATAAAATTTATTTTAGATTATTGAATGGTTATGAAAAGTACTTTTATCATAGTTTAACCCTCCTCCCCGGAATGGAAATTTTGATACGTCACTGCTAGTAAGCCTTTTAAATGGCATATACATCGACTTAACGTTAGAAGAAAGTAAAACACTGCTAACACAGAGCGTGGCTTAGCAGAAAATTGTCTGTGTTAGGTAACTGAAATGAGTCGTTCAGAAGCCAAATCGATTAACTCCATTTCTTTTTAGATTTGATTGTCAAAGCACGTGAATGCTTCTTGACTTTGTATATTCATATGGAAATTTCCTAAAAACTTAAATTTTATCTCAAAATGACAAAAAAAATTTTACTCATTAAAACCTAAAACTTTTTTCTCAATATATGCTCTACATCCAAACCTATTTCAAGATATAAAAAAATAGCGACAAAGCATTTTCATCCGATTAGTGGTTCATTACAATTAAAATTAGTTGTATTTTTTTATTTTTTCTTATATATTTTTCAGGGAGTTAATTGATCTGAATATTCGACCCATTCAAATCTAAAACCTGAATTGGAAAATAAAATAAATAACAGAACTAAAACATTAAGTTACTTTTCACAAACACAAAGCTTAGGGTTAAACAAACTATATACAGAGTATATAAAAATAGACCTTTATCTCTCTCTCTCTCTCTCAATATACACTAACATTTCTGCATCACAGCCCTTTAAACCTTCATAAGAACCTTCAGTAGTAAACCCCTACCGTTGGCTTTTGGCTTTTCTCATTTAAATCTATTTTAGCTACCTTAATTTTTGCTTCTCCAGAACTAGGGTCAGGGGTTACAATTAGAAGAGGAAGGGGGAGGAAGGGCTTTAAATTTTCTTGAGCAATATCATTACTATTACAGGTTCTTACAATGAGAGGGAGCAGAGGCCCCCCCCTTTCCAAGTAAATCATCCAGAACCCACATCCCTACAAATTATCGAAAAATTACCAGTCGTGCTGGTATAGTATTTTATTTTTGTATTTTTACGGTTTTACTTTCTCTTAATAGAAGCAAGATGGATTTTGAAGCAAACATTGATTTCAATATTGGAAACTAGGGGCACTTCTTGGCTAAATACTACATAAATGCCAAATTAAACTTTTATTTAACATTAATATAACTTTTTAGTTTTTTTTTTTTTACAAAAGCCGTCAGGCAAGCTGGATTATTTGCTTAATCTATACACGCTAATTAAGAATTAACTATAAAAAATAGTCCATTGGAAAGCTTTATAAAGGTTTTCCCCTAAAATCCAGGAACTCCCCAGAATTCACACATTTTTTGCCGTCTCAATTTGCATACAGTTGCCTCTTAAGGGGCAATTTTTATGGAAGGTGGGTTACTAGTATGTACAGCTTGTGAAAACATTATTGGCCTCTCTTACTTTTCCAGGGGTCTTTTGTACAGGCTTGTCTCCCTTTTTGGCAACAGAAGTCTTCCGGAGAGAGGCAAGATGAGCCCCAGAGGCGTTGCATAACTTTTTCCTATTTTTACATTTGCTTTCAGAAATTTCCCTCGCGCCTGAACGAATTAATATACTCCAAATTATAACTTGCCGGCTTTTTGTTGTGTCTTTTATCCCTACAATTTAAATCATTTTGTACAAATTTCTTTCAAAAATATATAAATAAAAAGTTTGAATATGTTTCAAGTGTGAGGGGCCGTATCAGTTAAAGAGCAACAGGAGGCTCCATTCAATAATTTTGTGTTTGCTTAAATTTATTTGGCGTGGTTGGGAGGAGAGTTGACTTATAGGGAAGGGTATGTTTGAGGCCTTAAAGTTGAGTAATCCAAACCAGAACAGGTAGAAAAGGGTATGGGGAAACAGGGAAGGGTAATAGGAAATAGGGAAATAGACTAGGTATAGGGAAGGGTATGTTGGAGGCCTTAAAGTTGAGTAATCCAAACCAGACCAGGTAGAAAAGGGTATGGGGAAACAGGGAAGGGTAATAGGAAATAGGGAAATAGACTAGGTATAGGGAAGGGTATGTTGGAGGCCTTAAAGTTGAGTAATCCAAACCAGACCAGGTAGAAAAGGGTTTAGGGAAATAGGGAGGGGTAATAGGAAATAGGAAAATAGACCAAATATAGGGATGGGTATGTTTGAGGAAAGTTGAGTAATCCAAACCAGACCAGGTAGAAAAGGGTATAGGGAAATAGGGGATGGTAATAGGAAATAGGGAAATAGACCAAATATAGGGAAGGGTATGTTTGAGGCCTTAAAGTTGAGTAATCCAAACCAACGGTAGAAAAATACTGCAGAGCCAACCAATTGAGACAAAACAAAATTAAAAAATAAGCTCGATAAATATGACAAACGTCTAAAAAGCAAGTGTGAGCTTTCGATGGGCAACTCAGAATCTACGAAAATGACTGCAGTGTTTCTTAGCTTCCATGAACCTTAGACGACAAAAGAGCTCTCTGTTTCATCCATATTTCTTCATTTTCATCAGTAAGTCACAAAAAGTCAAGTAGCAGTAAAATGAAACAAGGTCCCAAAAATCTAGGCGAGAGGAAAGTATTCCATGGTTCTTTGATCTATGATAATAACGATACGCGATTATCGTTATAGGTGTCGAGTATCGATACAAATACCGACCAGTAAAGAAATTTCATTTGTACAGTTCCGCATGTGATCCTAGATGATTTTTATAAACGACGAACCCTGCGATTTATAGTTTCAAACGGGAATAATCGTGCGCGGATAATCCAACATATTAGATTATAATAAATTTTAATCCAATTTTATTCCAAATTTTAAGCCATTTTAATAAATCTTATTTCGCCTATTATCGCGTTCCTCTCGATAAGAGTAAGTTATTATTATAAACATATTTCAATAATTTTCAAATGATGAAATCCGTAATTTCTGTTTGTTTTATGTCGCTCTTTACTTTCAGTTGAAAAAAATATTCTTTTTAAGTTTTAAGTTCGGCTGAAAGCTATATAATATAATAACACTGTCATACAACGGTTAGATTGTGCGGTAATAATCTGTCGTCTGTCAGGGAATTCCGGTACCTTGGTTGTGTTTTAACTCACTTTTATTTGATGTTCGACATTGGCAGATCATGGCTATATTTGCCATATTTGCCAAATTCCCCTTATCTATGGGGTCAATCTACTTCAGAGCAATTTATTTTAGATTCGATGACTGTGATAAAAGGAGAGAAATCGGAATCCCGTCAAAGAATGCTCTAAATTCGTATTTGGTGCAAAAAAGTGAATCAGTTTTTTTCTGGGAATGCAACGAGTATAAATTCGGTGGTTTTCTATATAATTTGCACCCTATTAAATTTAAATGCAAAAAGCGCAGAAAACTAAAAGACAACAATATGGCACGCAAACGGATGAAAGTTCAATATTTGACTTGATTTCATCACACCTATGGGACATTAATAGAAGAAGAAGATTAACGTCCACACATTTGACCCGTTTCAAAAACAACGCTTCACATCCTCATTCCCTTACTGCTTACTAACTATAGTCCTCCGTCGCTTAGTCTTTTTCCGCTTGGAGCGCTTTAGTTTTTCTTGTGCGCAAGGGGGACAGCATTCATCCTTTATCTGGCGGGTGCCAGCGACACAGCGGTTCTTTATGCACTTTCGACGTTTGCATTTCACTCTACCATCCTGTCGAAGAAGAAATTTTATAAATAAATGATTTTTTTTTATCTTTTTTGGTGTATTTCATTAATTTTAAATTTTAAATAATACATCTAAAGGTACCATTGATCAAGAATCCACTGTCCATACCTATTCAATTCAAATGGTAATTCTTAAGCTTTGAAAGGAAAGCTGCATATAGTCTGTGAAACCTGTGAAAAAAAGGTCAACCTCAAACAAATTGTCATACAAATAATTTTTTCAGGTTTTTTCAACCAAAAAAATGTATGCTGAATCCAAATCTGAAAAGTTTTCTGCTGTACTTCTTTTACAAATTTGAGTTTTTAGGTTGAATTTAAGGTTGAGGCAAAAAAAGTTGATTCAGTAAATACCAGCAAATGTGGTAAGATTTGTCATTTCTACGTTGTTTTTTTTTTTCTTTTTTTTTTTTTTTTTTTTTTTTTTTTTTTTTTTTTTTTTTTTTTTGCTGATGAACATGAAACTAAATATTTGAACTAAATATTTAAAACCTGTGGCACTAGCCAAAGTGCTGGAGTTCTCTTAGTGTTTTTGTTGCGTTTCCATTGAGCATTTTAGCATGGTAATATGCAAACAATAAATTCACGGAAAAAAGGGGCATATATTTTATAACTGAGAAACGTGATAAAAAAAAATAACTTTTTTAGAAGAATCTTCAAAAAGCGTGGTAGTAACTAAGCGAGATTGATCATTAGCTTGTTAATAAATTTGTTAATTAGTTCGCTTAATAATTAAGCGAGATTGGATTGCCTTAAACCTCGATAGCAAGTTTTTCCACAAATTAAGAACTAAAAATATTCAGTTTCACTGTATCAGACTCTCAAATTTAAATAAATCAGCTTAAAAAAGCATTCAAACTTAGCGTCACCCTAAGAAAAAATCTTAGGTTACAACCTGGCGTAAAACACGCATAGTACTGAACAAAGATGGCCATTTTTCGCTAGAAAAACGTAACGTCTGTCCAGCACTTAAGAAGTTAATTCTAGCCCTAAGCATGAAGCATATCTGGTGCTTCATGCTTCATGGTGCTTCATGCTTCTGGTGCATATCTGGTGATTTATGAAAAACTTCTCCACGACGTGGAAAGCAATTCCACGTCGGTAGTAAAAGATGAGGTCGGTTACCACTTCCTTGCTTTTATAAGACGGGATCATTGATTCTCAGGTTCAGCTCTTTTTTCTTCTTTATAATTCTTTTTCATAATATTCTTCACTCTTTTGACTTGTTTTCACACGATTTTCTTCTTAATTCTTTTCTTCCTTTTTTCCTTTTTTTCTTCCTTATATCTTTCCTTTTTTCTTCTTTCTTTTAGTCCCATAGACTGAACTTTAGGACAGCATAAGTAGGACTGAACTTTTCCCTTGTCTACCGGCAATTTACTACATGAACAAAAGTGGTTGGTGATGAAGGTTTCATATAAGCGACAAGAAGATCCGTCCAGCAGAGCCACATTTTACACATAAAATACGGTTTGAACTTTAAAATAGACCACAATAGGCTAATGTAAGCACAGGGCTTAAAAAAGAAAAATTGAATATTTAGCATTTAAGTCAACAAAGTCCATTTTCTTACGAAGCTTTCTGGATCTGAAATACGATAGACGTTTATAAAAATAACAACTGTAAAAGAAATAGCAAAAAAAAAATTGGCATAAAAATTCGAAAACACACAATCAAGATAACTTCGTAAACCACATTGGTCTGCCATAATAAAGAATAAAAACTAAAGAAAAAAGATCAAAATTTAGTTGTTTTTTTTTATGGCCAACGAAAATACTGGACCAAAATTACGGGAGGACAACCCGAGGGCGTACAAAAAAAACTCTAAAAAACGCATCAAAAAATTAGTTCATATGCATTTTTATTGCGTTTTAAGTCGGAAAAAATTTCAGGGGGGGGGGTCAAGCCCGGTAGCCCCCCTAGATAAGGTATTGGGACAACCACTTCCTTTTAAGCTCTATCAGAGAATAGCCACGAATCATTTTTTTCGTGAAATTTTTACGATGTAAAACGACTGTATTTTAACACTTTCAATAGAAGACCTCTGAATTGGACTAAAGTCTGCCAAATGTTCAAATTGCTGGTCTTTTGCCAAGAGCTAAGAATTTTCATAGAAATATAAAAGAGTTACAGAGACATTTAATTTCCACCCCGTTTTCAGGAATTCTCAATCTTTATCGTAATAAAATTACAATGTGCACTTTATCTAATATTCCAACCTATATTAAACGAACAATATCATATAATTAATATCTGTAATTTAATAACAATATTTCGGTTATTATCAGGTCATAACCGAAATACTTAAGAGACAAATACCTTATCAAAATGTCTGATAAGATGGCGCTCGCGTAAAGGGAATGAGTATTCATATTCGTAATTCGTAAAATTTTTACTCTGTAAAATAACTGTACTCAAGTACTTTCAATAGAATATTTCTGAATTTAGCCAGAGACCGCCAAATTTATAGATTGTTAGTCCTCAACCTAGAGCCAAGAATTCTCGAAAATGAAAAATGAGAGTTACAGGGATATACTATTTCCATCCCGTTTTCAGAAAAGTTTCCCATTATTGTACCTACTCAACTTTTTGGCATATATTAAAATAACTCTACAACTCAAATTACAAACAAAAAAAATGACCAATAAAGGTAAAAATAAATTTTTAATTCAATACTTTTAATTTAATGTTGTGGTCATCATCAGATCGTAACACACTTTATCGGTATCTGTTTGCCAGAAAATCGGAAAAGATGTCGCTGGAGTAAAGTAATAAATATCGTGCATTTCTGATTATATAGAAAAAAACAGTATTCTTGCACTATCAATAGATTATCCCATTATATATGGGATTATTATAAACGGGATTGAAAAACGGTCAAAGTAAGTTATTATTTTTAGAATTTGAAACCAATCTCGTCAGTTTTTCAGGGGGTGACTTGAATGAAAAAAAACTTTTTTGCTAAACTTTTTTTGATGAGACCACCCAACTCCAATAAAAAAAATTCGCAACTGCTCAGTTTGGGACAGGTGAATGGACCCTCCCCAGCCGGAAAAATAAAAAACATAAATTGTTTTTATAACAAAATGGCAATACAGAATTCGTTTCCAATGAAACTCCCCCAGCCCTAACATAGAAACTTGGCTACGCCACTAGTGAGGTGACTTACTTTACAATTGCAATTGATGCACTTCATTTCTCCCCAAGGAAGAATTCGAGGATTCCATTCACTGCCATTCTCAAACATTTCTCCTTTGAATCTACAGCCACCAGCTGCCAGAATATCTGCATCACTCTTTGCCTGTAGAATTAATATATTAAAAATAAAATAAAATAGATGATAGGGAAGAATCCCTTAGAGGTTAGTTACAAAAGTTCTCATCAAGATTCTTACCATTTTTTCTCATAATGGTTTTTGGCACTTGTATAATATATCCCCTACCTAATATGGTAGGGGATAGTAAAGTATAGCGGGTCTGCATGCCTAATGTGTTTGGTACAATTATTCTGCATATTATGTAGTAAGAATTGTTTTCTAACTACACACTGTTCAAAAACTTTAGCCCCAGCCCCCGCCCCTAATGTGCAAATATATAGCCCAAATTATTTATTTTCCATCTGTTCTGTCACCTCTCTTGTCTTGTCTCGCGCTAAGCTGAAAGAAACTAAAAAAAGGTTCTATAATGCGTCAATGAAAGAACAACTTGAGCGGTAGGGGGTTTATCATACAAATACCTGGTTTGTTTTTTTGGAGGGGGGCATATTCGGTTTTTGATTAAAATATTACAACTTTAGATAAAACAAAGAAAAAAGGGGGCGGTTAATCTTCTTTTACAATCCCAAAGTTCCCTGCTTGGAATAAATTTACTTAATTAATACTGGAAAACTTTTCCATGGTTTCGTTTTTTCATCTAGAAACAATGAGAGTATTTATATTGTATAAAATACAACGCTTGAAGTTTATATAAAATATATAAATAATTTTTAATTAACATTGAATAATTATCATTATAATTTATTTTATAATCTATATGTTTTACAAAGTTATAAAAAAATGATAAAACCTACAAAACAAATCAACATGTATATAAAAAGATGAGAAACTACAAATTCTATACAAAACCCGAAAAGAAAAACGAAAAGAAGAAAACGAAATGAAACGAAAAGAAGCAAACGAAAAGAAACTCGAAGCGAAGAAGAAACGAAAAGAGAAAACGAATGAAACTCACATTTTAAAACCAACGATTAAAATTTAGAAAATGTGAGTTTCTTCTTTTTTAATTTGTATTATTTTTTTCATCTTTTTTGTGTACGTGTAGTAAAATGTAGCTAAATGTTTTTCTCTGTCTTTTTTTTATAAAGGCTTCCAGATCTTTAAATAAGCGTATTTTGGAAAATTTCGGAACGAGGGTAATTTTGTTCTTTTTTTTTTAGCGGAAATATAAAAAACGGTGCCTTTTAGCAAAAACACTTAAAACACTTGTGAGGACCATGTGCTGCGATAGATGGCACTGGCTGATAGCAAGTTTTCTACGTTCCCTTGTGGAAGCCGAAATCTTATTATTGTTAGTGTAAATAAATAATAATAAAAAAAAACTTCAGTCTTATGTATTATACCGAACATGCTGTTGTTTTTGATCTGTTTAAAACCAGTTTCTCTGTGTGCACTCGGAGATACTCAGCTTAGCCTGAGTGAGATAAACTACTATGCAAGTATTTTTTAATTCAATATTTAATATATAGAGTTGGCTAGGTTAGGTATTTAATATAATGCATTCCTGGCGGCCTGCTTTCCATAATGCCCTGTTGTAGTTTCCATAATTGTTTTACTAAAGTCTTGTATTTTCGAAATGTTTTGGTGTATTTCATTACGATTAACCTAAATTCACTTCTTGAATATGGTCGGCATGAGTAAGTACCAAAGTATCCGTCGTTTCCCTGCAAAACTCACTATCAAATTAAAATTTTTACCGCTTTTTCAGTGATTCATTTCATTTTAGTTATAAATAGAAAGGCCATAGGGTCTAAGAAATTATTCAATCAGATTAACATAACGACGTCGCTTAGACGTTTGCGCTTTACAAGACGTACTGCGTTCTATTGGATTTTTGCTCAATGTTCGTTTCCTTACTATTATATTATACTTCTTATTATTATAATTCTAGTTTATTGTATACAGCTACTTATTTCCTTATATACTTCAATTTATTCCTTACTATTATATCGTACTTCTTATTATTATATTTATTATGCTTCTAGATTTTTGTACACTTCTATTTATTATCTTATATACTTCTACTTTATTGTATACTTCTATTTATTTCCTTGTATGCTTCTATTTATTCCTTACTATTATGTTATACTTCTTATTATTATATTTATTATGCTTCTAGTTTATTGTATACTTCTATGTGTTTCCTTATATAATTCTATTTTTCCTTACTATTATTTTATACTTCTTATGATATTTAATATACTTCTAGTTTATTGTATACTTCTATTTATATTCTTCCTTGAATCTCTCCCGTTCTTCTGAATCTGTTTTTTTTTTCAAACTTTTTTTTTAACTGAGTAGATCTTCCCGTGGGACGAATTTCGCAAACAAATAAATAACAATAATTACAACATCGCATAATAACAGTAATTACAGGTAATTATCACTAAAATAATTATAGGTAGCAGTTTTTCTCTGGAAAACAAACCTGTGCCTCTTCGTCCTGTTCTCCGTCATTTTCATAATTCTTAGTCGGTTGGGTAGGTTCTGGAATTCTACATTCTTGGCAACATGATTTTGGGTCGGGTCGAAATCGATCGCTCTCGGGACATTGGGGCTCGGGGCACGTCAATCGAGTGCATTCAACTTTCAGTGTTCCAGCCTATCAAAATAGAAGAAGTGAATTATTTTAAGTGTCAGTTTTTTTTTATTATTTTAATATTATTTTAAGTGTCAGTGGTATATAAGACTAATCGACTGAATCAGCCTTCAGCATATATATATATATATATATTCTTCTAGCTGTAGAAGAGGGCGGTATGCATAATTAGACTTATTAGAAGGTAGATTTATTCACTTTTGGAACATTGTGTCTCAGTTAAAATTTCTGTCCCGGCACTCTGGAACCTTGCCTTTTTATAATTATATTTTCTCTGAACTTATACTTTTTTCATAAGATCTGCCTTTTTCGATGAATTTGCTTTCCTCCTTCCCCCAAATATGGCCTCATTTAATAAATTCCTGCGTTTCAACTGCTTAAATGAACTGTGGAAAAGCTTTTGTCTGATCATAGTAATTATTAGGTTTGTACCCGATTTAACTAGCTTTGTGGTGATAAGTATTTGATAGAAACATTAAAAATAAAGGCGGGTAGCAAAGCAGGGAACTCCCAAAGCAGTCAAATCACGCAAATGGTACTTTTTTCGTGTTGCTTCTTAATGTTTTCAAAGCAGGTGTGCTAGAATATTTTGGGGGCTGCCCTTTCCTAAACTTTAAATAGAAATCCGTCAAATGGAAAAACAAACTTCATACTTTCCAAATCTAATGATATAAGTTTCATTAAATCTGAATATATTTAATGAATACTACTACTACTACTACTACTATTAACAACTCACCGCAGCACCAAGCCGCCTGAGGCCAACACAGCTACGCACGCTCCTCCTCCATCCCAATCTATTTAAAGCCTCCCTTTTTACACCCACCCACGAAGTTCCCATTTCCTTTAAATCTTTCTTTATGACGTCCTCCCACCCCAGACGAGAACGACCTGCTTTCCGTTTAGCCCTAGACGCTGGGCAGAAAAGAACAATCTTCGGCAATCTGTCATCCTTCATCCGCACAACGTGCCCTAGCCACCTCAACCTTTCTTTCATTATAGCCCTAGCGAGCGGTATTGAACCACATTTTTCGTATAGCCTATTGTTTGAAATACGGTCAGTCATAAATATTTAATATACTAAATAATTTTAATCTGAATCCTTTTGCAAAAAACAACAGGAGAAGTAAAATGTTTTTTTTTTTTTAGAATATTTTTTTTTAGAAATGTTTTTTTAGGAAAGTAGGTGTCGACTCATAGTTTCCCATCGTCTTTTTTTTCAGATCTCTTATCCAAGCTCTACAAGTAACCCATTCTAAATAGTTTGCCTACATAAAACTAAAAAGAATTTATAATGGACGAGATAGGTTGATCCTTTAAGACATCAAGTCCACTTTATCACTTTTAAGGTTAATGTCTCTAAATCTATTGCAATGTTTTCCAATGATATGAAAAGAGATCTTGCTCTCTGACCCGACATGTCAGCAAGGTGAATTTTCGCACAAGTGATCTTTGAAAAAGGACCTAAAATTTTGCCGTTTTTTTCTGATTTGTTTCCCAGGAAATCGCCATTCCTCTTCTCCGTCGCTCCCGGGGACAGTGTTTATAGACGTCAGTGTCTCTTAATAGATGTCGTCGTGACCAGGCCGGGTCACGACGTAAGTAATAATTCTCTTAATTTTGCTAAGCAAAGAAGGTTTGATGGTTTGAATAGAACAGTATATTTTGTTGATGCCCAAGTATACATGGCATACATTTATGCAATTAAATTACTCTGATTTAGCAATGAACTTCACAGGAACATATTGCATCATCGGACAGCTGAGAGGTGAGAGTATATGCGCAATAAGTGTTTATGTGTTTACGCAATAAGTGTTTACGTAGAGAAGTATCTTTTGCGGAGCTAAGAAGCTAAAATTTACCTGTCCAAAAAGAGACAAGTTACTTGGAGAAAGTTTTGCTTTATACTTACATTACAGCTACAGAGGGCACACTTGTCAAAACCAAAAGGGGGCAAGTAGGGATGCCACTTGGTGCCGGCTGAGTAGTACTTCTTATCACCTTCAAAATAACAGCTTTTCATGGATGATGGCACTTTCGGGGTTGTCATGTCTAAAAACAAATAATCGCGGTGATTTTTGATCTTACTAAGAGAACTGGTAAATATTCGCGCTTCTAGAAGCCTCATTAGCTTAACAAAAAAAAGCTATGGGAAGAGAAAAGAATACGAGAGTGAGAGTCAGAGAGAGGGTGAGATTGAGAGAGAGAGAGCACAGTAGATAGAGAGATAGAGACAGAGAGAGAGAAAAAAGAGAGCGAGAGAGAGGCAGAGAGAGAGCCACAAAATATGTTCTATCATCAAATTGGTCAGTCTTATACTACTGAGAAGCTGTTGTGACAATGTTAAAACGTTAGTATTTCTTTTTGTTGACGACCTTTCTAACTAGATTTGTTAGCAACAATTAACAATTGACTCGCCATAGAGCTTGCTATGCAAACTATTCGGAGGTCAGGGTGACCAGGTGCATTAAACAAATAGCGAGGTAGTTTTAAGAGGATGTTGCTTGTATCGATTTAATTAAACAATCATCAGGTTGTAAAAAAAAAGTCTTTGGTATTACTTGGTGTTTTCTGATCTGCCTGAATGAAACAAATTTTCATCACTTCATTTTAGAATGGACTTATTCAAATTGGCTGCTAAAAGGAATTTTAGTATTTGATTACGATTTTTTTTTGTCATCTTTGGTATTAATCCTTATTTTTGTGAAATATTTTTACAACCGTATAGGCTAATCTTAAGCGTTAATCAAGTACTTCGATGCTAAAGTTTTTGGGACTCAACAACCTGTTTGGTAGATCTTGTGAACGCAAGAAATTATGACACCCTCCGTTACGCAGGTTAAGGGGATGTGGTAACGATAAAGACTTGCCCTCTCTCGTCCATTATAAACGTTTTTAGTTTGTGGTGTCAAACTATTTCGAATTATGTTTGCGGCCTTGATATAACTTGTAGAACTCAGATAATAGACTTAAAGAAACGGGACAAAACTAAAAGCCGACACCGAATTTCCCAGATAAACCATAAACCAGAATAAACCAGAAAAACCATTAATTTCTTTCAATTTGTGCCTGATATAGAGATATTCAGTTTTGATGAGACTTACATCATCGGGAAGTATAAATTCTGTTTTTTCTGGACCAGAGTTGTCTAATTTAAGTACAGGAAAGGTCAGTCCCTAAAAATACTCCAGTCTATTTTTCCAGTCTACCTGCTGGAAAAATAATGAAAATCAGTTCAAAGGAATTATCATTTGACTGATCTTGCCGCTTTAGAAATTTCTGTGCTGTCATCCGCCTTGATTGACGGACTAGCCGAGAAAAGGCAACTATATTTCAGTGGCTTATTGAAGCAATTAGGTCATAGTTTTGTCATAGTTAGGCATTGTATATATGTTTTTTTTGCATTTTTATTTTTTACTTAGTATTAAGTGAACTTCGGCAAGTGAAAGACAAGTTACTGTGATATTGTACACTTTGTATAGCCAGGAGCGGATCCAGGATTTTTTTTTTTTTTTTAGGGGGAGCAAAATAGGTTGATCCGATAAACTTGCGTTAGGATTCGCCATTGTGTATAGCCCTATTAAATTTTCAATTACGACCCACGAGCATAAATTGGATTCGATTTATTGAATTCGAATGGATAGCATTGTTTGATTATTACGATCATTTATATCTGTTGAATCACTAAGTTGTTACTTAGTTAAATTCTAAGATAGTTGACAGACAGATAGTTGGCTAGACAGACATAGTGTCTTCTTCCTGTGTTTAAAGAAATTATTTCCAGCGTTATTTTAATATTCTAAAACATGGACACTCAATAAAGAAATTTGGCTGACACAAACCCTCAATTAGATGATTAAGTGAGCTAATAAATAACTACGAATTTTATGTCAAAAATCTTAGAACGTATAAAAAATCTCTGATTAGAAAAATCAGCCTAAAAAACACTCAAAATGAGCGGTAGCCTAGAATTCCATCGGTTCTAAATCCCTAAATGGCATTATACTGAAACGCTAAAATTGAGGTCGTTATATCAATACCTGTAGTCCAAAATTCAAATTTCATTGACATATAACACGCATTTGAACCATAAAATTGGTTTCATTTGGTTGCCAATCTTTAATCATATTGCCAAGATGACAGTTGTCACATCACCATTAGTCAAATGGTCGTCGAAAATAATGTTAAATTGGCGTAGCAGATTGGTGCCAGCAACTTGTATAATAAGTTCTTGAATTATTAAGTCGACGAGAAAAAAAATTCCTTAGACGTCTGTCATGCTAGGCGGTTTCTAGGACTTGAAATAGATGTGAAGACAAACTTTTTTTTTGTTGTAAGTTTGGAGCTATTCTCGTACGATTTTTTAGTCCTTATTAGTATGGAAGAGGTGGAGATGGGTCCTTGAAAAAATTTCACGGACTCTAACTTGAGCTGTAGATCTATCCCTGAAGATTTCATTCTGCATCTTCTGCTACATCCAGGAAACTAGCATCACCTTTTGATGTCGTACGTTATAAGGATTGATGTACAGTTTCTATCGCTCCGGATAATATTTACCGGTAATGGCGAAAATTGCCGGTAAATCGCTTCAGATAATTTTTTCTGAAGATTTCATTAAACAGCTTTTTTCTGAATCCAGGAAACTGGCATCACCTTTTGATGTCCTACGTTATAAGGATTGATGAACAGTTTCTATCGCTTCGAATAATATTTACCGGTAATGGCAAAAATTGCCGTAAATCGCTTCAGATTATTTTTTTCCTGAAGATTTCATTCAACATGTTTTTCTGAATCCATGAAATTGGCATGCCATTTTGTTGTCCTGCGTTATCAGTATCAATGTACATTTTCTGTTGCTTCAGATAATTTTTACCGGTAATGATAAAAATTACCGGTAACCCACTTCAGATAATTTTTCCTGGAGATTTCATTCAGCATATTCATCTAAATCCAAGAAACTGGCATGGCCCCTTGTTGTCCCACATTATAAGGTTCAATTTACATTTTCTGTCGCTTCAGATAATATTCAGTTTAATCCAGATTCCATTTAAGGAGGGTCTGACTGTTCCGATGTATCATAGGAAAAGGTGGATCAACAACCTATTTAACCTGCAGTTAGGCTTTTATGCTTTAAATATTTTCATATTATTGCATAACTACCGACAATTTCGCACATTTAAAGTTTTCCCCTCAAACTATCTTCGCGAACCTCTTAGTAAAGACTTGCTCCAGTTTATTCATGAGCTCATCAAAAATGCTGTTATAGCTTTTCCTTAGGGAGGCACTAAAACTAAGTATTATTCCAAGAGAGCAAAATCTGGGGAAATTCCTAATTTTTATCCCATTTACAGGATCTTTATTGTTTTTGCTAAAAGTCTTTCCTTTCTCACCTACGTTGCATTGCTAAGTAGTGTGAAGTAGGAGGAAAGCATTGGGGTTCATCTGAAATCTCCAAGATCTTCTGTCCCCCTTAGATTTTGAAAAATGGCCATCTTTTGATGTTTCCATTAAAAACGGCTTTTTCGGTATTTTCCGTATTGAAAAATTGAAAACTGAAAATTGAAAAAACTACAAAGGTGCCTCCTTAGACCTGGACAAATACAATTCCCCTCCCCGCCAACATTTTCGTGAATTGACTTGAGTGATATCCCTGTGTGTATACATTTATGTCTAAAATTCGATATAATTCCAAAAAACGTGTGCTAGAAAAAAAGATCCAGTCTCTAACACGGAGGTCCAATTAGTCAGTAATGTTTTGAAATCGCATCAAAGAAACATAAATTAACAACATTAATAAATTCCTTTTAATTGGGAGAAGAAAACTCTAATTCATCCAATTTTAACAAAATAATTAAAGCGTCAAAACGAAACGTTCCAGAGACAAGAGCTTGCACTTAGGCGCCGCTTGAAGATGATTAGTTTTTTCAGCTAGACAACACTCCAAATTTCTATCATAAAAATAATATATATTCAACCATTAACTAAACATTTCATAGTAGCTTGTCTAGTTGGATTGGAATCAAATATGCTACGCTTTTACGGACCCGTTTTCATTTCGCTGTGGTAAAAGAACCTCGTCGCCTTCCTAAACCCTAAGAAATTTTTATAGTTGTTTACGATCTTAGAAAACTAGTTGATCAACATGTATACTAATTAGTTGGAGTCGTAATTACTATATCGTTTATCTCGTTTACTATTGAACTTCGTGAGCTTCTGCATGAATTTTGCATGTGATGAGATCATAATTGACTACTATTAGGATATGACCATTTCGCAACTGGGAAGCAAAACACTTTTTGATCATAAATTGGGACATTCATAAACCAAATTGATTAACTACTCTGCTTAATATTTTTCAGACTACAGTTTCAAAGAACTTCATTCACTCTCGCAAAAAACTCACATAGGGTTTTTTGGCTCACAGAAATGTTTATAGTTGTTTATGACCTTATAAAATTAGATGATCAAGGCGTAAACTAATTATGTAGAGTCATCTATCGTTATTCTCTCTATCATTAATCTCTTTTGCTATAAAAGTTCGTGACCATCTTCATGGGTTTTTGTATGTGACGAGATCATAATTTACCACTACTACTACTAACAACTCACTGCAGCGCCAAGCCGTCTGATGCCCAACACAGCTACCCACGTTCCTCCTCCGTGCCAATCTATTCAAAGCCTCTCTCTTTTACAACATCGCAAGATAATCCAATTTCCCTTAAATCTTTCCTAACAACATCTTCTAACCCCATTCTGGGACGAGCCCAAGCCCAAACGAGCTTTTCGTTTGGGATTGGTTTTTGTATTTGATGGATAAAATTTACCACTACTACTACTAACAACCCACTGCATTACCGAGCCACCTGAAGCCCAACACAACACTCATGCTCCTCCTCCATACCTACCTATTTAAAGCCTCCCTTCTCACACCCTTCCAAGAAGTTCCAATTTCCCTTAAATTTTCCTTATAACATCCTTCCATTCCGTTCGGGGACGAACTGCTTTTCGTTTGGCCCTAGATGGTTGGCCGACAAGGACGCTACTTGGCAATCTGTCATCCTTCATCCGCAGAATGTGTCCTAGCCATCTCAACCTTTCTCTCATAATAGCACTAGAAAGTGGAGTTGAACCACGTTTGTCGTATAGTTTACTGTTTGAAATACGGCCAGTCAGACGGGTACCCAAAACAATTCGTAGACAATTTATCTGAAAAACCTTGAACAAATCCTCCTCCGTCTTCCAAGGCCGTATCCATGGGGGTTTGACCCCCCTCCCCCGAAATGTTTGTCTGACTCGTAAAAATGTAATAAAATGGATATAAACAAATTTTTTATGCGTTTTCTGAGGTATTTTGTGCACCCCCCCCCCAGAGAAAAATCTTTGAGTACCCCCTCCCCTCCCCGAAAAAAAATCCTGGGTACGGCCTTGCTGTTTTCTTTCTTAATTTACAAATACAGCATTGGAATGTGAACAATTCACAACTAGAAACAAAACAGCTTTGATCATGAGTTGGGCCATTCATACGTCAAATCAATTAGCTTTCATTATAGTTACTATTACTACTACCAACTCATTATAGAACCAAGCCACCTCGGACCACAACTGTATACACTCCTCTTCCACCCAATCTATTTCTTTTCAAAACTATAAATTCTAAGATTTTCGGTTTTAGTTTTAAAGAACATGATTAACTTATAAAACTCACTCAAGGCGTTTAGGTCTCTATATAGAGAGAAACAATAAGTAGTGAACGTTTTTTTCCGACGTGTTGCTAAGGTTTTTGCCAACTTCCAAAATAGTTTCTTAGACAACACTGTATATTGATTATTGACTAAAATGAAATCTATATATCAACCATATAGTCTATTTTTTCGTAGATAAGGGTTTCCGATATGACGCCAAAATATTCGGGCTTTAATTAGTATATATATGTTTTAAATATTTTTTCACGTCTGAATCAAGATTTTTCCTGTTATTATTTACTGTGAATTTCATTATAATTTTAAAATATTCCTTAGAATTTTGCACTGGTACAGTTGCTGCGAGGTAAATCATGGGCCATTAACCTGTGCTGTAATATCATATACTATGTACTATGTGCGTATTTACATGCACTAAAATTATTAGAATAAATTATTATGGAGTAAGTTATTCGAATGATAACCTGTTTGCTTTATACTTGTAACATTATATCAACGGATTTTTTTTTTTAATATTTTTTTTTAGTTTGAAATCATATTTCCATATAATAATATCGGTGCATGTGTTTTATAATGACACTGCCTACGGAGAGAAAATTTTCCCCCAAACTCTTAGTGACTTCTTTATTACTGATTTGCCGAAAGAAGAATGAATATATAAATTCATAGTCAAATATGACATCAATTAGCAACTTACACTGATAAGACCTAAAAATATTTCAGTGGTATATTGCATAAACTAAATAGCTCCATAAACTCGATATGTGGAGCATAAACTCCACATCCCTGACATGGTCCAATATCTAAGAGGCTGATATATCATGCCATTTTCTTGGATAGGAGCATATTATAATTAAGAATATTTGTTCAATAAGCCCCAAAAAGACAGGAAAAACAAAGAATAAATATACACAAACACACGCATATGAATATTTAGACTCTTTACTTTGTCTCTTTAAATTAACATAAAAGCCTCTTTAAATTGATCCATTCTACAGTACAATCAGCTTTAAATTTAGCTATACCAAAAAAAGATAAGCCTACAACGTGCTTTAAACCTGCCTACAACCTGCTTTTACAGTACAACCTGCTTTAAATTTAGTTATACCAAAAAAAAAGATAAGCCTACAACCTGCTTTAAACCTGCATACAACCTGCTTTTACAGTCCAACCTGCTTTAGATTTAGCTATACCAAAAAAAGACAAGCCTATAACTACTTTAAAGTAATGAAATTCTATGAGCACCCAGCCCTTTAAGACAAACTGTATTTCTAACTTTGGATTACAATAGCCAAAGACATCCAAGCAACCACAGAAATCGAAAAAAAAAATAAAAAAGGAAGAAAAAACTTACTTTTACAGACGGGACAACATTCACCGCCAACTTGCATAATTTTATCACATTTCAAGATAGGACAAACAATGGGATCACAGACAGTTCTTCCGCGCTGGCAGGAGCACATTGTGCACTGACTATGCTCAGCAGTCCACTGAGCTCCCTCCTCATACAATCTTCCTTCGTACAAACATCGGGGAACCTGCCCATATACAATCTCTTAGTGACCAATCAAAACAATCATAACCTTACACTTCTGTACGCATTGTTGCTTTACTTGCAAGTAGTGTTTCCGCCATCTGTAAATTTTTCATGGTTTCTCCGAAATTCCCCAACGATTAAAGTTCGTAAATGCATGAGCGATAGCAGAAACAGAATTCGGTAGTTTTCCTTACCGTTCATATTCGGGAAAATTTATGAGAATCCAAATTCATTCATGGAAATTCCGGGAAATTCCGGGAAAACCCGAAAAGTTCGGAGATAGCGAAAAAGCTGTAAGAGCTGCTGTATTCGAAGGTCTTGAATCTTCAATAAATTCTTAAGTCAAATAGCGGTTATTTTTGTGAAAATTTTCCGTTAATACCTCCAAAATTTCTAGACGCATTTCAAAATCACCAGTAAAGTGAGTCGCTAATGAAGCAATTGCATTTTAGACAATGGTAAGATTTACGGCAACTTAGTCGACTTAGCCAACGGCTACTTAGTCCAACTTGACTGCTTAGGCTCCTTGGCATTACAGTGTTTGTCAAGTATAGTTAATCTAAACATTGGTTTCATTTGTTTTACGTTAGAGACAAAAACTGTTCCTAAATAGAGGCTGTATTACTGGAAGTAATACAGTGCTTTCCCCTGCACTTAATACCTTTTCACATGGTTTTAGAAACTTCAATAGTTAGGGAACAGAAACTGTACTTTGTTTTTCTAAGTATATTGGAAATAAATTACACTCACTTAATCAATCGAAATTTCAGTTTAAACGTTAACAAAGTCTGCTTTTTCGAGCAAACTAAGCCTTTATTTAAATTTAGCAATCTAATGTCGTAGAAAGAGGTTGATCCAGGGATATCGAAATCACCCCCCCCCCGCCGCCCCTCCACGCTTGGAGGATGTTTACTCATGATTTAAGTTACATTTATATGAATTTGTCCAGCAAAAGAAGGCTCGTGAGCAGATAACTGACAGTTTTCACTTATTCAAATTAAATTATCTGATATTAGAATCTCCGCTTCTAACTTGTTCATGAAGTCACTATCTATTGTGCTTGTCATTTACTTTATTGAGTCAATAAAAATAGTAGTAACAACATATAATCGATGGATGAAAAATTAATTGAAGCAACTCAAAGACGCCAAGATGACGGTGAAGATCGTCTACAGAAGCCTTAAGTTTAGCAATTTAAGGATAGAGATAATTTAAATAGAATTTTACAAGTACCGATATAGTCATTGGAAATTTAGCAGCTAACATTGTTGCAACGTTTTTCTGCTTGTTCATAGTCAAAGTGGTGCAGATGCCAAGCCGAGTGACTCCATAAGCTGACGGCCGGGGAAATTAACAAAAGAGATAAAAGGATGTCATTTGAGGGTAGTGGAATAAAGCCCTATAAGGTTAAAGAAAATTGCTAAATAAGTGCAAAAAAAATTAAAAATAGGTCAAAAGCAGGGTTATATTTAGTCTTGAGGCCTAGGAAAATTTACAGTATTGCTAAAAAAAAAATATAAAATAACATCTTTGGAGCATATTTCATGTCATGACTACTCTCAAACCATTTTTGGAAATATTAACAAGGAACAGATACAGGAATTTACCACAGGATGGGAGGGGTAAATTAAGCATCCCTTACAAAGATATCACTTAAGGTTAGTGGAGAGGGGCCCTACAAGTTGAGGAAATGTATATGCCAAAAACAATAGCAAAAATAGGTCAAAGGCAGGGTTATCTTTAGTCTCGGGCCCCAGGAAAATGTATGGCATTTCTCCAAAAACAGCGAATTAATAGCTTTTGAGAGTATTTTTCATGTCCTGATAACTACCAAACCATTTTTTGTCATACTAACCAAGAAACAGATGCAGGAAGTTATCTCAAAAGGGGAGGGGGTTAAATTCAACAAAATAATAAAATCATGTAATTCCTGTTAGAATTAAGAAGGTGATTGTAAAAAAAATAGACTTTACAAGGATGACTGATATCTATAAACCACCCTCTCCCCCCTACTCTGTATCAGTACACGTTTAGTCAAATTAGATTGCAACAAAATTATGCATCATTCTATGAAAAATCTCTTTAAGGCATTTGGCTTTATTAATCCATATTTAAAAAAACAAATTTCTCAAGAATATACTAAGCTATCATATCAATCCCTTTCACTCAAAAATCTGAAAGATAGAGCCGAATCAAAAGCTAGATCAAGCGATCTGATTTTAAAATTGCTCTTTTAAGGTAACCCAATTTAGTCTTTTGTGCTGGAAAAATAGGCTCATATTTAAGCAAGAAAAACATTTTTAAAGTTTAATTTTTCTTAAAGGAAAGAGGCATCTACGTAGTAGAGGCTTTCAAGCCCCTTTCCCCTCCTATTTCATGACTGCTGCAATTTTTTTTTAATAACATGTTATCAGATAATTTGCCTTTTTTTCCGTTTTTTCTTTAATTGTTCCCTCCCTTTGAAAGTAAGCTCTTTCTACATGCCAGAAACAAGGCCGTACACAGGATTTTTTTTCGGAGGGAGTTGTACTAAGAGATTTTTTCGGGGGGGGGGGGGGCTCAAAAACCGCATACAAAATTTGTTTATATCCATTTTTGTTACGTTTTTACGAGTCAAACAAACATTTCAGGTGGGGTTCAAACCCCCCTATCCCCCCCTCTGGGTACGGCCTTGGCCAGTAAGGATACAATGTTTTTGGTTGCCTTTGCCGCTACACTTATCTCATCATAGGTAGCACGATAGCGCTGGCTAAGTAAAGAACGATGTGGGAACAATGTATTTTTTTTTTCTTCTTCTTCTTCTTTCTCCATACTCGGGCACTTCGTATCGAAGGAGTTGTCGTCGAAACTTCGAAAAGGGCTCATTCGATTGGAAATTGAACTGGCTAGTGCCCTTTTTAATAGTCGCTAGTGATTGGAGGGCAACTAGCCCCCCCCCCCACGCCCATCATTTCCCCAAACACATCCAATCAAAATTTTGAGATAAAAAATTTTGTTCAGCGTAGGCTTTATAAGAACGATGTTGGCACAATGTACTATTTATTTATTTTTTCCTTTAGAGTAGGGTACTTCATATCGAAGAAGTTGTCGTAGAAACTTCGAAAAGGGCTCATTCAATTGGAAATTGGAGTGGCTTGTGCCCTTTTAAATAGTCAAAAGTGATTGGAAGGCAACTAACACCCCTTCCACGCCCACCATTTCAAGAAACACATCCAATCAAAATTTTAAGATAGCTGTTTTGTTCAGCGTAGTTGATTTCCAGATAGAAATTATGTTTTTGAGGAGGACACTCCCACTTCAGCCTTCAGTGAAAGGGTTGTAAGTTATGCCTTGGGAGCATATAAGGTTTTTATAGAAGGCGTTGTCGTAGAAACTTCAAAAAAGGCTCATTCGATTGGAAATTCAAAGGGCTAGTGCCCTTTTTAATAGTCAAAAGTGATTGGAGGGCAACTAACCCCCCTCTCACGACCACCTTTTCCTCAAACAAATCCAACCAAAATTTTGAGATAGCCATTTTATTCAACGTAGTTTTAAGGTCTGTAAATTAGGTCTTTGAGGATGACAACCCCCTCACAGCCCTCAGGGCAAGGGTTGTAAGTTATCCTCAGGGGGCATATAAGGTTTTTATGGAACGCGTTATCGTAGGAACTTCAAAAAGGGCTCATTCGATTAGAAATTGAAATGGCTAGTGTCCTTTTTAATAGTCGAAGGTGATTGGAAGGCAACTAACACCCCTTTCACGCTCATCATTTCCCCAAGCACATACAATAAAAATTTTGAGATAGGCATTTTGTTCCACGCAGTTTAATGTTCAGGAAATTATACCTTTGAGCAGGACACTCACCCCAAAGTCTTCAGGGCAAGGGTTATAAGTTATTCCCTGGGGGCATATACGTTTTTATTGAGATCTTTGTCGTAGAAACTTGAAAAATGGCTCATTCGATTGGAAATTCAAAGGTCTAGTGCCCTTTTAATAGTCGAAAGTGATCTGAGGGCAACTAACCCGCTTCTCTTGCCCACCTTTTCCCCAAACACATCCAATAAAAATTTTTAGATAGCCATTTTGTTCAGCGCTGTTGATTTCCAGATAGAAATTATTTTTTGAGGAGGACACTCCCCCACAACCCTCAGGGCAAGGGTTGTAAGTTATGCCCTGGGGGCATATAAGGTTTTTATAGAACGCGTTGTCGTAGAAACTTCAAAAAGGGCTCATTTGATTGGACATTGAAATGGCTATTGCCCTTTTTAATAGTCGAAAGTGATGAGGGCAACTAGCCCCCCTCTCACGCCCACCCTTTCCCCAAACACATCCAATAAAAATTTTTAGATAGCCATTTTATTCACCGTAGTTGAAAGTTTTGGAAATTAGGTCTTTAAGGATGACAACCCATTCCCCCCACAACCCTCAGGGCAAGGGTTGTAAGTTATGCTCTAGGAGCATGTAAGGTTCTTATAGAAAGCGATGTTGTAAAAACATAAGGGCTAGTGCCCTTCCAATAGTCGAAAGTGATTGAAGGGCAACTACCCCCCCCCTCATGCCCACCATTTCCCCAAACACATCCAATAAAATTTAGAGATATCCATTTTGTTCAACGTAGTCAAAAGTTCTGGAAATTAGGTCTTTTAGGACGATAACCCCCCTCAGAGCCCTCAGTGCAAGGGTTGTAAATTATACCCTGGGGGCATATAAGGTTTATATAGAAAGTTGTTGTAAAAATTTCAAAAAGAGCTCATTTGTTTGGAAATTCAAATTGCCCTTTTTAATAGTCGAAAGTGAGTGGAGAGTAATTGACCACCCCCCCCCCTCTCATGCCCACCTTTTCCCAAAAAATCCAATCAATATTTTTAGATAGCCATTTTGTTCAACGTAGTTGAAATTTTTGGAAATTAGGTCTTTAAGGATGACAGCCCCTCCCCCCATAGCCCTCAGGGCAAGGGTTGTAAGTTATGCCCTGGGGGCATATAAGGTTTTTAGTCAAAGCGTTGTCATAGAAACTTCAAAAGGGTTCATTCAATTGAAAATTGAAAGGGCTAGCCCTTTTTTAATAGTTGAAAGTGATTGGAGAGCGACTAACGTCCCTCTCACGCCCACCATTTTCCCGAACACATCCAATCAAAATTTTGAGATATCCATTTTGTTCAACGTAGTTGAAAGTTCTTGAAATTATGTCTTTTAGGATGATAACCCCCTCTGAGCCCTCAGTGCTAGGGTTGTAAGTTAAGCCCTGGTGGCATATAAAGTTTATATAGAAAGTTGTTGTCGAAATTTCAAAAAGGGCTCATTTGATTGGAAATTGATATTGCCCTTTTTAATAGTCGAAAGTGAGTGGAGAGTAATTAACCCCCCTCTCACGCCCACCATTTCCCCAAAAACATTCAATCAAAGTTTAGAGATAGCCATTTGGTTCAACGTAGTTGAGAGTTCTGGAAATTATGTATTTAAGGATGAAAAACCCCCCGGAGCCCCAAGGGCAAAGGTTGTAAGTTATGCCCTTAGGGCATATAAGGATTTTATAGACAGAGTTGTAAAACTTCAAAAGGGGCTCATTCAATTGGAAATTGAGAGGGCTAGTGCCCTTTTTAATAGTCAAAAGTGATTGGAGGGTAACTAAACCACCTCTCACGCCCACCATTCCTCCAAACACATCCAATCAAAATTTTCAGATAGCCATTTTGTTCAACGTAGTAGAAAGTTCTGGAAATTAGGTCTTTGAGAATGACACCCCCCGCAACCCTCAGGGCAAGGGTTGTAAGTTATGCCCTGGGGGCATATAAGATTTTTTTTAAAAGTGTTGTCGTAGAAACTTCAAAAGGGCTCATTTGATTGGAAATTGAAAGGGCTAGTGCCATTTTTAATAGTTAAAAGTGATTGGAGGGTAACTAAACCCCCTCTCACGCCCACCATTTCCCCAAACACATCCAATCAAAATTTTGAGATAGCCATTTTGTTTAACGTAGTTGAAAGTTCTGGAAATTAGGTCTTAGAGGATGACAACCACCTTAACAGCCCTTAGGGTAAGGGTTGTAATTTATGCCTTGGGGCATAGAAGGTGTTAATAGAAAGTGTTGTCGTTTCAAAAAGGGCTAATTCGATTAGAAATCGAAAGGCCTAGTGCCCTTTTTAATAGTCGAAAATGATTGGAAGGCTCGAAATTTTTATAGTAAAGATCGATGTGGGTATAATGTATTATTTTTGTTGTTGTTGTTGTTGTTTAGACCAGGGCACTTCGTATCGAGGGATTTTTCGTGGGAACTTCGAAAAGGGCTCATTCGATTGAAAATAGAAAGGGCTGATGCCTGTTTAATAGTCGAAAGTGATTACAGGGCAACTAATCCCCCTCCCACGCCCACCCTCCAATTTGGCCATTATGTTTAAAAACTAAATATTGCCTTAAGATTAAATCAAAATGCACTGTGTTAATGCTAATTCCCAATGAGGCATCTCAGCAGTATCCCAAGAACGACTGAGGGTATTATATTCAGACTTTCGGGGCTACTTCTGCTCTTAAAATTTAACCAAATAAAAATAGCATAAGTGTATCCAAGCGATCAAAGAAAGTAAACAGATTTTTTTGCGAATGGTATCAAGTTTTCCATTTCAGGTCAACTAGAGGAGGTATGAAACTAAATTAAACACTACCATTTCTGTTCAAATTTTTAAAAGGGTGTATGTTATTAAAAATTGCCGAAAATTTTTCTCCGGCATACAAATAGCAGGCCAAACTATAAAGTCTTTGAAAAAAGAAAACAATTAAAGCATTATTTTCTTTTTCCCTGAAAAGACTATAGCAACATAAAAGGAACAGAAATTAATTAAAAAAAACTTGTTCCACAAAATAAGTTTTTCAAAGAAAAGTAAAGAACTCCATTAAACAAAAACTGAGCAAAAATAAAATCAAATAATCTACCAAGCGTGAAACTACCACAAATCAGCATCAATAAATAAATGAAACCCAAAACGAACAGAAATTACAATAAATAACCGACTCAAACTCAAAACGAGCAGAAATTAACATAAGTTGGGCTCAAAACCCCTATGCCTTCCCAAGGCCAGAACAAAATTTGCACTTTACTGAAAAAAAAAAACAAATGAAAGTGCATTGTCAGTTTAATATACATATACTGATATTTATTAATCAAAATGTTAATATTATGTGATTTATTAAAGTTATAAAAGTAAAAACATTTATATTTTTTTTCAGTTAAGTGCAAATTTTGTTCTGGACAGCCTGTACAGAAACATGTAGCATCAACAAAGCTTCGATTTATCAGAAATAATCTAAAACACTAGTTAGCATTATTTTGTTAGAAACACCCAGTATTCCGGGGGAAATATCTTTAAAAATGTGGTGAAATTTCTTGCAAGAGAAAATTATTTTTTCCAACCTTTATCCCCCTTTTGGAGATACTTTTGCAACCATGCCCCTTCCACTTGGAAAAATGTTGAAGGTACCCATAAAATAACTTCTTTATTTTACTTTAATCCATCTTAAAACAGAACAGGCACCACCCCACCTCCAAGAAGAAAAAAAACTACAAAAAGTGCAAATTTCGTAGCTTCCAAAAAATATAAAACATTTCTAGCACATGAAACACATGAATAACTTTAAATTGTATTTCAGACATTAATACATATTAGATTCCAACACCAGACATTTCCTCCACCCCCCCCCCCCAAAAAAAAGAAGAGAAAGAAACAAAAATACTAATTTCATGACGTTCAGGAAAAAATATGCCGCATTTCTGGCAACCAAAAACTTCCTTTTTTACTTTTTGACCCTTCGTCAATATTGTTTAAGTTAGTCCTCCCTATAAAACATCAGGAGCGTCTATAAAGACTTAAAACCCAGTTTTTAAATTTAAACCATTTATTTGTCCCCCCCCCCCCCTCCAAAAAAATTAAGAGACAAAAGCATCGATCTCGTGACGTTCAGATTCTAAGAGACTAAAATCTTTACTTTTTTTATTTTTTCCCTTTCCCCTGTTTCCCTTTCAGAAAAAAATTGTTCAATCCGACCACCCCCTCCCCCGTTCAAATCCTCTAGTATCTATAAAAGACTCAAAAACAAGCTCTTTAAGATAACATTTGACCTATGATTCGACATAATTATCCAGCTAAAAATTTTACACCATCCCCCCATATTAAACTTTTACAGCGTCCGTAGAAGACTTGAAACACAGCTCTTAAACTTCGACGTATTTTGATCTATCGGTAACCATTATTATCCAGCCAAAACTCTAAGCTATCAGAAAATGCCTTACTAACAAAAAACGACATGTTTTGATTTAAAACAAGTGGTCAATGGCCACAGTAATAAAATAGAGTAGAACTCTCTTGACCTGTCAAAATGCCACTCTTGTTGTCATAAGTCAGAACAACGATGTCAGGTTTGCACAGCGCGGAAAAACGATCAACTCAAATTGCCAGCTCCCATAGAAAAAAAAACTAAATGAATTATTTGTTATTTATGCGCCAACCTTTTTTTGCAAAAAAAATTGGAAGAATAATACATGACTTTGCCCGGGAGTCCAATATAGCTTTTTAACTTGTAGAGATATATCTGTAGGTTATATAAAGTGATTCGACATGATGTCAAATTCAGATTCACTTGTATTCAATCATAATTATTATCACAGGATTACTTTAGGAACCAATGTTTAATTACAAAAATAGACATTAATTTTAAAACTCAAAGAAGAAAAACTTAAAGTAGGTGCGCTTTTCAGTCACTTGCTTAGCTAAGGGGGGATACAGATCCCCCTTTCCGACTGAAGGATGATTATATAACTTGTGTACGGCTAATATTATTAAGCCTTTAACGGTGTAATGTACAGAGGGTATGGGAAGCTAAAGAGGTGGAAGCCTTTGGGGCTGTAGTAGGGGCTTGATAAGAATTGAAATTACTAGTGCCACAAATAGTACAGCGTCACTGGATGAGAACTAGATAATGGTAAAATTAGCTTACTTTTTGTTCATTATTTTTGGATATTCAGCTAAACGTCTAAAGGGTGATCTTTACCTTGTGGAGATTGGAGTAACGGGAAAATATTGGAAAAATCGGAAAGACCACCAAACAGAAAAAATATTAATTTCTTTCAATCTGGAGACCGGAACTACTTTTCCCGTTTGAAGAATTACCAAAAAAAAGTAATTAAAAACAAAGACGTTGCTTTTTCCGCAGTGCTGATGAAAATGGGGCACTGGAGACTGATTGAACCAAGAAAATGTATGTTTGCAAATTTGATGAAAATGTCAAATGGAGATTGGATTTAAATTTATTACAATATTTGCTTCAAAATACTAAATTGGCTTTAAATTTTAAACCTGAAAGTAGGCAGATTCTTTTTTCTTAAGCCAATTTCTGTTGATTATGAAATAGTTAGGGTCAGGACCGTATCCAAGCCCCCCCCTCCGAAATATTTGTCCGACTCGTAAAAAACGTAACAAAAATGAATATAAACAAATTTTTGATGCGTTTTTTAAAGTCTTTTTTTGTAAACCCCCCCCCCCCAGAAAAAAAAATGTTCGATACAGCCCTAGTTAGAGTAGCTTTGGTGTGCAGAACAATGGATAGTTAAACACAAATGTACAAAAGTATAAGCCTTTTGTATCCCTTTTGTATCCCTTTAGCAATCCATCCCGAAATCCTTTAGGTCCTTTTATCTTCAGCCCAGTGAACAGCAAAACTAAAAAAAAAAATATCAGCAACAACGGATATTGCTAGTTAGGTTTTCATCAGTAACTTCCTTACTTTGGCGAGTAGCAATTTTAATTTTTTACTTAGTTACTTATTTTTACCTAGTTACTTACCTAGTTTTACCTATTTACGTTTTCCTAGTCAGTTTTCCATTAGACCTGGCCTTCCTCGTTTGGCTTTAAAAAAATTCCATTTTTACCCCAATAAAATTTTCAACAGAAAAACATGCAAGGAATTTTCCCCCTGCATAATTAATAGGTTAAAAAATGAGTCTCCTCCCCTCCTCTCCCCTTTTTTACGACTCGTTGCATAAAGTTCATCTTACTAATTTTAGACATTCTAACTGTGTATTCTAATTTCTGCCTCTTACACTTCTGCCCCCTACACTACTAACACACAAAAACAAGCCTTTCTAATAATTTCGCCCTTTCTTTTTTTATGCAAATTGCATTGTTTATGTGCCCTCTGTGTTTTAATTAAGCGGGTTTAATCAATTTCAATTTTTTTCAGCGCGTCTTGGCTTGTGATACTCATTTTTGGAAATAAATCTTATCTTGTGGGACCGGTTATTTTGTTTTAAAGAAGAAATTAAAGTCTCCTCTTTTACCACTTCTCAATACTCTTTGATTTGTTTCGAAGAGAAATGGAAATTTATAAGGCTTATAACTTAGGGGGGGGGGGGGGTCAACAAGGAAGAGGGAATAGGAGATTCACTTATTTAACATATCAATTATGTAAGGGAAGAAATGCTTCAGACGCCATCTTCTATTAGGGATATTGCTGAAAGGTCTGGCTTCCATGAGCAGTTGAGGCACCATTCGCTGCAAGTTTATGAATGTTTTATCTATTTTTTTGTGTTTAATTGTGAAATGGGAACCCGAATGCACTGATGTAAATGGATATAAGTTTTTTTCTTTGGAGTGGCAATACAAGCCCAGGTTGCTGGGCTTCATGCTTTTTTGTTGAATTTTTTTGTGAATAAGTTATATCTCCATTGAAAAAAAAATATGTTATTGTGAAAAATTTTACTGGGGTAAAAATGTTCAAATCTATAAGAAGAATTTCTCTGGAGCTAGGAACCAAGGAAGCTTTTTTATCAGGAGGGGGGTAGTTCCGAATTTTGCCTCAGACAAGAACTAAAGTCTCCTCTTTTATCAGTTTCCAATACTTTGTGGTTACAAAGGGTTGAATCTTTGGTGCAGCAATTTGGGAAGATAAAAATAGAAGATATATAATAGAAGATAAGAAGATAAGAAACTTACAAGGGTTGAATCTTTGGTGCAGCAATTTGGGAAGAAAAGAATTAAAAATTGCTAGCGCTACTGACAATGCAGCGTCTGGCGAATTAATTAAAAACTATAAGAATTTCCAAGAAAAGAGAATAACTGATACAAATAGTCTAGCGTGTTATAGGATTAAAGCTGAAGTCTCTATCCAAGTGATAATTAATCAGCCTTTTCTTTTAATTCAAGAAATATTTTTAAGTAAAATTCCGGTTAAATTAGCACAAAGAAGACCTGAGCTAGCTTTGGAAAATCTTAGCTGACTATATAGACTAGTTTACTTTAAGGTAGTAGGACTGATGTTAGGCTAAAAATCAGCAAGCGCTAGATTGTGCTGAAGATTTTCCTTATCAACCCTAGAACCTGTTTACACCCTCATAAGGTTTGCATATGTATGTATGTATGTATTTCCAAAAAAAAACCATCGAGCCATAGGAAAAAAAAAACAAAACAAAAACGTAACAAAACCAACAAAAAACACAAATAAATTAAAAAAAATGCAAATAAATTAAAAGGAAAAAAACGTACTTATATATGAATCTTCACGAAAATATTTATAAAGAGATACAACTTTCACGATGTATCAGCCCTTCATCAACATACTTAGCCAAATTCCTTAATGTCATTTTAACTCGTGATCCTACAATCCCTTCCACCCACCTTCAATCCCTTCCACCCACCTTCTATATGGTTATGAACATATGATTGAGATAACTTGTGTATAAAATAAACCTGTGAGTAGATACTAACCTTGGGAATTTCATTTTCTTCATCGAGAACATAGCCGGGACCAAGAGGGGAATCCCCCGTCTCCTCACTCATTATTGATGCTTTTGAATATTGGGGAAGACATTTCGATGGAACTTTAACCTTGAATGAAATGGAATTTAGGAAAATTTGAACAACAATTAGAAAACTATTCAATTAATTCTCTGCTATTTCACCTGTGTTTCTTCCCTCTAAAATAGAAAATTAGAAAGACAATGTATATAAGTGGCTGTAACGATGTAAAATATAGGACTCTTTAGCCTTTGTATAAAAAACTGAAAACAACTAGAGCAAGAGATAGGGGATTGAACAACAAAAGCAGAAATCACCAAAACATAGCATTTTAATTTGCATTGTTTCCTTTAATGAGGGCTTTCTAAAGAAGAAATGTGAATTAGGACCAAAATTATAATCATTAACTTTAAATTAATATTAAGTTAATTCTTGAGCATACAGCAAACCCAGACGAACGACTCCGGACATCATTTCGTCTGCTCACTACTCCAAACATTGAAATAAATTCGCGTAAAATTGATCAAATTTTAGAGACATTAAGATTGCCTCTATATCCGCTGACGTACTACAGCATTCGCAATGGTATTGGGCCGGATTTCTACTCCTGATTCCTACTGTTCAATGCATATGCTATTTCACAATTGAAACTAACAGGAAAAAACTTTTTGCGATTTTTCAATTTTTCCATTTTATTTTTCCAATATTTTTTTCCATTTTTTTTTTTTTTTTTTTTTTTTTTTTTTTTTTTTTTTTTTTTTTTTTTTTTTTTTTTTTTTGTCCCATTTACTAGAGGCTTCTGGATGTAAAGCCAAAATATTCACTTTTTTCTTACTAATTTTGTATTCGAAAGTTTTTTTTTTTTTTATTCTTCATTGTCTCAAAAATTTTACCCATCATTAACAGCTTTTCTTTCAGTTATAAATAGAAAGCCAGCGTAATCTAAGAAATTATTAGATAGAACTTTTGTATCAATGATCTAGTGGCTGTATAATTTTAATCCCTGAGTTAGCATCAAACCCATGGTTTAAAAAGGTTAAATTTAGATAACATAATATTTTCAAAGGAACAGCCCAAAGTCACCAAAATCATATTCCAAAAAATATTGGAAAAGTACTCCACGGCCAAGGTGCAAAAATTATTAGGTATGAATTGTCAGTTCCCAAAATTCAAAAATTATAATGAAGTTATATCATAGATTTCTGTATCTGTTCTAGTTAGAATTTTGAACAAAGGAAATTAAAAGGTAAAAAGAAGACAAAACAACAAATAGAAGTAAAACAAAATATAAATAAGACTAAAGTTCAAACTGATAAAAATGGGCTTCAAAGAAAAACAAGAATAAAATGCTACTAACAAAAATTAAAAAAGGTAAAAAGAAGACAAAAGAACAAATAGAAGTAAAATAAAATATAAGTAAGACTAAATTTCAAATTGGTAAAAATAGGTTTCAGAGAAAAATAAGAATAAAATGCTACTAATAAAAATTTAAAAAGAAGACAAAAGAACAAATAGAAGTAAAACAAAATGTAAATAAGACTAAATTTCAAATTAGTAAAAAGAGGTTTCAAAGAAAAACAAGAATAAAATGCTACTAACAAAAATTAAAAAAGATAAAAAGAAGACAAAAGAACAAATAGAAGTAAAATAAAATATAAGTAAGACTAAATTTCAAATTGTTAAAAATAGGTTTCAAAGAAAAACAAGAATAAAATGCTACTAAAAAAAAATTAAAAAAGGTAAAAAAGAAGACAACAGAAAAAACAGAAGTAAAACAAAATATAAATAAGACCAAGTTTCAAATTGGTAAAAAGAGGTTTCAGAGAAAAACAAGAATAAAATGATCTTAGAATTCCACCAGACTTTTTATCCTTTTTATGTTTTTACTTGGTTTCTAGGAAGAAAATGTCGTTGACCTTTGATTATTTTCTAAAGGATCATTACAGGTTAGAAGTAAATTTAACTCGTGATTTCTCTCACGTAGTAATCCTATATTAAACAAAATTTATTGATTTCCTACGTTATTTTTTCACAAAATTTCAATATCCTACCGACAAGCCAAAAGTCACGAAATTTCAAAAGGAATGTTTAATTATATAAAAGCCAACTTAGAGGATTGTGACGCAAATTCATTTAAGCGAAACATCGTTAAAAAAAAATTTTACTTTGAATTGTAATATGTTGAGAAAAAGTGTAATAAAATTTAATAGATATACAAAGCTGCATATTAGATTGGGCTGGGCAAGTCACTCTGTGGTGAAAGTTAATTTCAGTTCGCTAGCATGCATTACTGAGCTTCAAAAAAAATATTTCCTAATTCTGAAAATCTTGTTCTGTGGAGGATAACTCAACAAAAGAACACAGCAGCAACAGCAAAAAAACAGCAACAAAAAATCCTCACTGTTATATTAGTTAAATTATTTATACATTTATTATAATATTTTTATATTTTCATGGCCTTTTCTCAGCAACATACTACAACAGCAATTGCAAAAAAATCTCAACACAAGCGCAAGATAACCGCAGAGATCATAACAGCAACAGCGACAGCGAGAATATTGCGACACGAAGTTCTCCTTGTTATTTTAATTACATTATTGATATATTTATTATTAAATATTGTTATACATTTATGGTCTTTTCTCAGCAAAAGCAACACAAAAACAAACAGAGGAGGTCACAGCGGCAGCAGCAAAATAAAAACAACCAAAACAGAGGATCTCACTATTATGTTAATTACATTGATATATTTATTATTAAATATTATTATATGTTCATGGTCTTTTCTCGACGTTAAGAGAAAAGAATTTCCTGTAAGTGAAACGTTAGGAAACAGTCTTCAAGAAGACGCTTGCGAAGGGAGGGGTGTACAAAGATGGTTACAAGGAATTTTAACGAATCTGACTGGTCGAACCCAAAACACCCCACACATGGTCCCAAACACCCCCTTTTGTTTCTCTTCTCGACCGGTTGACGAGCTAGTGAGGTAACCCTAACGTATACAATCTTTGAGCGAAATACCTTTTTCAGTCGGAGATTTTAACGACATGATTGCTTGACTCCGAAACACCCTAGGCAAATCATTGAGCAGAGAAACCAAGACAAATATTCGTCGAGCCGTTGATGACGTAATTGATCTAAATTGACCGACAATCGTCAACACAATCTGTTAGATTGTAGCTAGTGAGGTAACCCAAACGTATACAATCTTTGAGCAAAATACCTCTTTTAGTCGAAAATTTTAACGATCTAATTGGTTGGCTGGGAAAAATCCCCAGCAAACCGTAGAGAAGAAAAACAAGACGAATATCATCGATCCGTTTATAAGATGGCATTAAATAAAAAAAAAGCTTTTTCAGCTGAAAGTAAGGAGCAACATTAAAACTTAAAACGAACAGAAATCATTAAGTATATGAGGAGATTGCCTCCTCCTCAACACCTCGCTCTTCACGCTGAAGTGTTTTTCTTTCAAAAACGCTTCTTATTGTTCTAATTAAACGATCCTTGCATATCAGGAGTCGTTCTTAAAGAATTGGGACGAAATTCCAACTTTATGATACTTATATGAAACCTACGAAACTTATATATTCGGAATCAGCATAAGCTGATTCTTTTAATATATATATTGGTATCAAAATTCCGTGTTTTAGAGTTTCGGTTACTATTGAGCTGCGTCACTCATTACTTACAGTTCGTTACCGCGAACCGTTTGATACTTAGTCGAAATTGACCGGCTATCACCCCCAAAATTTGATAGATTTTAGGCATTCAGGAGATTCTAATGTATATAATTTTTGAGCAGAATGTCTCTTTGATTGCCACTGATAGCAATCAATCGTTAAAGCAATGCTGCCGTGGTAATTCAAAAGGTTGTAAGTTACAAGACAAAACTGTTCCAGGGAAGCGAAACCCGAAAAATATGTTGTTTTAGACGGAGAAGGGGTTAGTTATGGATGAAGGTTAATTTATTAGGTAAAAATGAATTGATGATTTTGGTTAAGTTTATTAAAGGGTCAAATAAAAGAAATGGGTTGATTTTTTCGCGTAAGACACTGTTGTGTCCTTCTAGAGAATTGAAATTTTTTGTAACTTTTGTTGATATTAGCTGAAACAGTCGGACTACAATTGAAAACTAACTGAACTGACATAGTTTTCCAGTTGTTGCAAACTATTAATTGGGTGTGTGGTGAAGGTTTTTTAAGCCTCCCAAAAACGGGAAAAAAAACATAATATCAAGGGCTTAAATTACATACTATTTCTGTAAGCGGGAAGGTAGTATCTTAAACTCAGTACATTTTGTCAGTTAATCTTATCTGTGGCAGAATGTTGAGGAGGTGGCAGCCCCCAGGGGCGTCGTTTGGGAGGGGCAAAGGGGGCAGTTGCCCCCCCCCCCGTAATGTGGAGAAAAAATTATTATATAGCCCATGCTCCTTGAATATCCGAAAGTAGACCCCTCTTGCCTCCCCCTCCCAATGAAAATGTTGTAGATTCGCCCCTGGCAGCCCCCTTTAGATTTTAGATTTATTTTTAGAAAAATCTTAATTTATGGCGTAGAGAAAATACACAAAAGAATCAATTCCTTTCCAGATTATTGTTAGAAAAAAATTAAATTTTCTAAAGAGAAGATGATCGAGGGGGTACAGCAGCCCACACAGATTTAATATGGTCTTAAATATGTTACTAAAACAAACATGAATTAAATATAAGAAACACAAAGCATGTGTTTATATATATATATATATATATATATATATATATATATATATATATATATATATATATATATATATATATATATATATATATATATATATATATATATTATATATATATATATATATAATATTACTAAACAACATGAATAAATATAGAACACAAAGATATGTTTATATATATATATATATATATAATATATATATATATATATATATATATATATATATATATATATATATATATATATATATATATATAATATATATATATATATATATATATATATATATATATATATATATTTCATTTGGAAACCTTAATTTTAATTTCATTTGGAAACCTTAATTTTTTTCTATTTCAATAAAGGTCTACAAATAGTAATTGTATCATCGATACGAGAACAGTTACATTACTATTTTATTAGATTTTTTGCTAAGAATTTACTTGTTAAGACTGCTAGCTCAACTTATTTTGACTACTTCTTCCAAAAAATTATTTTCAATTGTCTTACCGTTTTAATATGTCCTTGAAGTTCGTGCCTAGGGTCATCAGCACCACCAGATTCCGTTAACTTTAGAAACGTACCACCTGTCTCCATTCGCGCCAAGGTCAAAGCGGAGAGGTCGGTAATGGTATTATCAACTTGAACACTTGAAAACTCTTCCAGGAGGCGAACATTGGGACTCAGTAGAAGCACACCATTTTCTACTTCCGTTCCTGATGATAATATAATACTTGTTGGGAGGTAAGACTTTCCACTGTGAGTTAAGCTAGTTACTGGGCGCGGCGCTTCAACTAGTTCGAGCACGTTCGCTACCTGGGATTCACCTTTCTTCTTATGAAACTTTACCTGAGAATAAAAAAAAATGCATTCAAATAAACTAAAATAAGTCCAATAGTACTAAGAATGGTAGTCCTCAAATATTTCCCCTTAAAGACCTCAAAGAATGATAGTCCTCAAACATTTCCCCTTAAAGACCCTTAAAGTACCAATGATAGTGAACATGCAATGTGATAGTTTCAATTTGTCACAACTATATGAATCTTTAAAAGTTAAGCAAAATCAGTAATTCAAATTTTAATGAAAAAGAAATCTATGTACTAATACATTTTTTTAGTAGAAGCAGGAAGAAAGTTTAAAAAAAAAGAAACGTAGGTGATAAATCAACAAAAATTTAGTTATATTAAATTTAGTTAACAGTCCTAATAAGACAATTCTATGAAAAAAAAAGAACAAAACAAAATATTATAATGTATCTATTCCCATGCTAATCCTCTGATAAATATTGATAGACCTTTGATAAATTATATAAGAAAAATCAGCAAGGTTGCCAAATAAGAAAAGTGATGATCAAGACTGAAATTTCACCTCAAAAATAACAAAAATGGATTCAAATAAGTTCGAATAAGTCCTATAGTTTCTTTATTATTAAATCTCAAACTCTTCCCTTGAAAAAAAACCTTAAAGTACCTGCCGTCACGAAAATATGGCTTACCATCGCCTCCCCTCCCCCCTAATGGTCAAACATTTATACCCTGAACTGTATAAATGCAATGAATATTTCGTCGTTTTGATAAACCGTTAAATCCATTTTAAGAAAAAAGTGACGTATGGAAAATATGTGCACATATACAATTCAGAGCGTATATCTGCCCGTTGGGGGGGGGGGGGGTTAAAGTAAACTTAAGAAAAAATGAAGGTTTTATATTTAGATTCAGGATGAAGTTCTGATTAAAAGATATATCTATTTCTTAGCTATCTCAATAATATTTAATAATATAATATATATAATAGAATATACTATATACAATAATACATGCAATAATATAATAGTAAAATAAAAATAATATAATAAAACAATTCACTCAGTCGGTGCATGCACTTCTCGAGTTTTTCTCTGGGAGAGCAAGGAATTTTCTTCGGGGCAAAAGAGCACATTGTCCCGCTTCCACGATGTTTTAATGAAATTTTTTATTATTGCAACCTTTTTACAGGCTGTTGAATCTTTTGGGGAGCCATGGCCTTTCTGGCCCTTCGCCAGAGAGAGCCACGCCATCCCTGGTAGATAACTAAAGATTAATCCGGATGAACACAATTTCAAGGTTGGGAGCGCAGCCACTGTTAAACGAAATGTCATACTCTTCTAGCCAAAAGAGATAACTTTTTTTCTTGAAAAATAGTGGGAGTGCTGACTTTTTCTTACTTCCGGCAATTTTTAAATCAACACGATTTAAATAGAAATCGTGGAGAAACGAAAATATAAAGAAACTCCTCGAAAACAAATAAAACATTCACTTTTTATTAAGCCAAATACTGGCATTCAACACACATTACATGAGGTACTAAATATGAAACTGTTTTATCTACTTATTTTCAAGGTGAAAAATAAACATCTTTTTCTTACTTTTTTCCTTACTTATGTAAATAAATCTACATAGGCTGCCCCTTTCGCTTGTGGAGTATAACAATGGAAGTCAGGTCAATAATTTAAAGCCCTAATAATATTACTATATAATAGTGATTTGTGCAGAGGGGCTTCGCCACCCCCACCCCAAAAAATTCTAGAACTTTGGGCAGTTTTTATTCAAATTATTAAATAAAAATCATTTTTGTTTGTTACTGTTCCCTCCCAAACTATTTTGTTTAATTACCCTCGAAATAATTTCCTGGGTAACTACCCGATGAAAAACATACTTTCGTTCATAGTCTCTGGCTTGAAGCAAATAAAAGACTAAGTAGCAAAATACAGGTAAACGAAAAAGAGGTATTTAAGGTTCAAAAATACGTTCTCTTGAAAAACAAATAGTCATCCATTTCTGAAAGATGAAACGTAATAAAAAAAAATTAAAAAAAAAAAACATGTTAACGCTTTACATACTGGCAAAAAAAGACCTGTCTGTACTTGACAGAATATAAACAGTTCAAATCAGGAGATGAAATAAAAAAACAACAACAAAAATAAGACTGCATCTATATATAAAACATAAAAAAGACAAATTACAAAAGAATGTAATCAAAATTATGCAAAAAATAATAAGTTAGGAGGTTTCAGGTACGGACCATAAGCCTGAAGGCCCCCTTGCGTGGGTGCCAGGTCATGCACAAAAATCAATTGTAACCCAAAATCAGATTATCGCTAATGTCGATATTCGTTTTACAGAAATTCCTGGGGACTCTCCCCGTCCGCTTTGTGTGCAAGGCCGTATCTAGGGGGAGGGTTAGGCGGTTTGAACCCCTCCCCCCAAAACGTTTGTCTGACTCGTGCAAATGTAACAAAATACATACAAATAAATTTTTGGTGCGTTTTTTTAAAGTGTGTGTACACCCCCCCCCCCCCGCCCGAAAAAATAAATGCCCATACCTGTACAAAAATACTAGAAACGGGCCATGTCTGTGTGCATACACTATATTAGTTACAGCTGTCATTTACTCACCGGATGCATACATGGTATGTGAACAACAATAACAATAAAGTAATTATGAGAGTCAAAGAAACAAATTCTAAGACTTCAAGTATAGAGTATGGTTAAAAATGAGTATATGTCTAGTATAAAAATTTGTTGCGAGACAATTTTGCAATCACTTAACCGTGAAAAGAAAATCGTCTCATTTCAAACCGCGAAAATATGTTAAATAGCACTTTTTAAAAAGACAGCAATGTATAAAATTTCAGTTTTCCGACAAATTTATCACCAGATATGCTCTGGTTTACGATTGTTTTGTTTACCATTTTAATTATAAGCAAACATTGCTTGTGGTTTTTTTTTCGCATTGAAAAATACATAACCTTGGTGAGCAAATATCAAAAATTTTCTCAAATCCACGATTTCTAATATCCGTAATTAACATTCTAATGCCACTATTTATGGGATTTTCTTTACACCTTTAAATCTTTCCTTACGACATCCCCCCATTCAAGGACGACCCGCTTCTCGTTTGGCACTATGCAGTTGGCTGACAAGGACAATCTTTCAATCTGTCACCGTTCTTCCGCCGAACGTGCCCAAGCCATCTCAACCTTTCTCTTATTCTAGCGCTAGAAAGTGGGATTGAGCCACATTTTTCGCACAGCTTACTGTTTGAGACACGGTCAGTCAGTCTGGTACCCAAAATAATCTGCGGGCAATTTCTCTGGAGAACATCTAGCAAATCCTCCTTTGTTTTTTGGAGTGCCCACGCTTCAGGACCAAACTTGACGACTGTCATCACTGTAGCTTCCTATATTCCAATCTTGGTTCGCAGACTTATCTCTCTATTCTTCCAAACTTGTTTCAACTATGGAAAAAAAACCTGAGCCTTTGCTATTCTACTTTGAACATCTTCACTGCATCCACTGTCTTACTAATAATACACCTAGATAAGTGAAGCTGTCCACTTGATCAATCAAAATTTTCTCAAATCCGCGATTTCTAATATCCGTAATTAATATTCTAATGCCTGTGGTGTGTAGAAGATAGATATACTTCCATACTTGTATTGTAGTAGAAATACAGTAGTATATTTAAGTAATATATCCAATATTTAGAATAGTATAAAACCTCCTCTGAAATTCACTCGCGGGAAAAATTGAAAGATGTGTCCTTTTAACTAAATCCCCCAAAATGACAGGTTCGCCCCTTTACGCGTTCCCATGAATTTGGGCCTAGCAAACTCTTTTGAGCACCAGCCCTTGTTGGATAAATCTTTTGACAGGTGGCGTCAATGCATCAAAATCTAGGAGAGGGCCTTTTTATATTAAGGGGAGAGGGGAAATTCGTTGTTATTTTCAGTTTTTAAACGAAACTACTAAAAAATGTCATTGTTCGATGAAAATTTTTTAAAAACGCATTAACTCTAGGAGGGGAAAAGTCAAGGGGGAACGGCCCCCTGCCCCCTTCTCAGTTTACTTTACACCCTTTGGCATCAGTACGCCACTCCATAAATAAATCTAATAATTACAACAGTGCTTTCTACTGCAACTGCCTAATATCTTTTAATAATACTAATATTCGCTTGATACTCGTCTTGAGAAAGAGAGAAAAATGATTTTTCTTGGGACCCTAAAAACTATTTATTCTATCTTTGCAGGGAGAGGGTTGGGATTTTCTGTTCAGAATCTTGAAGGCTCGATAAGATTATATTTCAAGCTCTTTAGATGGGTCTTGGTTCCAGTAGCGTGGTTCGGAGGTGGGCTGACCATAAAACGAATCCTTTTCAGTCCTTAAATAACCAAAAGTGCATATTTTTATATTTTTTTCATATTTTTGATTGTGGAGGGGCCCAAATCATACCACCCTCGAAATTGACGCTTATGGCTTAACTAGTGAATTGTAGATTTTTTTCTAGACTCTGAGTTTGACAAATGGACGATTCTCCATCCCAGAAGTGTTATTCCGTCCTTCTGATCTAGGAACTCCTCAAATCGGTATATCAGAAGCCATTGTTCATACCATTGAAAGTAATGTAAAAGGGGCATTAATAATAATTAAAATTCCTCAAAAAGAAAAAGTTAATATTTTTCAGTAAAATTGATTCAAATTTAACAGTCCTACTTTGAATGCTGTTAGAAAAATCCAATATAATATTAAATTCCTCTTATAAAAAACGAAAGAAAATCCATTCATTGCTATGGTAGCGCTACCGTAGAGACATGAACAGCTGTAATATTTTTCTAAGGTGGACAAGGCAGGAACATACCCAGGGGGTATGTTCCTGCCAAAAATAATTCTAGATTGCTTGAATTGCTGGGTGTTTCTTATTCAAATTATCAATTCCTTTTTACTTTCCCCTCTCGCAAAGTTTTACTATTACCCCCCCCCCCAAAAAAAAAAAAGATTGTTGCTAAAGTGCCTGGGATAACCGGAAAGAAACTATCCTTTCGGTTGTCTGAAATTTTCCCTGTCAAAAAAGCGCCATATCCGCCCTACCTCACTACCACTCCCCCAATTACAAAAATAAATTGTGTCCTTTTCTATAATTTTCGTCTTCAGCGAAAGAAGAAATAAATCTCCGCTACACTCCAATCCAGTGGGGAACTATGGATGGCCATCATTCCCAAAGATTCCAAAAAAGGATTATAATTATAATTATTGGATAATTTAACTAAAAAATAATAATAAGCATGGAAATTCGGTCTCAGTGACAATCAATTTCACAAATCAGAGATGGGGTTTCTCGAGCTTTGTTCAACCAGCAATAAGCTCGTAGTAACTGAATTTAATAATAACTTTGCACTAAGCGTAAATACCTTTATGTATTTTAATTGCAAGCAAGCAATTTCTGTGGTTTTTTGCATCAAAGAGTACGTGACCTTGGAAACGAATTTCTAAATTTTCTCAATTCATCATCAGCTCCACAAATTCATTAAATACACTAGTTCTCCGGGAAAAACAAGGTGCTTCAACATTTTATATTTATTAGAATCTTTAAACTAGTTAGCTATAGCGACGTAGATACTGGGTTCCTATGGATGCTGATTTAGTGATTTTGTCCCGTAAATGCTGATTTAGTGATTATTTTTGGCAATACAAAAAATCACAAGAAGTGGTGATAAATCCCTAGGGGTTGCAACCCAGCCAGTTGATAAAACAAAAAAGGGTCACTTGATAAATACACTAACAAAACAGGGCAAATAAGGAGTTTGCAAGTTTATGCATACCATATTTGACGGGTTGTAGTTTGTTCTGATGCCCGACAGATCTTCTGATCGATGAGGAAGGTGGGAGAATAGATAGGTGTCTCTCATTTTTCCTAGTAGGTTTTCCATTGCACAATCAGAGCCAGCTGCTTTCGATGCTCTTACGAGCAAGAGCAACCGCACTCTTCTTTCTTATGCCTGTGATCTCACAGGCTATTGGAATAGTTCCTTCTAGTTCTTATACTTTTTCTAAATACATTTTAAACGTTATCTTTTATAAGTTTAGTAAATCCAAAATTATTAAGGCTTTCAGGAATAAATGTCAGTATGTAATAACAGTCTATCCACATTCATTTGTTGTTGTTTTTTTAGAAATCTTGGTAATAATGGTGATTTTTTTTCATTTATTTTTTTTTTATGTTATGACAAATAAAAACACATAGCTCAAAATAAAGATTATTTTCAACAGAGTGCAAATTATATTCTAGTCTTTAGAAAGGCACAGGTGGCGTTAATCCTACTCCCTTTCGTGGTATTTGCTAGTTCTGAGTTTGAAATGGTTATTTATTGTAATTTCCATTCGTTTTGGGTTTTATTTATTTATTGGTAGTTTTGAGGTAGTTTTACGCTTGAAAAATTATTCGACTTTATTTCTGCTCATCTTTGGTTTAATTTAGTTCTTTATTTTTCTTTGAAAAGCTTCTTCTACAGACGGGTTCATAGTTCATATGCTGAACTTGTTGAGATTTTCATGAAGATCGCTTGACTTCTTGGGATTGTTCTCCCCTTTTTTTAAAAAATCAAGCATATTTTCTCAGGCTTGTAGCCTTTGATGGATAACACTCAACTTAATGAATTTTATATTTTTAAATCAGCATAAAACTCTTTTGCTGTATTAACTTTTACCAAAATCCTTTTTTAGAATTTCTATTACTATTAGGACGAGTCACTATTTTACTTATAGCTCGTTACCACGAAATGTTTGAAGAACCTGTTATGGTAGTTTCTACACTTAACGATGTATTTTGGGTTGACGCTTGCAGTGGTGGTTCTGGCCTCTCTTGCGCTCGGGGTAAAATCTTGATTAGCCCACCTCCCATGTCTCCCAAAAATTTCCAGGTCAAATACATTTATTTAAATATGCCTAAAATTAATTAAATTCGGTCTATTTACTTTTATTTTCAAGGAATGGTTATAAAAATATGGCCATAACCGCCAAATTATTTATTTTAAATTTTGCGCTCTAAAATTTCTGCACCTGGGGCCAGTGCCCCCTCTGTCCCTTCCCTAAAACCGCCTGTGGACGCATGGTGTCCTAACAACCTTGTATTTTAAATTCATGATCTTGTTATCTATAGTAAGGCCAGATTAAAAACCTTAATTATACTATATATGTTTATTAAACGCTACCATGAAGACTATTGATAATTTAATAATTCCAATGAAGAAATAATTTCAATTAAGGAAAAAGATACAACAAGCAAACTTGGGTTTTCGCCATGAAACAATCGCAGCATAAATAACAGCGACATGGTCAATCTATTTAACATTTTTTATTTTCTTTTACTCAATGACTCCTTACTGGCACCAACTGGGGGGAGGGCAATGGCCCTTGGAGTTTGAAATATACCTTTTTTGTATTTTCGTTGTAAGACGTTTTTGTGGTCTTTTGCTTGAAAGCTGAATAAAAGAAAATCCCCCCAGACCTAGATTTTTGTATTCTCACCTGGATTTTGAAAACAATTTTTATGGTATTTTTGTTGAAAAATGGCTTTTTGTAGTTTTACAGAAAAATAAAAAAAGTCATTTTACGGTATTTCAATGCTTTTTTGTAGTTACACTGAGAAATTAAAAAAAAATGCCTCCCCCCTTGATTGAAAAAATACATCCACCGCTAAATTTTTGTAAATTGTCACCACTGTGTGTCTTCAATAATATTGATTACAATAATATTTACAGAAGCAAAATTGGCAGACCTCCAAAATAGCCAGTCAATAAGACCGAATTGAATATTCTATGTGCTCACTCGGGTGATAAATCTTTACCGCCAAAGAGACAATAACAATGGATGAGGAAAGACTAATTATTCCAAAAAATTGAATATTTGAATAAAAATGGGTGTTTATTCATTTACACACACAGAAGAAGTGATTCTTTTATCAATCGGACACGTGTTATATAAACGTGTTAAATATACATGTTAAACACGTTTTAAACGTTATTTTACGTCATTAAACTTTAAACATGTGTTAAATATCACATATGATGCATGATCTTTATTTGCTTCTTGATCAGAAGTCAATTCACGAAAATAAAACTTCATTTATTTTTGAATCACCTGAACAGGCAAAAAATGGCCTTTTTTGCCTGATTTGCAAATGCGAAGGTGGGCAGGAGCTTCTTTCCTATGTATTCTTATGAGACCCCCCCCCTCCCATTACATAATGAAAGATAAGCGCGTAAAATGTAACCAATAAGCTGAATATTTCGGCCAAATCTGTTTTTCTCTTTCAAAAACGTATCAGAATATATCTATTGGAATAATGCTATGATACTTCCCAAGGTTCCAGCCGCAGTGAGTTTTAAGTAGTATTAGTAGTAGTAAAAATAGTTGTATAGTTGGGCTTACGATATCAAAGTTAATTTGCCGTATTTTGGATTTTTAAACAGAGGCGTAGCTAAGGTTTTCAGCGCCCGAGGTCAATGTTGCCCCGCCCCCTACCCACAAGAAATCGGAAGTCCATAGTATAGACGACGAAAACCTCAGTTTGGCGCCCCCTAAAAGGCTGCATCCCGGGACAGCCATCTCCCCTTGCCCCCTTGCTACGTCACTGCCTAAAAATCTCCCTTGAACTGGTCTTTAAAAGGTAAAATGAAAACTGAAATTTATTTTTCCCGTTTTTCTATTCTCCTGCAGAATTTGTGTAGTACAATATAGCTCATTTGAATTAACGCGGCCGAGTTGTCAATTTAGGAGCCCTGTTGAAGCACTAACGATCCAATTTCCTTATTTTGCCATATTCCGTCAAAAAAAATACTGCGACTGAAAATCTTTCCGTCCTTTTTATCGGTTTAAAATTTTACACAAAAGAACCAAAAAGATATTAAGCAAAATAAGTTCTAACTCAAAATTGATTCACCCAACAAAATTTCCGAGTTTAAGCTGGTTTTAAACCAATCACGTTTCAAAAAGCCGCGGCCATTTGTCTTTCCAGACATGATCTTCCCTAGAAGACATGATCTTTCCCTTGATCATGTTTTTTACAAAAGTACGTCAAAAAAATAAACCAATGAAATAAAAGCACACTTTTAACACAGAATAAGAGCAGTAATCACTCTGTTTCTCTTTCGTAAGCCCAAAAAATGAAATATTACCTGCACATCATAATGAACACTGCAGTCAGACGGATCGACACTCAACCAGGCAACGGCTATCTTGCCCCCATTCGATGACAAAAGTAGAGTGGGCCCCGTACTTAGGTCAAAATATGACTCTGTTACTGCATGCACCATGATCTTCCCTTGAAGAATTAACTCGTCTTTATCTTCATCAACTCTCAGACCCAATTCCCCCGCATAGAGAGCTTCAAGGTCACGAGGAGTTAAACGTCCTGTTGTTCCATTTGCCCAGTTCCCCACAAGACTTAGTTCCTGGACTATTCTTTTTTTCTTTCCCTTTGACTGGATTGCTTCAATAGCTAGTGTCGAAGCAGAATTCACACTATTCATAAATACTCTGTAATTCAAAGCGCCATCTTTTGAAAGGTAAAGCCAGGCAATTCCATGTGTTTTTCTTTCCTCGCTAGATGGCTCCAATATAGAGTCAAAAACATCACAAGTAATTCTAGTCTCTATGATACCACTGATTTTGGCAGCAGGGAACCGTTTCGAGTAGACAGTAATTGTAACTTGGCTTCGAGTGAGCTGTTTTAGTTCGTGAGGTTCTAAGACTGTTCGAATTTCAATTGTAGCCACCTGAAATAAAATAAAATCATTGTAGTATTACAGCCTTTCAAAATTTTCCTGTGTTTCAAATAATTATTAAGGAACAGACTGCTCGGGCTGCCATCTACGGCTCAGCTCTTCTTTAGCTCATTACCTTAGAAGAATTTGGTACTGAACCGCAAAAGAAAATAAAAAAAAATAAAGAGAAAGCCACACACATTAAACAGAACCCTGCACACAGAACTATTTTGGGTAAATATATAGCGGTTGGTCTCTTCTAGAACAGTGGCGTAATTTTTTTTCAAAATCCTGGAGGAGTTGGGGGGGGGGGAATAAAGTTAGAGCAAACTTTCCTAAATCAATTGAAAATGAAAGTAAAAACTGAAAAATGAGCAATATAGTACAATAAAGGCAAATATATATTAAAGAAAATTGACCTGTTTCTGTGGATACTTGAATGATGCAGGCTTATCTTAGTTTTGACAATATTTTGAAGAAACTAAATTTCAGATGGGTGGGGGGGGGGGGCAAACTAGGGTCTCGGAGAGGCAGTTGCCCCCCCCCCTCTCCCAGCAAATTAAACCCCTGTTCTTGAAGAAACATGCTAAACAAATAAAAGCAGTACCATTAGATTCTTCATTTTATGCCATTTCTTAATATCATATTCGTTTTTCGAACAATAACCCCCTCCTGACGTAGCCTTAATAATACATTTCATTATCTAATGATGACGTCATTCTTATTTCTTAAAACGGGTCTGGAGCCTCTTTGGGTTACGCAGCTACTTTAAAGTGAATTTCCAATTCAAATCATAGCAGAAAAACCGAACTTATATCTATCTCTCTCTTGCCGTTTCGTGAAAACTTTTTTTTTTGGTTTTAATGCTACCGATAGATTATCTAGCATAAGGAATGAATCGCTATCGACTAAAATTAATTACTGCCTAGTTCCTGGTGCCAAAAAAGAACTGGCAAAAAAATAATTAAGACTTTAAAAACGTGTGGCAACCTTGGTTGATTGAGTGTTAGACGGATCTGGAGAGCGTCACGCCGAGATTAAGAGGCCAAAGAGGATGTATAAAACAAAATGAGTCATCCGAAGAAAAAACATGAAGTGTCTCGGAATTAAACGTGAGGTATGGATGAGCCACATGGTTGAGATTCTATTTCCTAGTTTTTATTGTTGTTAATGAATGGTATTTGCATTGTTGCCACTTCTTAAGACCTTTCTGTAAATCAATCTTTTCAATACGTAAAAGGAAAAAAAAATCCATTAAGGGGACTCAATGCCTTAACGGATCACCCTATCTCGTCCATTATATGTATCTTAGTTTGTACGGTCTTACTATTTAAAACTGATATCGAGGTCTTGCCATAACTTGCAGAGCTTAGATAAGAGATTTGAATAAACGACAGAAAACTAAAAGACGACACCTACATTCCCGGAAATCTTAGAAAGAAGAACATTTAACTTCTCTCGTTATGTGCCGGAGATATTCAGTTTTATTCAGTTTCAGTTTTAGTTTCAATTTTTTTCATTCAGTTTTAATGGAACTTACATCATTAGAAAGTGTGAATTTTATTTTGTCTTACGACTAAACCGAGCAGAAATTTCTTTTTGAAGTTCAGGAATGGGCAGCCCCTAAAAATATTTAGTATACCTGCTAGGGAAATGCTAAAAATCAACTCAAATAAAATTTCATTTGAGCAATTCGGCAACTTTAATAATGATAATAATTCCTTGTTACCCTCTGTTCATAACAAAGAAGCAAAAAATGAGAAGGAGAAATGAAAAAAGGAAAAGTAAAAACAAAAAAGGAGAAAAAAGTAGAAGGAGAAACGAAAAGGACACTGACAAAAATTACGCACAAATATTGACAAATTAACTTTCAGTCACTCATTCAACAAGGGAAAAATTATATGAGATTTTAAATCTTACTACACTAGGCAATTGATAGAGGACAAACCAGTGGAAAGTCGACAATTCTATTGCAGCGGTCAGCAAATCTACGCGACAGTTCATCTATTTTTTGACAAATCTCAAAAACACTGTACCGTCGGTAATGTAATTATTATGGGGTCCACATAGGGATACTAAGAATATGCTTGTAGAAGCTTTTTATCAGAGGCGGCGAAAAGTTTCCAAAAAGGTGCAAAACCAACAGCTGTAGTCGAAAACGCATTATAGAGCCGACCAAGGGTTCTCTTATAAAATTGGTCCTTTACTCTGGCGAAAAACTCGTAAGATTTTCATAGTTTTTCTTCCAAGAATCAATTATAAGCTGTCTTGTGGGTTTAATTGGCGTTCCAAATGGAAGGCCTGAATAACTAAGTCAATTGGAAAATCAGATTGTAGCTGGACCAATCTGGATTGTTTCACTGGAAGCGTTCTCCAGTCCATAGACAAGAAACTTAGTTTTGGAAGTAACAACCGAAAGACCGATTTCATTCAGTCCGGAGCAAACAACGTAAACGGGCGTTCTGGAGTGCCTCGAGATAATCAGCTAAAAGAAGAATGTCATCGGCATATGACAAGTGACTTGCATCGATTATTGATTCAATTAGGTATAGCGGAATCTGTCGAGTGACCACTCTGATAGCTCTATTAAACATTCCAGGAATTAAAAACGAACTTTATTTAACACCTCGGGACACACGAATACGATTACTAACAGTATCTTGGAAACATATCGGGACTGAGAGCTTCTGATACCACCTCCAAAGACAAAGCCGCACAAATGGATTAACTCCACTTCTAAAAAGAGACAGAATTGCTTGGGAGTGAAGAACAGAGTCAGAGGCCTTTGAGATGCCAATGGCACAAGTTTAGAGGTTACATTTTGACTTTAAATGCCAATCAAGAATCCCTAGAAAAGTTGCATGTGTCTGTGGTCATACCAGCTAGAAAAGTTGCAAAAAGTGGTGCTAATCACTAGAAAAGTTGCAAAAAGTGGTGCTAATCACTAGAAAAGTTGCAAAAAGTGGTGCTAATCACTAGAAAAGTTGCAAAAAGTGGTGCTAATCACTAGAAAAGTTGGAAAAAGTTCTCTTAGGTACTACCTAAATTGAAAACCTTGCCCACACAGTGGACGTAAAATTTCATTGTCTTTTGAATCATACTTCATAGTCAAACCACACATTCTCAGCAGCTCTCGATAGTGGCTAGTCCACTGGGAGAATTTGCCATTGAGCTCTTTGTCTTTGAGATAGTCAGCCGATACTGAGACTCGAAAAATAGCTTTATAGTATCGAATCCCCTTAATTGTTTTCAGTATTTATTTGATTTATATTATTCCAAGTAAATTAATTTGAAATCGTCGAAAAGTTCAGAAGGAAGAAAGAGAAATAACTCTCTGGTAATTATATTTTCTCTGGTAATTCTCTGCTAGTGCAATAAAGCGAAATTCTCTGGCAACTAAATTATTGCATAAACATATATCTGAACAATCAAGCATGGGACATTGGTATAATATAGATATGTTCATGAAATATGCAAATCTTGTTGGTAGAATAAAAGAATGACCTGATTTTTAAAAAAATTTTCTTCGAAAAAAAAACATGCATATCAACCTTCAACAAACGATTGTCGACGATAGCTTGAATTAGTTTAAGGGTCTATTCGGTGGTGGTCTTTACAGTTTTCTAGGAAAAAAAAATAAATGGAACCTCTGGCTGTTTGTTTAAAGAATGAAATCTCTACATTTGTTCTAAATGAAGATACTGAAGGAAAGATTAAATGAGTGATTTACCTTCCATAGTGTAAACGGGATTTTCAAAAAGATTTTTTTTTTCCTTTTTGTAATGAATATTTTAATTAAGGCTGTTGCTGAGCTCACTTATGAAGACGGTAAAAACTAAAAAAAAAATGACGGTTTTTGTTTTTCGGTTGTTGTTGACTTGCAAGTGTTTGTGCAAGGAAGGCTTATATTTAGCCTTCAGGATATGACAAACATTTTTGACCTCAGAGGCTCAAAAGTCTGCATTTTTGAAAAGGGTCGTTTAAAATCAAAATAGAAACTTCTAATAATCTTGAGGCCTCAATAAGTATTAAAACGCAAGTTAAACCAATCGGTCAATCACAGTTCTTTTAATAAGGAAGGTTATAATACCTCATTGACTTCAAGTATTGCATTATACCTTTACCCTCGCAGCTGAACTGTAGTTTGAAGTTAATATTCTGCATGCTGGCATTAGTGTCTTTGAGTATTGACTAATAAAAATAGATTGATTCATCTCGTGATTTTACAGACGTCAACAATCTATAGAGAAAGAGTATTTACTCTAAAGATTACTTAAAATAAAACAACTGGTGTTTGCAGGGAATGCTTTTATGATTTTACACATCCATATTTCTACGAAACTCAAGCCGGAGAGCAAAACAGGTTTTGCGAACTCTCCTCATAGATTCGAGCGAATAAACTATACAGATATTGTAGTATATATATATATATTATTTGAAAAAAACTACGTTTTCTAAAGAGTTAAAGAGGCTGAGTTACAAGGTCGAACCTTAAAACGTACAGGGATTAGGAGGCACAGTTGGGGGGCTGCCGCCCCCCAACCCCCCCTATTCGCAGCCTTAAATAAAAAAAAAAGTTTATTAAACTGAAAGTAAGGATCGACATTAAATCTTAAAACGAACAGAATTATTCCGTATATGAAATAGCTGTGCCCTCACTCAACGCTCGCTCTTTACGCTAAATTTGACTATCTCACAACTCTTATTTTAAACAATAAAAACTTGTAGCTAAAGAGCGAGGCGTTGAGGAGGCACAGCCTCTTTCATATACGTGAATATTTCGTTCGTTTAAGATTTAATGTCGCTCCTATATATATATATATATATACTTGTAGTATATATATATATATATATATATATATATATATATATATATATATATATATATACTACATTGTAGTATATATATATATATATATATATATATATATATATATATATATATATATATATATATATATATATATATATATATAATATATATATATATATATATATATATATATATATATATATATATATATATATAGTATAGTATATTATAGTATATTATACGTAACCAACAAACAGGAGTGAAATCTCCTACAAAACAAATTTTGTAGGACAGCGAAAATTAAAATATATGTTTCTCAGGAGAGGGGGGGGGGGTCCATAGGGAGAGGGGTAGGGTTATTTTTTATTTCTTGTTTCTTTAACAAAGCCTTTTCGGGACGGGTTTGAACCTAGATTTGACTTCAGTGAATTAGTGATTTTGCCTCTTATAGATTCAAATATAACTTTTTAGCCCCTTATTACGCAAATTAAAACAAGGCAAGGTTCCTCCTTAAAAAATGGAGCAGTGCCCGCTTACCTACCGGAGACAAGGGAGTTTAAAGTTAAAATAAAATTATCGGCGCCTGTAAGTTATCAGCACCTACACGCCCCTTGTTCAACCAAGGATTTATCAATTATAGCCAAAAAATTCTTCTGATAGATTGTCTCTTCCCAGTTACGCCTCTGCTTCAACCAAAATTGTTCTCGCTTTATCCAAAAAAATTCCAAAGTTGTCAATCGAACAAAGACTGAATAGGCTACCAAAGGAATACCAACTTAGACGAGTCTTAGGGGTCGTACACTATTTGTGGTAGGTATTCACATCCTTATGCCTCTGGTTGTACCTTTTGCCGTGCTCGCTGCCCTGCCGTGCACCCCCCCAATCCTGCAACGAGCTGAAGTCCATGCCATAGACAAAGAAAAAATCAGAAATGTTTTATGCCATAATACTAAAAATAGCTTACTTAAGCACCTCTTTCGACTGGGATTAACAAATATAGATAAAGGAAAGTTATAGGTCGTTTTCAGGAAAACGCTGTGTTGAAGAAAACTGAATACGGCATTGAAAATGCGGCTTTACATGGGCGTATTAAAAGGGGGGTAGCCGGTTTGAGCCCCCCGTCTCCCCCCCCCCATTCCTTTGAAATTGTCATTCAAATCGTAAAAAAACAGCAAAAATAGATTTAATAAGTGTCCATAGAAAGATGTTTTTGTCCCCCCCACCCCCCCCCCCCCCAAAAAAAAAAAAACCTGCATACAATACTAGCGCTTAGCATTAAGATATTACTTTCCAATGAGACGCTAGATGGCAGCACAATTTCTTGGACTTAATTTGTTCGAGTTCTCTTTCTTATTTATTCGCCTTTGGTCCATACCTCTGATCCCACCTCTGTTATATATTAAACGACAAAGTCCGTAGCCCCTTCGACAAAACATGGCGTCGCTCTTCCTATCAATCTTTTAGTATGTGATAAATATCTAAGGAACGTCATTATTAAAAGAAGAAAAAAAGCCTTTTCATTAATCCATTCTTCTCTTAGTCACCAAAGGCGACAGCATTTCAGAAATCAAATTACATCCCATTTCTAAAATGTGTATTCTCTCAAAAAGCCGCTGGAGCAGTGTTTAAGATTGACGGTATCTTTAGTCAGATAGGTTTTAGGCTGACAAACTTAAGTTTAAATAAGCTACAATTAGCGTTAGTGTGAAAGGTGCCGGCGTATTTTTTTTTTTGCCTTAACTAAAAAGCGTATCGAAGTGTTCTTCCATTGAATTAATTAGGACAAATTTGCTGAATGGAACTTGGTTGATTTTTTTTTCTCTCTTTTATATATTTAGGCCTTCTTGTTTTTGTACATTATTCATTTATAGTCGTAGACGAGCCTTATTATGTTTGAATACGACATAGAAAATTGGTATTTGACTGTAAATAGTTACAAAAAAAGAGCATGCCAATGTTTTCCTTTTTAGGACAGTAATTTGAAGATGTAAGTAAATACTCAGCCGAACGTAATAAGCAAACTGTCGGGCACGTGCAAGAAGCGACGGGGTCAACTGGGTAGGATTGAACCATGCCCAGATGTCTATATTTTTCGGAGTTACCTCACAGCACGGAGTTACCGTGTTTTCAATTAAGAACGGCTTGAACCCCCCCCCCCCACACACACACACACACACCATCCAAAATGGATCCCTGCTTGAAGCGAACATAAAGCGGCACTTAAATGAAGGAGCCAGAATCAATTTAGACTCGAACGAGGAGTAAGAAAAAACGTACCAAAGGACTACGAAGAATATATGATTTTGAAGTTTCAATTCAAGAAGTTTAGATTAAGCATATTCGTAATTTAGTATCAAATAACTTGCGTGCAAAGGCGTAGCTGAGATTTTCAGCAACGGTGGACAATGTCAGTTTTTGCGCCCCTCCCTGCCATCATTACCACAATATAAGCAAATCATAGTATTGACAAAAAAAAAGTTGGTTTGGCGCCCCCTAAGAGGATGCACCCGAGGGCAACTGTCCCCCTAGCTACACCACTGCTTGTATGTTTTGTAAAACTGGAGCTTAGTGTGTATTTGATTCTACTCAGTAATAAAAAGATAGTTTACGCCGTTACTCATACGCCTCTTTCTCCTCAATGGCTTGCTTTTAAATAGGATTTGTTTAGATCTTCCAAACTTTTTACCAATCGTTTTCTTCTTTTTTTTTTTGCAAGAAATTGAATGAACTGAGGAAGAAACTTTTCCGTGGTGGTTTATAAGGGAAGAACGAGTGGATTTTATATTAAGTGATAGAACTTTATTAGGATTAAGAAGTTGGAAAAGTTGATGGATACATGTATGGCACATATGAACCATTTTCTGTAATTCACATATTAATTTAGATTTAAGGGTGTGTCTTTGCTTCTAAATTTATTTTGTTGTATTGTTTTGTTAACCATGGCCATAAGGCATTTAGTGTTAATAGTCAATTTCATATCATACTATATTCAGGACTACGCCAAAGATGAAATGTGTTCATTCTTGTCGATATTTGTCGATATTATGTCGATATTTGTCGATATATGTCGATACTGTCGATATTTGTTTCGGAAGGGACAAAACGCTTTGAATTAGGAGTGAATCCGGAAAGAGAAAAGTAAGGTTTTTAAACCAAATAAAAGTTTTAGGCAAACCAAATTTTTTAGTCTTAATTTTCAAGTACGTGTTTGCGGGAAAAGGGGGGGGGATTAAAAAGCCCCAAAATTTCGTTTTGTATTTTCCGTTTATTCGTAAAGTAGACTTCAGTCTCTTATGGTTAACTCTCTGAGATTTTTTTTGAAGTAGTGACCCATTTTGAAGGGGATATACCACTTAATTAGCATCGATTCCCTCAAAAGAAAGGCCCATTGTAACATAATGCGCTCGGCTTCTCGTTTAAGTATACTACATCAAACCTTCAGCAGACAAAAGGCTAAATTTATTCCACGAAAATGCTTAAGTTTAGAGAATTAAGACTGGTAAGAAGAGGTGGTGGGTATGTTCTATGCCAATTTGAGTGCGTCAAAGACAGAGAGGCACAATTCGGGGCGTAAACTATGGACATACAGTATGGAATCAGTGATACTAGCTTTTTGCTATCCTTTAACAGATGTTATGTTTTGATCCATTCAACCAGTATGGCAGATAAAAACGGTGAGGAGCATGCAAGTTGTACATATCCTCGTATGATTTACAAATAACGCTAGGGAGGCATTTGGTCCTAGACCTCTTTCCTAGAAATCCGAAAGTTGTAACTATTTTGCCAATGTTTTCTTTTATTTTCCAACTAGTTCGCCTTTTTTATATGTTTTAAATTTATACCACTTCCCCCAAATTCCTAAACACGTGTACCCTCCTTCCTCCTTCCCTGGTTACATCTATAATAAAATAGCGAAGGCGAAAAACTTCGCACTGCGAAATTCGTTAAATGATCCTACAAACAAGCAGCCGTAATAGCCGCACCTTTGGTGTTGGATCACAAAGATGCATCAGCTTATTCGGCGTTGAGTAAAATCAAGTTCCAGGAGTCGCTGCCAGTTAAGCAAGATACATAGAAAGAGACCCCACACGAAACGGAAGAGTGCTACTCCTCCCAAAAGATATAATCACACCACTGGATAGAAAACTTCTATTTTAAAGAAGAGAAATGAACTAATTGCAAAAAAGGAACGGGAAAGATTTGGTTGTCGGCTTGGATGACTATGGCGCCAGACATGGTAGAGCTTACATAGCAAAGGAGGAGAATCATTCACATTGGGTCGTGATCCAGTCTATGATCAACTGAACAAAATGACACGGAGCTTTGATAGATCAGGCAGGGAACATTCTTCTCATTTACATATAACATTTACATTCCATGAATTCACCACATTTTACTTTGATCGATGTTAAGTATTTAATTGAACCGGTTAGAAGGTTCGCACTCGAGATGTCACTCACTCAACAATCCCGGAAGTACAGTCTATCTCTCATAGTAAAAAAAAAAAAGTTGAATAATGCCCGTGTAGTGGTAAGACTTGCCTTCTTAAATCGATTAAATAAAAAATATTTCTTAACTGGAAGTAAAGAGCGACATTAAAACTTGAAGGAACAGAAATTATTCCACAGTGCCCTCTCCTCAATCCCCCGCTCTTTACGCTAAAATTTGCTATTTTTAAAAGCAAATATACATCAATAACCTCTTTTATTCTTGTGGCATTGTCAAAAAAAATCTATTCCAATCAGCCTTGTTCTAGAGCAGTCGTTCTTGAAGTATTGATGACTAAGTCAAAACTCAGCGTAAAGGAGGGGGGAGGTAAGGTGGGGCGCTACATAATCCCTGAAGCACAGTCTATGTCACAAGAAAAGGCTGAACAATCCTCTTGTAATTGCAAAATCTTATCAAAACTAAGATAAATCTGCCTAATGCAAGCATCAACGGAAAGAAATCAGTTTTTTTTTAGTTTATATTTATCTTTATAGTACTATAAAGTACCTTTATAGTACTTTTATAGTACTAAATAGAACCTTTATGGTACCAAAACGCTTATTTTTTAGTTTTTGCTGTAATTTTCACTTTATTTGGGGAAATTGGCTCCAACTTTGCCCTCCCCAGTATTATGATGAAATTACGCCACTAGTTCACTGTGGCTCCTAGTTTTTGCAATATTTCCGAAATAAAGTATCTCTATTATTCTGTGTGTACTAAATAATCAGACAAATTGTCACTCAATATATCAGGCATAAACTCAGGTAGCATGCCTCTGGGTTGCTATCCCCCCCCAGGAAAAAACTAAAGATTTCTTTGTTTTATTATCTTTTACAATATTTTTCAGATGCAAGTATAATGCAAAGCACATGGAGGTACCTTGGGGGTATCACCCACCGGGGCCGAATCCAGGATTTTTTTTGTCAGAGAGTGTTTTACACAAATATTTTTTTTCAGGAGGGGGGGTGGGTGAGGTAAACAAAAAAACTCAAAAAAACGCATAAAAAATTTGTTTATATCCATTTTGTTACGTTTTTACGAGTCAGGCAAACATTTCGAGGGGTTCAAACCCCCTAACCTCCCCCTGGATACGACCTTGTCATCCACCCCCTGAAATACTGAATTTCTTGACACTTCTAAGTCAAATTATTAATTTTTTTTATATTATTATTGAGCCTCTCCCCTGTAGTTCCCTTAGTATACACCCTTCCACAAATAACAAAACTCTCGGAACATGTCAGGTAAACCCTAAACGAAATGCACGACCAAGGACCGGGACAGAACAGTATCGCGTTTTTGAATTGAATGCGCAATCCATTGGAAGCATCCGGTATCTTAAGATAGCCTTCATTGTTGAAATATTCTGAATCCAGAGCTTGCTTAGTTTTTCTGTTAGATTGCCAGCATTTTTTTGACCCTCCGCGAAACTCAATCACCTATTTTGGTAGATGTTTGGCATTACCAAGTACCTTTTAGATATTGCACTCTTTATCTTACGGCGGGATTATGACATCATAAAAAAAGTCTTTTACAATATAAGGCCTCACTTAGCTTTGTGAATGTATTATTTGAGTTTTTGCTACCTTGGCCGATGTTTTCGACAAGTATAATTAGATCGTTGTTATAACAACTTCGTATGTGTATGACAGCAATATTAAGTTAAGGAAAAAATAAAAGCTCAATTTACAATTCATTCTTTTTTGTTCATTGTAAATAAATCATGAATATTCATTTTGAGCGCCAAATATTCTTAAGTTGCAAATGATTCCAGACAAATACAAATATCCTAATTGGATAACATAATAGCCTTGCAGCGTTTTGGTAGGCGTGTTATATTTTAGGGGGACTAAATTTGGAAATAAACAACAAAAACAGACAAACTGGAGAATAAATCACCTGTCCCCCCTCCCAAAATCAAAGTTTTTCTTAAATTTCCGGGTATTTCTTATTCAAAGCATAGATAAAATTTGCTTTTTTATCATTGCCCCTTCCCCCCAAAAAATTGCTGATCCCCCCTCTAAAAAAAACTGGCGTGTATTCTGGCTTCAAATCTCCTGGCAATAGGTCCATCCAGTGAAAATTTTACCAAGGGAATCGAAGGATATCTCTAGAAGAAAGACACCAAGAAAGTAGGTTATTAGGACCGGTTATATATCTTTTGCACCATTTAACATAATTTACAATTTATTTTTCCTTGGTAGTGCTTCGCAAAGATTTTAAGGGAGGATTCAATACCCCCTCCCCCCGTAAGAGGGTACGGCACCATTAAAATCTCAAAAGTTTTCGAATAATTTTCATACTATTCGCCATTTTGGCACATTGACAAGTCATTGAAGGTACCCCAACAGATTCCTATTAAATAAGAATATAGCCGAACTGGGGCTTATAACAGATCTTGGGAGGTACTTTGCCTTTTATCTCCTACATTCTGATCTGAATGTGTTGCATTTGTTTCACCGTTGTATGTCAAGTAGGATTTATCTTGGAACAAAATCACATTTATTATGTACATGTATCATATTAATAAACCATAAACATGAACAATTCATTTTGAATCTATTCTATACTAACTTTTCGTTATATTATACTAGCATAGCATAAATAATTATAATTTAGATAATAAAAATAACAAAGAATAAAATTCCCAAGAAAATAAAATCAAGAACGGGTTTTTATAAGGCCAACAAAAATACTGGACGAAGCAAAACGAATATTTCGGGAAGACAACCGCCTCTCTTTTTCAGCGCTATATATGTAAGTTTCAAGGAAACATGTTCACATTTTTTGAACGTAAATGCGACCGAAACAGAGCGGACAAAAATGAAATGATAAAAAAAAAACATGGAAATCAAACAGAAGTAAAAATCCTAACTGGAAGAATTTAAAAACCTAACAAAGCGGAAAAAAACAACAAAATATTAAAATCAGAATCAACAAAATTGAAAACTTTAAAAGCCAAAAACCCAAGTTCAAAAGCAAGCCACTCACCAATAGCCATGACTAACAATAAACTTATTAGATACTAGACGAAATCAAACTATAATACAAATAATAGCTTTACTTTTTATATTGTATTACCTTAGGTATAATTCATGTAAAACAAGTTTTTTATTTTGTACTTTCCGCAATTTTCGTTTTAATTTAGGGGGTGATTGAACTTCGTTAAGTACTAAATGGCGGTTGTAAATTGTTATTCTTTTTCCTCAAAAATATTATTTTACTCATCTTAAATATAAATAATGCAATAAATAATGAGAAAAATACACAATTTAGTTGTCATGTTTGCCATTTGTTCAAAGTAGTATTATCCGTCAGTAGATTGCTCGACAGGCGAGCCTTTAAATTAGGCGTTGTTCGCATTTTTCTCAATGCGGGTGGCAGAATTTTCAGCAAAATTTCCGCACGCGAGCTCTAACTAAAATTTGTTAATCTATAACGACTAGGTTTTTGGGTGGCTTATTCAGGTAAATAGAATGATATGTAAAAACTAGACAACTTAAGCGTGTAATTAAAATGGCAGACCGAAATGATGATTCAATTTGAATGAATTATCATATTCTATATGTTTAGTTTTCTATATCTGTTTGTCTCAGAGGTTTTTCGTGTTTCGTCAAAAAAAAAAAAAATGTTTAAATTTAAAAGCTTTGTTGCATGCTCTCTCAAGTTATGCCCAGGCCATAGCATTAATCAGGGTTGCCACCCGGGGTGGAAAAAAAAATCACCAAATAACAATATCAATAATGTGAATAAGTTAATCAGCTAGATTCGTCGGTCTGACGGGTAGGAATAGCTCGTCGATGGTAACTACGTTTTAAGGTATTTTATGGTAATGCTTAGCAAAACTCTAAAAAGCTGGAATTCGAGACTACTACATCAAAGAAATATACTTTTTATTCTAATTTCAAAGGGTTTAACAAACAATAAGTCTCGATTTGTCTAGCAACATCTGATAGGTGTGATTTTAGGAAAGGGGGAAAGCATCCCGAATACGGTTGGAAGAAGTAAAGCTTCCATTTCTGTACCAGAATTTTCTTCAATGAGAAACCACCTTCGGCAGGCGCGTGCGTAGGGCGTGGGGCCTTCAAGCCTGTGCCCCCAACTCAAAAGATGTTAAATATGTTCCCAATAATTTTCTGTGCTCTATGAGTTATTTTCATGTTTACTTTTTTAATAATTCCCCCCCCCCCACCAGAAAAAAACTTTTTTCCTTTTCAAGATAAATTCCTGCTTACATGTCCTTCCATGGTAGTAGGCGCGCATTCCTGGATTTTAGAACATTTATGACCAACCGAGTTTAACATCATATATGTAGAGACATTTTTAGTAATGCTTATAGTCTCCAGAATGGCGACAGTTATATTTCGGTACTTGTGTACAAAGCGGTAAGTGCGCAATAAAAGACAGCATCAAAATATCAAACATGCTTTTGATAAACAGGATTCCGCTGAATAGGGAGATATAAACAAAGGGTTTGTCTCTCCGGGAACTATATTTAAACTTTAGTTTTTTGGGGTTTAGGGGAATTAAAGGTACCTAGGTTTGGTTTGGTTACGTATTTAATATATGCTATGTTTTACTCCCCCCCCCCCTAATGTGCAAATATAAAGCCCAATTTTGTTCATACTACTACTACTACTAATAACAACACTGCAGCACCAAGCCGCCTGAGGCCAACACAGCTACGCACGCTCCTCCTCCATCCTAATCTATTCAAAGCCTCCCTTTTTACACCCGCCCACGAAGTTCCCATTTCCTTTAGATATTTCTTTATGACGTCCTCCCACCCTAGACGAGGACGATCTGCTTTCCGTTTAGCCCTAGACGGTTGGCCGAAGAAAACAATCTTCGACAATCTGTAATCCGCACAACGTGCCCTAGCCACCTCAACCTTTCTTTCATTATAGCCCTAGAGAGCGGTATTGAACCGCATTTTTCGTATAGCCTATTGTTTGAAATACGGTCAGTCAGCCGGGTACCCAGAACAATCCTTAAGCAATTTCTCTGGAAAACATCTTGCATATCTTCATCCGCTTTTCTGAGCGCCCATGCTTCAGAGCCATATTTGACCACTGTCATCACTGTAGCTTCTAATATTCAAATCTTGGTTTGCAGACTTATTTTCCTATTCTTCCAAACTTTTTTTTAACTGTGAAAAAACACCCTGAGCCTTGGCTATTCTACTTTTAACATCTTCACTGCTCCCACCATCTCTACTAATAATACTACCAAGGTAAGTGAAGCTGCCCACCTGATCAATCTTGTCATTATCCAACGTCACCTTTTCATCTTTAACTATTCCTAGCCTTAGTGACTTAGTCTTCTTAACATTAATTTTTAAACCTATTCTAGCACCCTGAACTCGCAAAACCTCTAAAACTTCATTCATTTTGCTCACACTTTCATCTAGGATGCTTAAATCATCAGCATAATCTAAGTCCCAGGAGACTTTTTCCTCCCCATTTGACTCCGTGGTCTCCCATTGCCTTTCCTGTGCTTCTTAAGACAAAGTCCATCAAAATGATCCATATAAAATGGGATAGAACACAACCCTGCTTAACTCCTGATTTAATACAAAACGAGCTGCTAACCTCATTTCCTACCTAAACCGCAGCAGTGTTATTCTCGTACATAGCACTAATCACTTTAACGTATTTGTGTGATATACCATACAAGGATAAACCCTTTACCAAAGCTCTTCTATCAACAGAATCGAACGCCTTCTCATAATCTATAAAACTGAGGACCAAAGGTGTTTGACAACTCAGGCACTTCTCAATTTAGCCTAAGAGTGAAAATTTGTTCGACACATCCTCTAACTTTTCTAAAACCGCACTGTTCTTCTCTTAAAACTTTGTCTACAGCATCTCTCAGTCTAAAAAGAATCATATTACTAAGTAATTTACTACCTACAGAGACCAGACTAATGCCTCGATAATTACCACACTCACTTTTATCACCTTTCTTATATTTCAATCTTATTTTGTTTTATTTCATTAGCGTTACCAAAACTTAACTTTTCGGGCACATACCGCTTTCTACTCAAGAACCTATATTTCTTTAACCGGAATAAAATTTTTATAGAGCAAAGTTTCCCATAAGAAGAACAATGTTAGCACATAGAACGAACAAAAATTTACTAATAGATGCCGCACTTACAATGATCAGGAATTACTATAAATAAGAAAATAAATAAGCTTGGAAATCTGTCAGACGAAATATTTTTATGTACCGTTTCGTTACAAAAAAAGTTGCAAAAAACTTAAAATATTTTTTCCTATAGCGCAAAACTGGTTTCTTAATTTGTTTAATTCTAAAACTGTTCACATTGCTTAAGTAAAAATGATTTTTATTTTATTTTATCAAATGATCACAAATAATTGGGAATTTATCAGAAGAAATATGTGTATGTGCTATTTTATTACGAAAAAAAGTTAAAAAGTTTGTTTTCTATTGAAGAAAACAGGTCATTTTAATAAAAACCAATTTATTTTAATACTAAAACTTTTACATTATTCAAATAAAATTAATTTCAACTGAATTCAGTTGAAGCATTAGAAAATATTTGAAATTTGTCAGACGAGAATTTTATATACTATTTTGATATATTGCATAATATACTATTTATATACTGTTTGGTCTATTGCATGAAATAGGTTTATAAAGTTATTTCAACTTCAAATGTCTTTACATTATGCAAATAGAACTGATTTTAATTGAATAATTAAAAAGTTTAATGAAAGTATTACAAAAGCTTGGAAGTTTGTCAAACAAAATATTTGTGTTTTATTTCGTTAAAAAAATTTAAAAGGTTCATTTTCTATTGTACAAAACCGGGTTTACACATTTATTATAATTTCGTAACTTTTAATTTATTTAAGCAAAATTGACCTTAATGGAATATTAGTTTAATTCAATCGAAACTTTGGATGAGCTTGGAAATGAGTCCGAAGGAATATTTTTACATACTATTTCGTTACAAAAAGAAAGTTAAGAAGACTTTTTCATGCGCAAAAGAGGCTTCTTAATATTTTTAAAGTTTTTCACGTTATTCAAATAAAATTTATTTTATTTGAATATTAATTTAATTTAAGTATTCCAACAGCTTGGAAACTTTCAAATGAAATATTTTTGTGTGTAATTTCGATACAAAAAAAACTACAAAAATTTTTTCTATTGCATGAAACTGGTTTATGCATTTATCTCAAATTCAATTCTTTTTATAGCATTTAAGTGATTGAATCCTTAATTTAATCTGATTAAAGTATTACAAAAGCTTAGAAATTTGTCAGACGAAATATTTCTATGTGATATTTCGTTAAAAAAAATAAAAAGGTAAAAGGATTTTTTTCCTATTGCGCAAAACAGGTTTCTGAATTTGTTTTAATTTCAAAATTGTTCAAATTATTTAAGTAAAGTGATATCACTAGAGAATTGCACTTCTTTGTGCTTTTTATGGGCAGCATAAATGACCCATAAGTTCGGACTTGATTTTTGGCAACTATCATACGAAACAATTGCCATTGTACTTACGAAAAATATTGGTCTCTAAGCGGACTTTCTGAATTAGGAAAAAAGGGGAGAGTGCTCGAGTAGCCAAGCTTAGCTAAATAAGGGTAGGGGATGGGCATCAACTCTTTTATTTGGCGCCAATGGTACAAGACTCCTAGTTGTAATTTTTGCAACTTGAAACTTCGGGCGGTATTCGCGGAGGATTTACTGGTCTTTTTGTGATTGCTTCCAAGGCGGTATCTTTTCGCAAAGGTGTAAGACTTAACGAGGTACTTGTCATTACCGCTAAGATGTTTTTGAGAAATATTTGGAAGGCCATTGGGATGAAAATTGTTGAAAACAAGGATTTATTACGTTGTGATTGCACGATTCAAGCAAAGATTAACGTCGCCATTGTTTGTCTTAGATATTAGAAAACATGACACTAGAAAGCTAGAAGTAGCAATTGAAATGAGGGAACATGCTACACTGCAATTACAGATTTTATGGAACATGTATATTTTCAGTGTAAAAAAAAGAGGATAATATGTTTGTATATTTATAATATGTTCATTGTATATGTTTAAAATATATTTTACGTTTATTATTACGCTGATCTTTACTATGATGTTTATTATATGGCTATATTTTATGTTTATAATATAAACCAAAACGTAAAACAAGGTCTTTAAAAGAAAACTTTGAGAAATAGACTAAATAGATAGATTAATTCTAATATAAATAAAATCATCGAGGATCACTCTTTACTTACAGTTGTTACATACGAACTATTTGTTCCACACCTCCCTTAAGTGAAGGGAGCCCCCGTCCAACCCTATTTTTTCCTTGAAATTTAAATTTAGTATATCGACGCTTTGAGAATAAAAGTGCATGCTTAAAATGTTTTTCAAGGGGATGGAATTTTTTGGGGGGAGGGGGCAATTGTGCTTTAGATTTTGAAGAACTTCTTTTAAGGTATTTCCACCCAAATCAAAAGAAAAATCTACCCCGCCCCCTAGATTTTGAAAAAGATACTTTTTTCTGTATCTTCATTTTTCAATGAAGGAGAATTGTCGCCCCGCCCTACATTTCTAAATTGGCATCTCTGGGGAGGGGGCTGAAACAACAAAAATGGACATTTGAAGTCGTCATTTTGCGAGGTTCAAGGAGATTCATTTGAATAAGGCTTTTTTTATAAGGAATGAAATGGTAAATAATGGTAAATAGTACAGTGTAATTGCAGAATGTATTGAGCTAGTACACTTTAATAATAAAAATAAATGTAATAGCGATAAAATTACAGCATTTAAAAGAGATTTCGCGAAATACAAGGAGGGTTTTTAAATGCTCAAACGAATAACTCAAAATTAACTATAAATAACTCAAAAAATTCAAAATAACTCAAACGAATAGCTCAATTCTTCAACTCAAAACGTCTCAAACCTACAACTCAAATAACTCAAAATAAACTCAAAATAACTCAACGAATAAATCAATTCTCAAACTCAACAACACCTCAAACATAAAACGCAAAATAAGTCAAAACAAAACTCAAAATAACTCAGACGAATAACTCAATTCTCCAGCTCAAAACACCAAGAACATAAAAACACTTCGTTTCTCAAACGGGTGGGGTCACGAGAGAGTTTATGCTCCCATAGACAAGGGCTGTAGAATGATAAGTAGAAAAAGGATGTAACTGACTTTATTTTTAAAGTTTTTCTAAATGGTTGGGAGGGGAGGTACTGTGGGCCTAAAAAGTTCGATAAATAGTGGTCTACTCCAAGCCCGTACCCAGGTGTTTTTCGGGGGGGGGGGGGGGGGGTTACTCAAAGATTTTTTTCGAGGCGGGGGGGTTACACAAAAACTCAAAACGCATACAAAATTTGTTTATATCCATTTTTGTTACGTTTTTACGAGTCAAACAAACATTTCGGGGGGGGGGGGTCAAATCCCCTAACACCCCCCTGGATACGGCCTTGGTCTACTGCCTCAGTTAAACGCAAACCTTAGAACTAAAATATTCAACTTAACAAAGAGCAAACAGAAAAAAATTAAATGCCCCTCAATTTCCTGTGATAAATAACAAGATAGCCTTTTACACACAGAACTATTCGTCTGATATCATGGGTGCTAGTTTTTTTTTTTTTTTTTTTTTTTGAGGGGTTGGGGCCTATCATACTGAGCTTAATCCGATTCCGTTATAAGCCAATACACGTCAGCATTTATGGATTATGCACACTAAGCTTTTATGTGGGGACTTGGAAGGAAGTGAGACTTGTAAAAATAAGTTTAAATTGATACAAATCGCTTAGAACTATAAATGAACATTTAAAGGTAACTTAAAGCAACATCGAGCTTTCATGCCAGGACTTATGCCCCGGAGAGCCTGTCGGAGATGGCTCTCTATTTTTTTTTTTTTTTTTTCAATCAACTTTACGTTGCTGAAAATACCCAAAATATGACTGAGAATCTTAAAGTACCAAGAACATCACAGTGAAAACTGTTTTGCCCCCTCCCCCCCCCAGCTCCATCTTAGGTCTATTCACACTAGGGCCTAACCGATATGAATTTTTTGTGTCCGATACCGATATATCAGTAACGTACCGATATAATTCGCCGATAAATTCTCCTCCGGAAAAAAAATACCTAAAGTTAAACCCCCCATTCTCTGCCCATATTTCTTCCTGGTCTATTGCACACCAAAGAACAGCCTCAATAATTCACAGTGGATTCCAAAAATTAGGCCACTTACAAGAATTGTTTGATTTTCTTTACCTTTTCTGATCAGCAACTTCTGAGCAACAAACGAATTATTTGCGAAGGATAAATGGATATTTGCGAAGTGACAAATAATAAAATTTTAATCAAAGAAGCCGGTTTAGTTACATAAACACAAATACGTGGAAATCTGATTGAAAGAAGCGTAAGATATTTATTGAAATTGATTATTCAAAATCCAAATTTCAATGGCGAGACTTTGAATTTTAATCATTCACATATTAATGTGAGAACTGTACTTTACATTCATATGATGTGTTCTCTTACTAACGAATCCATGCTAGGCACAGTGGATACAGGGATGCAGCTAGAGTTTTAAGTTAAGAGGAGCGATTTACAGAATGGGTCGACAAAATCGTCCAGTATGCGGACAAATGGGGTCGACACACAAGCTAGATTTTCCAAGGTGTTGTCACGTGGCGGCGACACATTGGAATTCCCCCTCCCCACCTTAAAACAACCCCTCTCCTCCTTAGCTGCACCCGTGACTGGGTATCATGGTTTTAACCGATTGAATCTTGGGTCTTTCACACACACAAATGGACTTTCATTAAACAAAAATGTATGGTTTAATGTGTATTTTTTAGCTGTTTTGGTAGAGGATGTGCGTTCTTGAAGTCATCATACATTTAGAACTTTACTTTACCGGGTGTGTATTGGCAATGAATATACTTTGACTTCACTTGACTCACCTGTGCTGCACTCTCCCACCATGGTCCTTGGGGGCTCCGTCCCCAGAGACTGGGCAAGCAAAATTTACATGAAAAAATCTGGTGCCGTCTTCTGGACAAGTTGCGCAAAAAAAATATATGTCGGCGATAACCTATATTTTTTCCGATATCCGATTATGACACTGACCCTCATCGGCTCGATAATATCGGTCGGGCCCTAATTCATACCTGACAATTGGCATGTCTACGATTTTTCTTTTGGTTATTAAGATGATTTCGTTGTTGCTACATTAAATCACAAAAGGCAATAAACAGAAACTGTTTTGTTTAAAAACTAGCCCAACAAAACGGTTGCAACACCCACAATCTCTACGCCTGATCATCGAGCAGTACAACAACAACCAATAGGGTAACACAACTGCCACGTTCAATAGGGCTACTGAACAAAGACAGGCTAGTGGGAATAAGTAAAGATTAAGTAATAAAAGTGACTATTTTTGAATAAGAAGAAAATAAGGATTCTATTGATATGTCAGTAGTCAAGTAAAGGGATAAATGTAACAGAATAGGATAGCCTAATTAGTCTTTCTAAAAAAAAATACTTTTGTAGGTAAGCTGATTAACAAATAATTTGAAGTGTTTCATCTTGAATAATTTTAATAGCATCCATATTAATGCATATCTTAAATTTATGGCAGTGTTTGTCTTTGTTATAGCAATCAGGAGAGTCACAGTTTCTAGAGCCTCAAGATCAAGGTCGTAGGGAAGGGCTTACCAAGTTTGAACCCCTTCCCCCCCCCCCCCCCAAAAAAAAAAAAATAAATTCTCCGACTCGTAAAAAAGTAGCAAAAATAAAATATTAGCAAATTTTGATGCGTTTTAATGAGGGGCATTATGATGAGGGGTTTTTATGATGCTTTTTTATGAGGGGTATTTACTAAAAAATACCCTCTCCCCGAAAAAATCCTGGATTTTTTCGGGAAAAAAATCCGTTCATTTCCTGCTGAGTCTTACACACGTTCCTTATTTTTGAACTTGGAGCCCGGTAAGCGTAAAACTACATAACTACACATTGAGATCTTTTTCATTAAAAATTGAGTTCCCGGGTTTTCCTTTTTTTAGACGCATATGGTTATATAAGTTTCCACTACGCCAATCAAAAGAATCAGATTTCATTTTTAGTGTCCTTGGTACTTCGAGATTTTTCAACCTGAGTACATAAAACACGACAGAACAATGGGATAAAACAGCTCCTCTGGATAAAGTCGTTTGGAGAACGACTTTAATTCTAAAGATTTCCAGAGTAAAGATAGGCCATAAATCTAGGAATTGGGAGTGACGTATTAATTAAATTCGAAAACCGGAAAAATAATTTTTAATAAGTATTCCCTTGAAACTAATTCAATAAGAATTCCGCAATAACAAGCCGCAAAAAGACCCTGGTCAATATAAAGACAGAGTTATTGGCTCGTGTCATTAATGAATCTTTGAAAATATAGACGAGCAATTTGGCACTTTTA
>CM051260.1:64016810-64081810 GCA_027921565.1 Artemia sinica | reverse complement strand
GTAAGCTCAGCCAGAGTCGACCCATCTCTAAATGGGTACCTGGGGAAATCTAAGGGGAAAACACGGGAAGCGTCGGATGATTTTCCCCAACCACGCATTGCACTCCCGGCCGAAGGCATCGAATCAGGAGATCGGTACCTGCGCAACGGAGACCTTTGGTCAGCATGCGAGAAAAGTTAAAAAAAAAAGAGTATAAAATCCAGGTTTCGCCAGAGATGTCGTAAGGAAATGATTTTCTCCAGGGTAAGGGATTTGAACGTTTATATGAGTTTCGTGCATCCACATTATGCCATTTTGTATGAAGATTTTACAACGACAGGTAAACAAATAACCTCTAGTTTTTGAGACTTCAAAATGTACACATTTTATCTAAAAATGGCACATTTTTAGATGCTCAGGGGACACATTCATACACCAAAAAGTTGGCAACTCTGGTTCAGATCAGTCAGTTGTTTTTCAGATGCTCACAAGAAAATGCGTAGTTTTTCGTTTGTTCCTAAAGGCAAACAACTATATCTCATTGCTGAAAATTCATAAAAAGATGACGATTTTTGTACGTAATCTGGAAAGTCGCTCGGGATCGAGTCGGACCATTCAGGAATTTTTTTTGGATTGAAGGGGGGAGGGTAAGCGAAGTAATATTTTGGGGGAAGGGGTAATCTGTTTTCTCTCCGGTCCTTAAATAACATTTTTTCAATACATTTTTTTATACCTGTCGTCCGTCAACTTGTTGGCTAGTGAGTTATGTACTTGTGTAATAATGGTACTTAAATCATATATTTAAACTATATAAAATGTTCATTACTGTTATTATGATTATTTTAATTGAATTATGAACTTGCTATAATTTATTAAATGATTGATTATTAGATTATATTTAAATCCTTAAAGAGATATTATTATATTTAACAACTATATACTATATAACAAAGTTATAGAAAAACTGTCACCATTTGATATAATATTTGAACTGAGTTTCAAAAAATCATACTTATTTCGTGAAAAATCATAAGTCATTTGATCAAGTCGGGGGGAATACCCCAGTAAACATATTTCCCCAGCTTATACATTATGGAAACGTCATTGAAAGACTGAAGTATGATATCAAGCAGGGGCGAATCTCCAGCACTTTTATTGAGGGGGGGAAGGGGAGACGGGCCATATCTGGATAGTCAAAGGGCATGGGATGTATAATATTTTTTCTCCACATTATTGGGGGGAAACTCCCCCCCCCCCCTTGCCTCCCCCAAACGACGCCCCTCATAACAAGTAGCTGGACAGCTAATCACAACTTCAACAGTTAAATCACTGTAAAGTCTCTATTATACCACCTAGAAAGTGGATCGTTTCAACACTGGATTTGTCTAAATTTTTTATAAAGTATCTGATTGGCTTAAAAATTCCGAACGTATACAGCCCTAACAATTTTAACTGCCCTGACAATCAACAGAGGAGTCTAATTTGAGTTTAAGTCTAAACTTGGAAAATGCTGCCAAATCTTGGACATGGGATGGAACAGTAGGCTATGGATAACGTATAAGAATAAAAATAGCACTAGTTTCAACAAAAACCAACGCCATCTAGCGTTTGGCGTTTCTTGGCATTTTTTTTGTGCAATAATAAAGCAAAATTAGTGTGAGTTATAGTAACTGGTAAAATTTGTGTAGTAATAAGTGTCTGATCTCAGTTTCTCAGAAAAACAAATTAAGGTACTCAAAAACTGGCATGAAACACCAAACGCCAGATGGCGTTAATAATCATCGACACCAATGCCAGTTTCCTTCGTTTAAATGGGATCTTAAAGTTAGAACAAAATATCTAAATCATAGACACACTCTATCATGGATTCATTTAATCTATGGCATGTGCTGTGCAGCAGAATAACTGTATTATTTAAAAAGGCTTCGAAACAATCTTATTTTCGACTGAAGGTAAAACCCATCGGTCGCTGACAGCTACAGCAATTGTCGTCAAACAGCCAAAATTTTATTGCTTATTCAAAGTCTAACTTGGGTCTTTAAAATAATATTGGGCAACATTACATGATAAGAATAGCTTTTTAACTATCGGCCTTAACGATTAAACGAGCAATTTGCGAGTACTTAAAATGTCAAATGTGATGGCGCTTAAAGGTGAAAATAAATAATTATATAGCCACATAAGTACACACAGGTCAAACTCTTAGAGGTGTTATCAGACAATTCTTTTTGGGAAGGGGGATTAAAATAAAAAAATCTAATTTTTCATTTTTTCCGAGGGGTTCTCCAGATCCTCAAGCTCAGTCCCCCTTTCCTATGCAGGTATGTAAAAATTTAATACTTATTGCTAAGTTTTATATTATTCAATTAAAAAAAACAAAAAAAAAAACAATAATAATAAGACACGACATTTTTTAAGCTCATATACAAAGCTTTTAAGCTCGCATTAGATTCCACTTTAGACAAGGAAAGGGGATCAAAAGTAGTTTTTTCAAAATAAACAAAAATGTCAGGACTTCAAATTTTGGTACAATCTATTGGACTACGAGAAAATAACCGTGATTTTCTTGAGTCTTTTTGTATCCCCCCTCCCCGACAAATGTTCGTTTGGTAACACACACACAGACACCCCCCTTCTAAACATAAATACTGGGTACAATCCTGGTTCAATCCCAAATAGTTAAAAAAAATGATAACCCGAGAAAGAAAATAAGTCAGAAACCCTGGCATAATAGAAAACAACTGCCAGTAGGCGTAATTTGAATGTTTTGCATAACAAGTAGAGGAATTGTGGTAGAAGTTAACCATTCCTTTTAGGTGATAGGCTAAAACAAAAAAACAAAAACAAAAATTCAACTGAAAGTAAGGACCAACATTATAACTTAAAACGAACTGAAATGTTTCCGTATATGAGGGGGGATGTCCCCTTTGCAATACCTCGCTCTTCGCGCTAATTTTTTTGTGTTTAAAAAAAAGCTTCTTATCCTAATTAAACGCCTCTTGTGTTGAAAAATGATTTATTTTTCATTTAATTTCGGATAGTTTTTCAAATCATGTCGGAAATCCCCCGCCGTGGAAAATCTTTCATGGAAATACCCCTCCCAACAAAATATTTTTCCTGAAGGAAATTCTCTCATGAAAAATTTACCCCGCAGAAAATCCCCCTCTCCACGGAAATATTCCCAAAACAATTTCAACCCATTTGAAAATTTCCCCCGGACAATTTCCCTGGAACATCTCCACATTTAAAATTGAGTCGTCAAAGAGAAAGTAAGACAAATAAAAATAATTTTATACAGGAATTCTGGTAAGTTCCCCCAGGTAAAATTTTCCCTTGAAATGTTATCCCCAGAAAATTTCTTCTCAATGAAAAATTCTCCCCGTGGAAAATCCCCCCGGTCGCAAAAAATTCCCTTCCCCGAAAAATGTCCGTATGCTTCCCAATAATAAATACTATTTGTAAACAATGGGCAAATTTCATAACATATAACCCTTTCACCAGAAGTTGTGGGGGTCATGTCATCCCCAGATACACGGTTATTTGACATTTCAACTATGTTGAACAAAATGGCTATCTCGAAATTTTAATCGGGTGACCTAGGGGAAAAGGGGGCGTGGTAGTGGGGCTAGTTGCCCTCCAATCTTTTTGGTCACTTTAAAAGGACAATAGAACTTTTAATATCCGTTCGAAAGACTCCTCTCCGGATATTCTAGGACCATTGGTTCGATATGATCACGCCTGGAAAAACAAACAAACAAAAACCAATACACACGCTTCAGTAATCTTACTTCTGGCCAAAATTCCACATTTTCAAATCCACCTTCAATAATAATCCATGAAATTTTGGGGATGTTTCCCCACTTTTTCGAAAATCAGGTAAACTTTCTCTGGATCGTAGCGTTTGATGGGTAGCATTAAACTTAAAGAATGTTATATATTTGGAATCAACATAAAACAAGCAGTTCTTTTGATGCATATATTGTTTTTTTTTTAGATACAGCCTAATGCGTTTTTAGAGTTTCGGTTACTATTGGGCCGAATCGCTCATTACTTATAGTCCATTACCACGAACAGTTTCATTGAGGTTTTGAGAGACTTTAAAAAATCTTAACAGGTCCCTGATTGTTTATCATGGGACCACATGCGACTTACAAGACTCGAGTTTAACATGCTTGGCATAGAACATCCAATTCCATTTTGTATGTAATGCTAGATATTGGCGAACAACTAGAACGGCAGTGTGGCCTAAGAAAACAACACCTAATTAAAGGTGTTACGTCGAAAAAGGCGAGATATATGATATGTTTAAAAGACGAAGACTCTTTTCTGAAAACTAATCAGTTCAGTTCTGAGAGCTATTCCTCCATTACCTCACTCGGCTCTGTCTAATGGCTGAAATAAAGGGGCTACTAAGAGGGGAGAGGGGGTTAAAGTTTGGTAAGTTCCGCAAGTTAAATTTTTCTTATTTATTTTTCCTTGAAACAATTCAATCACACATCTTAATCAATATTTATTTGGAATGCAAACTATGATTTCAGAATATTTAAATAAAAAGAGATAATAACGAATACCACGAGATCACTTGAGGTAACCCCCCTTCAAAAACCTGAAAATTACTTTAAAACAATCATAGAGACTTAATTATCTCATTTCCAAATGCTCATTGCATCACTTTACCCTCCCCCCTCCCCCATGGATAAACATATTGTCGACTTTATATATTGCTGTTATATTTCAAAATAACGAACGGTAAAATTCTGCAGCGGCAAAGTCATTACAAGCGACAAAGAAAATAATAACAACTATTTTAAAATATAATAGTAATATATATAAGTGGATTATATATTTATCAATTAGGGGAGGGGTAAAGTAAAGAAGTACACCTTTAGGACTTAAATAAGTAAACATTTATGATTGTTTTAAAGTAGTTTTCAGAGTTGACTTGCTTCAAACTGTCCAATGGTTTTCTGCAAACTGTCCAATGGTCTTAAGTATTACCAAACTCAAATATATACTTTAAAATACTGCGTTCGTTTTACTCGAGGGGCGTCGTTGCAATATTCGTACCGAACTAAGGCAGTATTTCTCTTTCTAACCAAAGGTGCGATATCTCCAGGGCGAGTTCATCCATTTCCCTAATGCTCTGGCAAAGGGGATAAAAAGCATTTGATAAAAAATTCCTCGAATTAGAGCTCCGACAGCAGCCAGATTGGGCCTGTTCTTTACCGACAGATCTTTTGTTTGTTGCTACGAAAGAAGCTTTTGAAAGAACATATGTTAATTATTCTTAATCAAGCTATCTTCTTGTTGAACAAGTCATTTACATAATCACCCGCTGGGGATTGCGTTGCAGTCATGTCTACCAAGCCGCCCGCCCGAAATAAGAGACAAACTACTAGTATATCCGTAAATGAGAAGACTAGATCGGTAATTATCTTAGGGTGTGAAAAGTTAAGCAAAGAATCAATCCAAAATTGAGATGGCCAATATGGAAGATAGGTAACACTTTAGAACATGAAACCTTTTGAAAGAAACCTTTAAAATTCCGAAAACTATTTTAAAACAATCATAAATATCTATTTTTTTATTACAATCTGCACAGCTCCATCCACTAATGTCGCTAGTTCTGGTAATTTCATCATTTTATTTTTAGCTTTGACGTACTTGTTATACCTTCGCTTGAACGTTCCAAGCGAAGGGTCTTCAGAGATTACCTCTGCTGGGAGGATAATCCAGGTGGCGACGAATCGTCGGGCAAAGCTCGTTTTTAGGTGTTACTGACGGGGTATCGCAAAAAAAAAAAAAAAAAAAAAAAAAAAAAAAAAAAAAAAAAAAAAAAGAGGATCATGCAAACTCTTTGAACAGACACACGCACAAATTTGTTATCACTGAACCCGTATTTATTCCGTCTCATGTGAAATCCATCTGACTCGGATCATTCGCTATAGGTTAGACATATTTTCCATTTTAAATTCTTAAGGTATGCTGCTAAATTAACAAGTAACTAATTAAATAATAAATTTAACTATTTAGTTCTGCTTAATTGTTTGTATGGTTCATTATGGCAACACTAACAAAAATTTAGTGCTGCTTTAAAAACTTCATAATCATGAAACAGCCAAAATATTTATGTTTATTCATACCTGAAAATCACGACTTTTGATGATTTTTATTCTGGCTGTTTCTAGATTATGAAGTTTTTAAAGCAGCACTAGATTTTTGTCAGTGTTGCCACAAGGAACCATACAAACAATCAAGAAAAACTAATTAGTTAAATTTTTCAATGCTTTTGATTTGCAACAAATTCAAACATTAACAATTTTTTTAATTCCCAAAGAGAATTACACCTTCAAAGGAAAGCTACACCTTCTTAAGCCTTTTGGTGCATTATGTTTGGCTTATTTTTTTTTTCAAACGTTTCGTCCATGTTTCCTTTGTTTAGCACCCGCTATTGCCAGGAAATTTCCGAAATTTCTAATATTAGTTTTCCGTAGGATCACCAATCCGTCTGAATTTGATTGCATCTTCGAATGATACTTTTTCTCAGCTATTAAATTTCTGTGCCTCCAATTTCTGCTACCGAAATTTGCATATGCTGATTTGTCACTTCAAAAAGCGGAAATTCCATGTAAAAAAACGATAATTAAGTCCATGTAGAAACAAGTTACACTCTTGGACCCACACCAGATACCATTTACCACATTTTTTCTCAAGAATTCACTTTTTTTAAGTCTATCCGGTTTTCAACTGACTTCCAAAAGCGATTCCAGCACACGTGCTAGATTGTGTCTATTAGGACCTTGTGCATTTTGTTCGTTATTTTTTTGGTGTCATTTTATTATCTTGAATACATAGGAATGAATTTAGATCTGTATCCACCCTCAAAAAGAGGAAGATTTAAATAGGCGATTAAAAACTTTGAGGACCTGCTACGAAAAAAATATTATTGATTTTACATTAGTTCAAACAATCTAAAAAACAACAACAAATTATTTAAATATGTACAATAAAAGTAAACTTACCTAACATTTTAATAACCCCAATCACGGCCGTACCCAGGGGGACGGGGTTACCTGGTTAGATCCCCCCCTCCTGAAATTGTGGTTCAACTCTTAAAACAGTAGCAAAATGCATATAAACAAATTTTTGTTGGACATTGTAAAGATTTATTTTTTTTGTAAAACCCACTCGAACAAAAATCCTGGGTACGGCCTTGCCCTTGAAGCTATTTATTTTTAATTTAAATCTTCAAGCAAGTTCGAAAACAATTTTTGGTCAAAGTCTATTTAAGTCTGTTAAGCCCTACAACCTCAAACAGTCCACAGGATCAATTAGGATATTTAATTTATTTCAATGCCAATTGTCATTAGAGAATTCATCTGCGGTAATTCGTAAGTCACTGTCACATTTTCCAGAAAACTATATTTACAACCCCCCCCCCTTGGAAATAGCAAGTTCTGTCAATTTTTCGGGTCTCTTTTTTTTATTCTTATTTGGTCGATAAGTTAGAAGTTTTTACGGTTTCTGGGATGCGTCATCCTCTTTTCTTACTCCCAGTATTCTTGCAAAATGGTACTTCGGGAATGGAAAATGGGAAATTAAATACTGAAGAAAGACCTTCCTTGTGAAACAACTGGACCTCATAAAGATTACAAAAATAACCCAACAAACTTCCAGTTTTTTATTATCTGGTAAAATACATGCTGTTTAACTTAACCATCTTTTGAGTTACTCCAGCCAGATTTTTACACCCGATTTATGAATAAGTGGTGTTTTCCGTTGATTTTACCGTAACAGTTGCACTCCAGAAGCGAAATATTGACATGCCAGAAATTTGGTTTGGAAAGCTTGTGTCAACACCAATCTGTTCCCAACTATGGCTTACTAATACTAATAACAACTCACCAAAGCATCAAAACGCCTCAGGCTAACGCAGCTAAGCAGGCTCCTAATCCATCCCAATCTATTCAAAGCATCCCTCTTTACACCATCTCAGGAAGTTCCCATTTCTCTCAAATCTTTCCTTACGAAATCCTCCCACCCCAACCGAGGACGACCTACTTTCCTTTTACCCCACTGTAGATAGATATATACAGTAGAATCAAACCCTATCTCAACCATTATTCAAAGCCGGACCGAGATGCAAGTGCTCCGGGGAACGTAAAAACATAAGCGACATTAGATTTTTTCACGAGTAGACAAGTCAGATTTCTCTTGAACGCGAAACTTGGCATCACCTTTGTAATACTAAATTTGAAAGAATCTAATTTTAAATTAATTTATTCTAATACATACACAAAAATCGAAAATTAGTAGTGTAAACTTATTATTAGATGTTTTTAGAAATTACAAGTAGGTTGCATATTTTGAGAAAGTTTCTGCCAAAATACGTCTTCTAGGGTATTGGACCACACTTTTCGTACAGCCTACTCGCTAATACTATGTCTTTTCATCTTTCGCTAAATTCACCTAATAAACAGGAAAACTAAAAAAACAGCTAAAAAACAGCTATGCCTTAAATATAAACACAAATTTTATGATTGAATGTTGAACCTTATTCGGCTCGAGAATTTATGGAATAACAACATACTTTTCGCTGTAATTATTGCGTAATTTTGATTTTATCGGCAACAGAGACTATAATGCGGCCCAGCCGATTAGGTAACTGACTTTAAATATCGGGTAGACTGGGTACCGCGTTTTAGCTAAAAACGAATGCATCTAACCAATTCGAGTGTATTTTACTAAGCCTTTTCACCTAAAAAAATTTTTAGAACAATACCCCTTTTAGGCAGATCCGTGTTTTACATAGAAATTCCACGTTTTAAACTAACTAACTAATTTGAGCAAAACTAACTAACTAACTAACTAATAGCAAAACTAACTAACTAACTAACTAATAGCAAACTAACTAACTAATTTGAGTGTGTTTAATACTGTTTTTGACCTGGAATTTATTTTCTAAAATAATACTACTTTCAGTCATTTTTTACGCTGACTAAAAACGGAATTTTTCAAATTCTGAATTTGTACAATACTTGCTATAGAGGTTTAATCTTGATAAAGCTCATTTAGTGTATGTATTGATAGCTTCGCCTACGGTTCATAACAGAAACTCCAAGAAAATAGTTGTTTCTCTGTGAAAGTCAGCCTATCGTTGAATCGAATCTGTTTAATTTGAATTGAATTCAAATTAATGGCATGGACGGCAAAATTAGCCTCTTGTCCCCCATTTGTAGATTAGGCTATTTTCTCTTTTTGGTGTGGGGTCGCGTATGGTTATAAAACACTGGAAGAAAACGCTTCGTCTGTCAGAAAAGGCTTACCGCTAACATAACTGACAAATAATTAACTAGTTAACTAGATAACAGAAAGTTAACTAGTTCAATACATAATTGATACCCAATAAAAATTAATTTTATGTTTGCATTCTCACTAGGGCACAAAGAGTCCTGTAAGGCAAGGGGGAAGAAACAAATCTCCCCCCACACCAACTGTACTGACTGAAATAATATAAATCTTACTTACTTTCCCAGTGGCTTCTTTGTATTCATTGTCATGGATTTCTTGTTCTTCGAGAACCGTGCCTTCGTCATTCATAAACTGTATACCTTTTGGCTTGAAATCCGGGGTTACAGTCACCGAATAATGCAAGTTCCTACGATGTGCCGATAGTCGAACGCTGCCAACTGCTGTTGAAAATGTTGGTTGCATAGACAGGGGGCCAACAAGAACGCCAGCAAAATCTACGAGGAAGACTAGATGTAAGTCACGAAGTCACTTTCGAAATTTATTATTACTATGGGTAGATTCAAGGACACATTGCCCCAACACCAAAAAAGAGAAAATAGATGACAGATTTACAAAAAAGAAAGTCATTCATGAACTAGTGCTTGAATTTAGCATTGCATGTTTTACAAAGGGAATGAGGTAAAATACCAAATGCGGCAAGGAAAACTCATACGTTTGGGGACAAGAGGCTAATTTCCCCATCCATGCCATATACCATGACAACTATCGGACATTACCCTCCACAAGTATGTCTCGAGCTTAACACCTAATTCACGAAATGTGTCCACTTGTCTTTTGTGTCCACGGCCATCTGAAAATCTTGGCAAACTGGGGAATCAGCCAATCCAGCATTTGGGCATTGGTTCAAGACAGAGCCATAGCCAGGATTTTTGTTCGGAAGGGGGCGGCAACTTTAAAAAACAAATCCAAAATTTTCGTGTATGCATTTTGTTAAGTTTTTACGAACCAGGCAAACAAATTGCGGGGGGGGGGGGTGATGTGGATCAAACCCTCTCCCCCCTGGATACAGCCTTGGTTCAAGATCGAATCAAATGCCGATACTATTCGGTTGAGGTAATTCAAAAAGAGGAATGTTACACAAAACAACTTTTAAAGGAAAGCAAAAGATGAGAGTTTAGGATCTTTTGCATAGATTTATTACCTGAATAGATAACATACAACAAGCAATGCAATAAGCGAGCTGGTAATCAGCCGCTACACATCTAAAAAGAATGGTGGTAATCAATGGTAATTAATCAATCAGCCACCTCAGAGAAACGGACTTAAATAACCGGTTTTGTCCGCTTCAAACACCTTAGGAAGCCCACGGTGGTGGCACAAAAGAAAAAGCGCAAGGATCTCGACACAGACACATGCTGTCTTTATCTATTTTAATGGCTGTTAGGAGGGCCTTATTTTAATTTATTTTAATTTAAATAAAATTTAAGAAATTGCAAAGTTATTATAACCGTTAGATCACTTACTTAAAATTGCGTGACCCTAAAATTTCTGCGTAAAATTCTGCGTAAAATTTCGTGCCCCTAAAATTTCTACAATTGTCCGCTTCAAACACCTTAGGAAGCCCACGGTGGTGGCACAAAAGGAAAAGTGCAAGGAGCTCGACACAGACACATGCTGTCTTAATCTATTCTATTTTAGTGGCTTATCCATCTATTTTAATGGCTGTTAGGAGGGCCATATTACGGATTTTTGTTCAGTTTTTGGTAGTTTATTAGAAGAATTTTGCTTGGGGGGCTAAGGTTTTTTTTTAACTGTATTTAAAACGATCAATTCACAAGTCAGAGATTTTTTTTTGGGGGGGGGGGAGAGAAGTAGTCCTTTTACCCGTATTTTACGACCACTTTATGACTCAGAGAAATATTTTAGAAGAAAGGGAGGGCGAAACCTGCACCCCCCCTGATATGGTCGTTGTTGTTATTAACTACCAATAATCGTTGCAAGGCAGGTTCGTTTTTTAAGACTTCGAGACATGATCAAAACAATTTGGGCATCAAAAGCTTTAATTCCAAACAATTCTCGTGAATAAGAAGAAGTGACACTGTTTTTTCAACCAAATGTAAGACTCGTAAATATAATTCAAATCTAAATGTGATACAGACAAACAGATAAACCTAACCGATACGAATGCTGTGTTTGAGGGGACAGTCTATGAATCTTAATTTATATTAAAAAAAATACATATAATGTGTTCCGAGTTACGCACCCGTCAGGTGTTAGTGGCTACATGCAAGAACTACGCTTTTCATTAAGGTTTATATTCGCTCTGGTGACAATTGAAAGTGCCATTCTGCCAAGGAGTAACTGACTTTCAGAAACCACGTACACTAGGCGGCGCGTGCCAAGCATGATAGAACTGCGACAAGCGTTGCGGGGACTATGCTACGCGTGGCAAAACCACTCCACGCAAGGCTGAACTGTACAGCACACACGACAATCCTATATGTACACAAGATGGCAGAATTTCGCGACTATAGGATTTACCGATTGGTCTAATCAGTTTTCTCCTGTTTTACTCATGTCCTAAAATGCTTTTGAAGAACAATTCTCGGTACTGGTGCATTATGCGGGCATCGCTATATACTGTAGCAAAGAAACCAGTCACGAAACCCGTTAAACTGTTATTTTATTAGCAGACAACGGGGGATTTGCTAGATAAATTGATGGCAAATCTGGCATTGAAGTAACAAGGGCATAAAAATAAAAGCACTATTTGCCCCCCTGAACCCATCCTAGGTCTATTCCCACCTGAAAACCATAATTTTCTAAGATTTTTCGTGTGGCTATTCCAAAAGTATGAAGTTTTCAGAGCAGCGCCATCTTTACGTCAATGTTGCCAGATTGAACCGTGGAAATAGATAAGTAAAGCTAATTAATTAAATTTAACAATGCTTTTCATCTGTAAAAACTCAAACAATAGCAATGTGTTGATTCCCAAAGACAACTACACCTCCAAAGAGAGCTATACCTTCTTGATCTATTCGGTGCCAATTTATTTAGCTTTTTGGCTTATTTTTTATCCATTTTCTTTCTTTCTCTTTTCTTTTCTATATTTTTCTTTCTTTTTAAATACCAAAAACTGCATAACTGCATATAGAGGTTAAAGATTGGACTCCTGGTCTTATTATATTATTCCTTATTATTATAATATTGTTATATTATTGTTATTATTATATTTTTATTATATTATATTAAAATTATTATGTTATTAGTATTATTTGTCATTATTATTTCTGTTTTATTACTCTGGTCTTTCCTAAGAATTCCTGGTCTTTCCAAAGTTGTTAAGATATAAATGGTTGTCTAAGTTCCCACCTAACCAACTGAAACAATCAGATTGCATTTTCACTGTCCTTGGTACGACGAGCATCCGAAAACAAGACTTGAGGAAAACGAAACACATTTTCCCTTTTTTCCGTTCTCCTGTATATTTCCTGTTGTGTACGAGCAATACACCGCTTTAGAATTATTGTATCCGAAATGCCATTTGCCAGATTTAATTTCCTAAATAATAAATGAATGCAATTGTTAAAACATAAATTTCGACCAAAGCGGAGGAGGGAGCTAAATCTAATGATATCATATAATATCCAGTACATCTGTGTAAAATGTCAAAAACTTACCCTGACGAACGAGCAACACCAACCATCAAACCAGTACCAAGATAAAGAAATAAATATCTGACATTAAGACGTGCGGCCGAAAATGTAATCTGATGAAACATATTTTATGTTCGCCAGAGCTTTCAAAACACCAAAATGAGGGGGGGGGGTATTTTTAAGAATTAGAGACAGGTGGCTGCATTGTCGTTGTTTTTCTTTTTTTCGGTGGAATTACAAAAAAACTATTTTTCAAAATCTATGGAGGGGGGGCGATAATCAATAAGGTCAATAATCAAATGCAATGATTAAAACATGAATTTTCGACAAAAAAGAAAGAAGGGGGTCAATCCCCGGACTAAGTCTATGCTATCACATAATATCCTGTATATTTGTTAAAAATGGCATTTATACTGACGAGCGAGTAGCCGTCACAATTGAAGTAGTACCAGGATGAGGAAATAGATATCTGGCATTAAGATGAGTGGCCAGGAAAAAAGCGAAACAACCACAAGGACTTTTAAACGATTTAATGGTTGAGTTGAAATATTATGAGAATGATGAATTGAAATTTCAAGTGGTTTTCCAGAGAGTGATAAGAAGGTGACATTTAATGCTAGATAGACCAGAATCTGCGTCCAAGAACTCTAAACCTATCCATTTATCATTCAAATATTAAATTGTAGGTTAGCACTTTGACATGGGATTTCTGAGCAGCGTTGCCAGCTATATATTGTCCTTATCAAAATGAATTCCGGCAAAATGAGTGAATATTATCATTATCAAAATAAATTTAGAAGCTTCAGACACCTTTCAAATTTTTTTTTTTTTTGTAATTCGGTCTCCTCAACTCACATACTTTTTTTTGGTCACATAGGTTTGTGATCGCTTTTTCAACTCTTTTGAATTTTGACCAGCATTTGCACTTCCGACGACAGTGTAATAATATAGCATCAAAAATCCTCCTTCGCAACACTCCCTCTTGCATAAATAAAACGACATGAACGAATGACTGGGTACGGCGAATACGTATAAACAAATACTGTTACAAAGATTTGATAGTGAAGCGGTGAGAACACTTCGTCTATGGCTGAAATTATTAGATTCGAATCTTAAGTAAGACAAATTTTTGAGAGTAAAGACTTCTAGAACAATCAATATAAACAAATAAACTTGTTTTCAAAATTGACTAAAAAGCAGAAAATTTCTTTTCTTCTCAAGATTCTTTGCCTATAAGCAAAAAGGAAGGACGCAAAACGGATTGGGCTTCGCAAAACTTAATCTTTTAAACTCGTTTTCCTCCACTCACCAAATTTTTTCCGTATTTATAACTTGATCAATTTAATATGTATGTTATATAAAGCCCATTTCGTTTTGCACCCCACCCCCTTGTGTTCACTTATGTTCATACATTGTAGCGAAAAAAAATCCACTGTTTAGTCTATTTTAAAAACGATTTTTCTAAGAAAAATCTTTGCATTTACCTTAAATGCTTCAATTTTTCCTACGTTCAAATTGCTGTGTTATTTTTCTGGCACAAAGCGCCTCATGCATGTTAGTAACGCTACTTTAAGATAATTTCAGCGTTAATCAGCAATTTTATGTGGCTCACCGGATTATTATTGCTTTGAAGGATTTCCCCCCTTCGCCCGAAATAGAAAAAATCTGTAAGATATTGTTTTCTTTTGTTAGCCATGAGTTTATTAACAGGAGCGTCGAGGCATTAAAATATTTATATTTATATTTGTAGTTATGCCTGTCTGAAATCCTACATAAATGATGGTATTTGCTTCTTTTATATTCTATCAAAAGGCCTTTCAATCAATGAAGAACAGTTTCTTTTGTTCAGGGTTGCCACCGAGGTTACGTTCGTACCATTTTTGGTACGTTTTAAATATTGTGGTACGTTTTACGTTACGGTCCAAAAAACGTTACATTTTTGTTACGTTTTTGAATTTATGGTACAATTATGTTACGCTTTTAAATAATGAACAAGTTTCACATTTTCTGAGTAATATATTTTTCCCCCTGTGAAAAAATTCGCTGTTCACATTTTAATTACACTGACATGAGTATCGACATTCTTTCAAATCGCGGTCATTTAGTCTTATCACACAATCACTCGGCTATTCGAATGAGAAAATACCCACTTGGATACTAAGTTAAGAACATTCTCTCTCGAGCAAAGATTATCATTCGCTTAGAGACAAGTGACAAAATTCAGTTAGTCACCAACTTTCATCAGTTGGTTTTGAACTTGAATCTTGTTCTCCAAGCAGTGATATTGAAATTATATTGAAAATTAACAAACTGAAGCCAGGAAGGAAAATTTTTCATAAAAACAGGTAAATAATGGAAGAAGCTATTTTCTTTATAATTTCTTTTTAAATATGTGATTATAGGCTATATGTATTATTCTTCGGGTAACAACACTAAAAACCTCACCACCCCCCCAAGGCCGTACCCAGGATTTTTTTCGGAAGGGGTTTTACACAAATATTTTTTTCGGGGGGGGGGGGGGTTACACAAAAAAAACTTAAAAAGCGCATACAAAATTTGTTTATATCCATTTTTGTTACGTTTTTACGAGTCAAACAAACATTTCGGGGGGGGGGGGGGTGAACCCCCTCCCCCCCCTCTGGGTACGGCGTTGTCTCCCCCCTTCTGATTGGTTGGACATAATATCTGGTTATATACAAAATTTGGTCTCTTTATATGGGATTATGAACGGCTGATATTAACAAAATATTTGAAACTGTAAAAATGAGCCATTTTTTGGTTATAACCAAGGCTATATCCAAGCATTGAGAAGGGGGTGGGTTAGTTGAGCCGGAATTTTTGATTTCATGCTAGACTTTTTCCAAGTATCATGGTCACTTTTTTGACACTTTACCCCCCACACATTCTGAGGTCCCATACATAACTGTATAAATATATTTCATCGTTGTGTCGAATCTTGTGATGGCATTCTTACTTGTAATATTCTTTCGTTTTCTTTTATATTGTAAAGTAAGAATTTGATTGGTTGATTTCTTTTAATATATTCGAATTTTAATGTGAGTTTCTTTTATATTGGTTTTTCTTCATTTGTTTTGCTGAGGACGGCCCTTGGATATAGGGTCGAAATATTCATTTAAAGTTGCGTTCCAGTGTCTTATATAAAAATGTTCCTATTGTTCTACTTATTGTTTATGAGGGGGGATTTTTAATGAGTTTACGGGAAAGTATATTTTTAAAATTATACAGGCAACAAATGTCCCCCCCCCCTTAAGTACCGCCTTTGATAACAAAGTTAGGGCACCCAGCCATTAAAAGAGACTTTCCTATCAAAAGTTACGAAAAAGTTACGTTTTAAGAGTTTGGACGGTACGAAATTTTTTGGTCTGGTGGCAACCCTGGTTATGTTTTCTTTATTAAATTGTTGTGACTTTCGAAAGACTTTGCGATCGACAAGAAGACGGCAAGAGGGCAAAAATACGGCCTTTGGGCCATATGTACTTCATTGTGCAGTTCCAGTTTAAATAGCCACAGTTGCGTAGGATACACATGTGCTCGGACATGTTTCGAGGCTGAAGTGGTCCACTTTCTAAAGTTCAGAAACCACTTACCTATGTAATACATATATTTACAAATAATTTTGTGTCGGTACGTATTTTGAATGGAAGTAGTGATGCAGTGGCACAATTTCATCAAAATCCTGGGGGGGGGCAAAGTTGAAGCCAATTTTCCCAAATCAAGCGAAAATGGCGGTGAAAATAATGAGCCATATAGGGCCATAAAGGCAAAGCTATACTAAAGAAAACTGACCCGTTTCAGTGGATGCTTGAATTATGCAGGCTTATCTTAGTATTGACAAGATTTTTGAAGAAACCAAATTTCAGCTGGGGGGAAAACTGGGGTCTGGGAGGAGCCTTTGTCCCCCCCCCCCAGTCCCATAACAAATTGCGCCCCTGGTCTTGTGACCTATTTTTAATAGAATAAAACAAGTGAGAATGGAAATATATCAACTGTAAGTCTAGCTACATCTTTTTTCTGTCTTGTATTACGTCTTCATTCTTCGTTATCAACCATAGGATAGAGAAGTAGACCACGTAATGGAGCCTATTTTCCATAGAAAAAATCTTCAAATTCAAAATAGTTTTGTATTTTCAGCTGTAAGGAAAATAGCTACATATATCAATCGATTGACTGCAAACTTCCGGTGACTTTTAATAGAAGAAATTGATTATTTTTCCTTCCCTTCGATAGTGAAGAAAGAATGTTTTCACACCACAAGCTAGGACTGGCTGTACTGTAGGATAAACACTAAGATCTGTTTAGACTAGACTTTAAGATTTTCAAGGAGATATTTTCAGGCCACACGCAAATTCAGGAACATGAATACATCACGTCTATTCCAAGGAGCATTCGGGCGGCTGAGCGCCTGTGGATGGTTAAAAGTAAATTGAAAAGTTTTTTGGTAGGTAAAGCTTCAATTTTTTTTATATTATATTGTACAACGGGCTAGTGAGAGATTGCTTATCCTCTTTTTCTGTTTAATTGTTAGTTCGAAGTCATGTGTATGCCGAGGTGTGCGCAGCCACCCCATTGCTCCTACCCATTTGTATCTATTTTGGGAAGGGAGGAGCTTATAAGCAGTTTAGGTGACCTTGGGGGTGGAGATCATGAAATTTAGAATGGCAGGACCAGCTCAAAGGCACCTTTTGCGTGCATGCCTGTCTGTAAAACACGTATTTTGAGTTAAATGTAGCATTTATGGCCCAACTCTATCGATTGGCGACGTCTGCGAGATGTAACAACTTTCCTTTTTATCATTTTTCTTTTCAAATACAATATTTGCCACCTTTCACATGCCATCTAGTAAATTCAAACTGTAACTGCTCAATTTTCTTCCACGGATCGTCTTTTGATCTTAGATCTTTCGAACTAAGACTATTTGTTCTTGTCAAATAAATTCTTGAATATATATATATATATATATATATATTTTATTTTTTTTAGTATTATTATGTAAACACATCGTGTGACGAGCAGAGTACAGTGAAAGCTGGGAACGGTCCTAACCCTTGCGGATCAGAAGAAAAAGATTTTATTTTATTTGTGTTTTAGTCATGCGAAGAAAACTGCTTACCTTTTCCAGACTTGTCATCTTCTTCATAGCCCGCAAATGTATCTTCTTTTAAGAGGGAAAATTCTGAAAAAGAAACATATAATAAATTCTTGTGACAAGTAGTATAGAAATCAGCCCTCAATGAGGGATGTATGAGGGAGGGGTCTTGGGTTCGAGGTCGTCTGAATTCTCAAGGAATATAATACTTACCTATCATTCCCTGTAAAGTTCGTGAAATTCGCCTATTTTTTGCTGTCTTTGGCCGATTGCAGTCCGCCCTTTCAAAAAAACTTACTGTGTCTGCTCCTGCTCCTGATTAACGTTCAAATGGGGAGTATCTTAGGGAACAGGGCCGTATCCAGGATTTTTTTCGGCGAGGGCGGGGGGAGTCCAAAAACGAAACTTTAAAAACGAAACAAAAGTCTGTTTACATGTGTTTTTATTACTTTCATTCAAATCGGAAATACATTCGGGGGGTGGGGGTCAAATGGGATAGCTTCCCCCCTCTGGCTATGACCCTTCTAGGAGGTTATGAAAAAAGCGTAAGCTTAGTGGGCGGTGCGCAAAAATGGACACTAATACCGATGCATGGGACCAGATATCAAATATATGTGCCAGATATCAAATATCCATGCCAGATATCAAATATCTATAAACAGAGATGGCAGAATTCGCAATCCGTGTGCGCCTCTACTAGTCGATACTTCATATTCCAGACGAGGTCAAAAAGTTCGTGAATGTGATTTGTTTTTCGTCTGCTTTTAGTTATTTGAATCTGGCACAACGCAGGAAATTCTTTTGGGAGGGTTATATATTAAAATAACAAAAAGTGGGCGGGGTATGCGAAATTTATGCAATATACAGAATAATCAAGTGGAAGTAGAAATGAAATATTTACATCATTTATTCTTTGCTAATTAGGGTGGCTTCAAAATTGTTGATAAATCTGACGAACTTTCTCTTTATAGAAATACCCGTCTATACGGACCATTCGAAATTGTACAGATCACGAAACTGTTAGTGATACAAGACCAAGAAAATTGACAGTTTTGAGATCCATTTAGTCAATTGCGGTTCTAAGCCTGGGGGGGGCAGCTGCCCCCTTGTTTTCCAACATCTTACACTTCTGTGGTATACTGTGCCCCCCTCCCCCCAGATTATTAGGCCTAAACCGCTACTGCATATAGTCAAATATCTCTGAAAGATATGTCTATTCAGATAAGTCAGTCAGGTTTATCTTTGTGTGTGCGGTAAACGATCTTTGCCACTTGTTGACTTTAGCAAACAACGTTCAAGACCTATTTGACCTCGTCTGTTATGGAATATACACAAGTCAAAGGCGGAGACGAATTGCAAATTCAGCAGTCTCTATTCAGAGGAGTTCCACAGCACATCACCAATTAAGATATGAGCGATTAGTAGCAACAATGGGATACAAAGCGGCGCCTCAACTGTGCGATATAAATCACAGTATAAATGGAAATAGAGAACTATTTGAAATGGGATATTATAGAATCCAAAACCAGGCGGCTTGTTGGATATTATGACGATCAATTTAGTGATAGCAACTCTGTATCGGCACACCTTATAGTTGGTTAAGTAATCTGGCGAATTGTTGTCTGGTCTTTACTCTCTCGTTAAATAACTGGAAAAAAGGAGTCTACGTGTGAGGCAATATAAACTAAACAGGAGTCAGCTTTTTATACTATGTCTTAAATTGACGCATTCCAGGGACATAAACGGAAAAAGAATCTCGCTTCTGACTTGAGTTTGCAATATAAATGAAATATACTAGATTAGGGAATACTTCTGTCCTTTCTTGTTTATTTTTTTAATAAACAGATGCCAGATAAGAAAATATGGCACTTTCTGGAAATGAGCCATTGTGCCTGTAAGAGTCCTGTCTTTACTTTGTAAAAGGTAAGAGAGAAACCTTCCTTCAGTGCACTCTTCGGTGGCATAGCCTGGAATGTGTTTTAAGAGAGGTTCAGAAGGCTCTGGGGAAGAAGGATTGCCACGTAAAACGTCTTTATATAGCCAGTACACAACCAAAATCTTACATAATTATTCCCAGTTTTACCAATTCAAGAGATATAGACCACCCTTCCCCCAATCCTCTCTTTGGCTGCGCCGCTGGCGGTTTTTTCATGAAAAATTGAAATAAGGAGATTTGTTACAACAAAGTTGAACCGAACTAAAGTTTTTTCTATTAAACGGTTGTGTTGTCACTGCCACAGGACCGTTTCCATGATATTTGTTCGGGGGGGGGGGGGGGTACACAAACAATTTTTTAACCACATAAAAAATTTGTTTAAATAAGTTTTTTTTACGTTTTTACGAGTCGGACAAAAATTTCGGGGTGGAGGGTCAAACGCCCAGCCTCCCCCTGCATACAGCCTAACCCTGCTGTTTCTCTAGATTACAGTTAATGTACCAATGACAGTAAAAATGAAATATAATTGTTTAATTGGTCAAGAGGAAACTTTCACAATCATATATATTTTAATAAGATACGATAAATCGGGAATTCAGTTTTAAATGAAAGATTTCCATATGTAGTTATGTAGTGTTGGTAGTAATAGGCGCTAAATTTAGAAAAAAGTGGGTGACCAATGAAGAAAAACTGAGCTCAAAACAAATGGTGCCGAACAGCTTAAGAAGATAACCCCCCCCCCCCCCTTAATTTCCACCCTAGATCAGGAAAAATACTTTTTCTTAATTTTCAATAAAGATAAATTTTTGATTTTCATTTTTTAAAAAAAAAAAAAAAAAAAAAAAAAAAAAAAAAAAAAAAAAAAAAAAAAAAATGAAATTGTTTTGATCTTGATCTTGAAAAATACATCCCCTCTATCATTCAGGAGGAGAAGGGGAGACGAGACAGAGAAGAGAGGGAGGAGATTCACGGGGAGAGGTAATTATAAGATACGGAAAAGGTGATGCTTTCCAAATCTAACCGGGGGCGGGGGGGGAATTCCTTTTTTCCAACGAAAGTACAAAAAAAATGTTTTTTAAAACTCTAGAAAAACGAAAAACATAGGAGATGATTGACCCCTCCCCTTAAATAGGAAACATAATTAGATGGTTTATTTGTACTAGTTTTATTGATATATATTAGATAGGATGTTAAGTAATAATTTTTGTCCGTTTTAAGTTTCAACTTCGCTCTTCACTTCCCTCGGAAAAACTTTGTTTTTTTTACATTAATCTTTGTTCGTTTTTGATTAAAATTTAATGTAGAAACAACACTGCCTTGATCTTTTTTATTTATACGGAATAATGTATGTTCGCTTTAAGTTTTAATATCACTCCTTAGTTTCAGTTGAAATTTATTTTTAATATAATTTCTAATTATCACCGATGTACACCTCTAGAAAATACTGTAAACAACCTTGACAGCTACGAAAAACTTTTAGCCTATAATATAAAGTTCATTATCCATACTTCACAAAACAATACATGTTTTTCAGGAACGTTTGATTTTCGATGAGTAAAAAGCTGTTTTTACTCGGCCGACTTCGCCTAAAAAAGCCATAATGAAGACAGGGCTTTATAAATCACCTACTGACTAGCAGAAACTAGAAGGCTACTGTAACAAAAGAGAACTGTTTAAGGGCTCACTTAAAGGCTTATATTTATACCTAATCGCTTTGAATAATTTTGATTTGATAGTACATTCCCACAAAGTGTACTTTCGGTTGTTTCCCCCATTTTTTAAATGAAGTGCCTTTTCCAATGAAATAACAAAAACAGGTGTTTTTCAAAACATAGGCAGGAGCAAAAAAACTAAGGGGCAAGGGCGTCCCTTCCCCTCAATTACCGCCGTTAGAACTTGCACACAGGCTTCATCGAAGAGTGAAGTTTGAAGGTTCAATTCAAAAATGTTGATCATTCAAGCTTAATTTTGGGTAGATTTTCAGTTGAAAAGTTTTTAGTTTTTGGTATTTTTTTTCGCAATAATCTTTCACTTTTAAGATGAGTAGGCGATTTATGAAACTTACTAAGAGGGTCTGGAGGGGGAATATATGTGAGGGATTTTATAAACCTCCAGTTAAGGGCTTTGGAGCATAATTATTGCAATGGTACCGTTTTATGCTTCCAAACTCTTCCACTTAAGAAGTGGTACCAAAAGTGCCCTTTTTAGTGCTATATGGCACTTTTGGATGGTAAAATTGATAAAAAGCACGTAGATTTGAGTAATAGGTTTAAAATGAGCCTTCCCGGGATATGCTTTAAAAAATGAGTGCATCGCATTTGCAAAAATAGGAGATGTCTGAAATGTACTCATAAGAAGGGACAAACCATGATTGAAAAAAAAATCCCAGCTGGAATCGAACGTATGATAATCAAATTTGTAGTCCAGCGCTCTACTAACAGAATCACCCCTCTATTAATGTAATTTAATACATTGGTGTTTGTAGGACTTTATTTGCGTAGCTTATTAAGGGGGCCTGGAGGAGGAATTTCCAGGAGGTGTTCTTGCAAACCTCCAGTTAATTGTTTACGGACCATAATTATTACAATGATACCGTTTTATGCTTCCAAGATTTTCCACTTAAGAACTGGCACCAAAAGTATTGTTTTCAGTGCTATATCTCACTTACTAATGGTATAATTTATAAAAAGCACGTAGATAAGAGCAAAAGTTTTAAAATGAGCCATTAAACATCACTCTAAAAAGTTCTGGTAGCCCACTAGCCCCAGCTTTTCTACTTGAGACATGGCACCAAAAGCGTCGTTTTAAGTGTCATTTGAAACTTGCAGATGGTGGAATTTATAGGAAGAACGTAGATGTGAGCAATATTTTTTATATGAGCTATCAACAATCTATCTAAGATGTTCTGGTAGCCCGCTAGCCCTACCCCTTGAGAAACAGTATAAAAAGCGCCTTTTTTCATGCCATATGGCACTTGCAGACGGTGGTATTTATATAAACCACGTACATATGAGTAATAGCATTTGAATTAGCTCGTAAGCATCTCTCTATGATGTTCTAGTAACCCGCTAGGCCTGGAAAAAGGAAGAAGAAGAAAAGACCGTTTTAACATTTTAACTTTCAGTTACTATGGGCTGTGGTTCACTCTTAACTAGGTCACAGCTAATGCTTCAACTATGACAAAGAGTTCATTGTAAATTCTCCCCAGAACTAGCTAGAATTGAAATCTGTGAAATCTAATAGATGGTAGAATATTTAAAAACCTAGCAAATATAACCAATAGATTTTAATTGAGCCATTAAACATGTATCTACGATGGTGTGGTAGCCTGCTAATGTTTCAGTAGCTTACTGATGAGCAGACAATTTATGAAATTTACTAAGGGGCTGGTAGGGGGAGTGCACGGGAGGGGTTATTTTAAACCTCTAGTTAAGGGTTCTGGAACATAACTATTACAATAGTACCTGTTTTTTACTTCAGGGCTTTTCCACATAAAAAGTGGCACCAAAAGTGTTGTTTTTAGTGCTATATCGCACTTACGAATTAATAAAATTGAAAAAAGCACGTATATATGATCAATAGCTTTCAAATGAGCTATTAAACATCACTCTTATAAGTTCTGCTAGTCCAATAGCCCCAGCTTTTCCACTTGAGACACGGCACCAAAAGTGCCGTTTTTTGCCATTTGGAACTTGCTGATGGTGGAATTTATATGAAGGACGTAGATATGAGCAATATCTTTTTTTATGAGCTATAAAAGATCTGTCTACAATGTTCTGGTAACCTGTTAATGCCACCCCCTGAGAAATGGCACAAAAAGTGTCATTTTAGTGCCATATGACACTTGTAGATGGCGGAATTTATAAAAAGCACGTAGATATGAGAAATAGCTTTTGAATTAGTCATTGAGCTACTCTCGTTGATGTTCTGGTAGCCCGCTAAGCCTGTTGAAAAAAAATCAAATAGTTCGTGGTAGCGAACTGTAAGTAAGGAGCGACCCGGCTCAATAGTAACCAAAACTCTAAAAACGGATACCAGTATATTTTGATACCAGTAGATACATCAAAAGAATCGTATTTTTATACTGATTTCAAATACATAAGTTTCATCAAATTTAGTTTAACCTATCAAAAGTTACTGAAAAGATTTGCCTTATTTTCAAAAAAGGGGGAAACACCCCATAAAAGTAATAGAATCTTAATGAAAATCATACCATCAGATTCAGCTTAACAAAAAACCCTACTGTAGATGTTTCAAGTTCCTATCTGCAAAAATGTGGAATTTTGTATTTTTTGCCAGAAGAAAGATCACGGATGCGTGTTTTAGGGGTGATTTTTCAGGTGTAGCCCTAGAATATCGTGAGAGGGCTTGTTCGAACGGAAATTAAAAGTTCTAGTGCCCTTTTTAAGTGACCAAAAAAATTGGAGGGCAACTTGGCCCAATCCCACACTCATTTTTTTCCCAAAGTCAACCAATCAGAATTTTTAGATAGCCATTTTGTCCATCATAATCGAAAATATAATAAAGATGTCTTTGAGGATGACTTAGTCCCCCACAGTTCCCAGGGAAAAGGCTGCAAGTTATGAAATTTGCCCATTGTTTACATATAGTATTGGTTATTGAGAAGTATACAGACGTTTTCAGGAGGGTTTTTTTCTGGTGGCGGGGGTGGGAGGAGGGGGTTACGTGGGAGCATCTTTCCATGGAGGATGTTTCCTTGGAGGAAGGGACATTGCTTTGAAGGGGGCGCCAGATTTTCCAGCATTATTTAAAAAACGATCAGAAATTAAATAAAAAAACAAGTTTTTTCAACTGAAAGTAAGGAGCAACATTAAAATTTCAAAAAACAGAAATTATTATGTATATGAGGGGGTTCGCCCCCAAATCAATACCTCGCTCTTTATGCGAAAGTTTTTTCTAGTACTTTCAAAAGAGCTATCTGTTCTAATTAAACGGCCATTGTGATTCAGGAATTTGTGATTCGAACAAAATTCGAACTTTAGCGGAAAAAGCGAGGTATTGACTATAGGGCGAACCCCCTCACTTACGTAATAATTTCTGTTGGTTTTCAGTTTTTAATATTGCGCCTTACTTTCAGTTGAAAAAACTTGTATTTGTATTTAATAATAATAAAAAACGGGAGACAGATCAGTGCTACCGATGCAAAAGAGATTTTCCTTGTTGTCCAGGGAGGGGGACTGCAATTTCCCTGTAGAAGGTTTTTGACCTAGCTGATTCTAATGGTACACTTTTCATTTTGATCTGACGCCACTTTCAAGGGTTTGAGGCTTTTTTTCGAAATTACCATAAATTTCTTTTCGCAACTAACTTTTACTTTTAAGACAAACCGAAATAATAGTTACCATTCCTGAGTCAGTGTCAGATGGCAATTGTTTTTCACTAGGCAGCTTTTTTCAAAACGCGTTTTTTAACTTTTGGTTAGTATGGGCAGTGGTTCGCTCTTCACTAGGTTACAGCTACCGCTGCAACCATAATCTCATTCAAAATTACGAGCAAAGTTCAAAATGCATTCTTTTTGGAATGATTTCTGATTGAAAATTGATAGCAAAGTTCACAAATACCATCAAATAATTATGACACAACCCCATTAGAATTTTGACAGAGCCATCCTATACCATTTTTTCAGTCGTTTTGAACTTGGAGATACACCAGCAAATAGATTTTGTCAAAAATATTTGTCCCAAAAAACACTGAATAAAATATTTATTAATATATTTTGACACTATATTTGTCTAAATTCTAATAACTAAAAAGCGCTTATCTCAATCATGAACTTCGACCATCCAAAAAAGACAACTAGCAAAAAAGGTAGGAGCGGTTAATCCATTTAAGTCTGATACTAATTTAAAGTTTCCTACAGAGCCGATATTAAATCATCAGCTAAAAATAGCCAAAAAAAGTAACAACCTATCTTTTATTATACTTAAATATTTACTGAGGCTATCGGTTACTACGTCCAATTAATAGGAGACAAACTGATGCCAAAAAATGCCCATTGAATCGATAATTCTATAAATACATGGTAAGAACCTCCAACGACTAATAATCATTCAAGTTCGAAGTCAAGACTCGAGTTATAAATTCCACTAAACGTCAGGGAAATTTCCCTCCCCCCTTCAATTGATGCCACTGTAATAAAACACACTATCACAAGCAACAGATTGGAAAACTGACTATCACAAGCAGGCACGTACGAAAGGAATTTGTTTCGGGGGGGGGACCAATTTGTTTCGGGGGGGGGGCCAAATCCTTCAAACCCATTATTCTGTGAGAAAAATCAGAAAATTATGGGAAAATGAAAAAAATCGTGAGATTTCGGGGGGGGGGCAGAGGCCCCCCCCTGCGTACGTCCCTGATCACAAGCCCAGATGCGTCGAATTCTAATTGCAGAATAAAAAAATCCAACAGATCACAACAAAAACAAAAAAGGGTCAATAAATTGAGTAAAACGGGACAAAACATGAAACATAAAACAATTAAAACATAAAATGGTTCTAAACAATGATTCCAATGAAGTTGACGAAAAAAACATATTACTAATTACAAGCGATAATTAAGATAATTAAACAATAAATTATTAATTAATTAATAGATTAAAAATGGTTTTGTTAATAAATGAAAATGTTGTTATTATTTGGCCAGAAAATTTTGCTGGAGACAGGGAGGGGGCGCTAATCAAGATTTCGCCCTGGGCATAAGAGAGACAAGAACCGCCACTGGACTCCATTATACGTTATGTAGGTTTATGGAATTAATTTTGCCTGAAACCTAGGCAGTGACTCAAGCTAGACTCAATCCCTACTTAGGATTTTATGTTACGTGAGTTTTTGTTACAATATGGAAAATTTCAACTTAGGAAACATCTGGATGAGCAACTAATAAATTTTGAAAACAAACTGATAAACTTTACTAGAAAGCCTTTCAATCTTGATCAGAGTTTTAATCTCCGTCTCCATTCCACGTTCTTAATTTTTGAACAGTTCACTTATGAGGACTGTGATGATTTTAGACGATGATTATGATTCTATTATGTACATAAGGCCTACTTTGCCCAAGTGAAACTTCTAAACCGCCAGTTTCAAAGATGTGAACAGTCAGTAAGGGAAATGTAACGAAAAAGATCATTTCACGTGGCCTAATTTAGCATAGGGGGTTGGCATTAAGCTCCTAAATATTAATATTTAACGTACCATTAAAGTGAATGAGTGAAATATATATAATTCCTTGGCATGCAGGGATTTATTTTAAGGATTAGGGGAATTAAAAAAAAAAATGCAAAATAAGGCAACTATGCGACTATATACAGAAACAATGGGGAAACAATGAGAATCTAGGAATTTCGGGAGGTATATGCCAAAGCACATCCCTTCATCTGTAACTTTGCCTGTTCCTAGTCAGCCTCATTTTAAGGTAATTTAACTTGACTATTAATGCCTATTTAATCACCATGAAAATAAATGGGACAGATTAAGCATCTTATCAGAATCCTGGACAAATTAAGCTTTGAATTTACATATGTTTTTCCACAGTGTGTCTTCCCTCAAACAAAAAGACAACGATAATAAATGTTTAATAAGTAGTGGAATACAAAGTTCTTGCAATTCAAAACGCATTACAGGATTTGTTTTCGTCAAATTGGGATTTGTCCTCCAAGTTTCTGTCATATGGGACAAATGGCAGGCACGTACAATAGAGGGGGGGGAGGGTCATGTTTGAAATAAAAATACTTAATTTTACAATCTAATCTTTGAGAAACAAATCAATTGAAGGGGAAGTTTGAAATAAATAAACTTAGTCTTTGCAAACTAATTTTTTTAATTAATTTCGGGGGGGGGGCATTTCTGGGATTTTCTATTAAACTGAGATTCATCCTCCAAGTTAAAAAAAAAAGAAAAAAAAGAAAAAAAAAGACACAGCTTTAGTTGCAGCGACTCAAAAGGTGGTTTCATTGTCGAATTGAGATTTACAAACTCCCACCCCCAAACCACTCGTTATTGACGATTGTTGGATCTGGTTTCCCACTGTTTCATTATATCATTAGTCTTTTCTTTAATTCTTTCTTTCACAAAACTATGTGTTTTGTTTTCTTACTGGCACAAATACTCAGAAAATTTAGATTTTGATATCGAGGTTATTTTTTGCAATGTATGTTAAGCTCTAAGAAAATCGTCCTTGTTATAGAAAAAAAGTATTGTGAACAGTCAATCAACCTTTAAGCCAACATAAGCTGCCCTTTAAGCCAACATAAGCTGCCCTTAAGCAAGCATAAGCTGCCTTGGTGGGTTGCCACTTTTCAACGAACATCAACGCCCTAGGCCCGTGCCACATATAGCGGAAGTGCGCCATGGTGGCTTTAAGAGGCGGTGGAAGCATCCCATGAGTGGCGGAACGAGTGGCATTCCGAGATACATATCAGGTGGCAGAGAGTGGGCAACCCCAATGAAGTGCCCTTCTCCTGTGAAATCTGTTCTTGGTAGCTTAAAGCAACACCGAAACTAGACTACCGTACATTTTAATGGTAGGCTACGTGGAAAAAAAACAAGAATTTGTATGAGGAAATAAGGTAAAAGTCCTTATTTCTTTACAACAATTTTACGCATGTAACTTAAGGCCTATTGATGTGTCATATCCAATTTAAATAAATAAAATAAAATTATAGGTAAGTAACTTAACGAGAAAAAAGAAAGAATACTTTAGAACACGAACAAAGATTACTTAGCACCTGATTTTTTAATGTAAAAATAGGACCATTAATTATAGAATTACTGTTTGTGTTAGATAAAGAAGTTTCTGGACGATGTGTAGGTAACTAGGTATGTGTGCATGAGGTACCTTCGGGCTTAGTACACACATACCTTAAGATTTCACAAATAATTTAACACATTCTTTACATATTTCTCATGTTTTTCTTTCAATTTGGGCCTCTCTGTCACAATAATGGGCCACTCCCAAAAAATAAACAAAACACATGTACCTGGGTTGCTTACGGACGCGTCCAGGGGGGAAACAAATATTTCTCCGGTTTCTAGATGAGTTTAAAAATCCAGGTGAAAAAAAACCCACCTCCCCTCCCTCCAAGCAAAAAACATCACAGTAAATCCATCCCCTCCCGATTTGGCACCCCCCCCCCCCCCCCCGATCAAAAATCCTGGATGCGGTCCTGGTTATACTATAGTGCTTCATCTGCTTTTGCTGCATGAAAGAGTATGCTAAACGCCAAAATGAGCTCTCATCGAACGGCAGTATTTTCAAATAACAATATTTGAAACAAATTCTTGTCCGTATTACTAATACTTATTAAATTATTTAGCTATCACTCAATAGCAGCAAAACAGATTAAACCAGTTTTGTAATCAAACAGTTCGTGGTAACGAACTGTAAGTAAGGAGCGGCCCGGCTCAATAGTAAGCGAAACTCTAAAAAACGGAATTTTGATACCAATAGATACATAAGAAGAATCAGATTTTAATGCTGATTTCAAATATATAAGTTTCATCAAGTTTAGTTTTACCCATCAAAAACTACGCGCCTGAGAAAATTTGCCTAATTTTCGAAAAAGGGGGAAACACCCTCTAAAAGTTAGAGAACCTTCATGAAAATCACACCATCAGATCTAGCGTGTCAGAGAACCGTACTGTAGAGGTTTCAAGCTGCTATCAGCAAAAATGTGGAATTTTGTATTTTTTGCCAGAAGAAAGATCACGGATGCGTGTTCATTTGTTTTTTTTCGCAGGGGTGATCATATCGACCCAATGGTCCTAGAATATCGTGGGAGGGCTCATTCGAACGGAAATTAAAAGTTCTAGTGCCCTTTTTAAGTGACCAAAAAAATGGAGGGCAACTAGGCCCCTTCCCGCGCTCATTTTTTTCCAAAGTCACTCGATCAAAATTTTGAGATAGCCATTTTGTCCAGCATGGTCGAATATATAATAAATATGTCTTTTAGGATGACTTAATCCCCAAAAGCCCCCAGGGGGAGGGCTGAAAGTTTTGAACTTTAACCCAATGTTTACATATAGTATTGGTTATTGGGAAGTATACAGACATATTGGGGGAATCCGCGGAGGAAGTTTTCATGGAGGAAGGGACATTGCTATGAAGGGGGGCGCCGGATTTCCCAGCATTATTCAAAAAACGATCAGAAATTAAATAAAAAAAAGTTTTCAACTGAAAGTGAGGAGCAACATTAAAACTTAAAAAGAACAGAAATTATTACGTATATGATTGGGTTCGCCCGTTAGTCAATACCTCGCTCTTTAAGCCAAAGATTTGTTAGTATTTTCATAAGAGTTATTTATTCTAATTAACGGCCTTTATGATAAAGGGGTCATTTTTAAAGAATTGGAACAAAATTCGAACTTTAGCGAAAAGAGCGAGGTACTGACTAGGGGGAGAACCCCCTAATATACGTATTAAACTTATATGAATATAGGAGTTCGTTACGTAAGCTAATTCGTAAGTTACGTATATTTATTACTAATAAAAACGTTCGTAAATAAAATTTAACAACTATCGAGAAAACCATTTAACCAAATAAAAGCAAAATTAATATGCAAATTTCGTTTTAATTATTCACGTACGGTGAGCCAAAATCAAACCCTGCATTAAATAAAAAACGTTCAAAAATTAAGTTAAAAAAAAAGTTTTTTTTAACTTAAAGTAAGGAGCAACATTAAAACTTAAAACGAACAGAAATTATTCCGTATATGAAAGGGGCTGTCCCCTCCTCAATGCCTCGCTCTTTACGCTAAAGTTTGACTCTGTTTCACAACTTTATTTTTTAAAACAATAAAAAACTTGAGCGTAAAGAGCGAGGCATTGAGGAGGGGACAACCCCTTTCATATACGGAATAATTTCTGCTCGTTTTAAGTTTTAATGTTACTCCTTACTTTCAGTTAAAAAAACTTGTTTTTTTTATTTAATTTTTGTTCTCCAAAAGATAGTTCAGTGGGAAATGTTGCCAAGCACGACCAACCTCCATCATTGATTTCTCTTCTGCAAAATGATAGTTTCAGACAAAAAGAGAAAGCACTTTGCGACCGAAAGAGCAAAAAACAATTGTCCCATGAAATCGGCTTAGAGAAGCCGGAAGAAAATTAGAAGAGATCTGGAAAGCTGACAATAAAATTGAAACTTTTCCAACATTTATATTTTCCGTCTCAATAACCCTGATTCTAAGAAGATTTTTCTTTTCTTACAAAAAAGCTTGATTGGGCAGTCCTCCTTCATTAGGCGATTATAATTGATTTCGTTAGCCGGATGTCTTCCAGGACTTAGATAAAATAGTTGGTCTCCAATTGCGGACCTTAATCTAAAAGAATTGGGAGATATGTCTGTCCCCTTATTTAGAGAATGAGAGGGGGGCCTTAGAAAAACGCTCTTTAAGGAATAACTAGGTCATTCCAAGGTAAGAATATACCAACCTAAAGTTATTGTAAATGGCACAGTAAACAGGAATTTATTCCAGTCCAGCTTAAGTGTTTAGAGTCTAAATTCGTTAAAATAGTAAAAGATATGCAAGAAAATATGGTTAAAAGACAGCAGCAAAATGAGAAAACACAAGGGGAAATCGTAAAAATAAGAAAAATACCTTATTTTTTCGACTAATATGCTGGTACTTATATTGATTGATGTTTCCATGCTTTGCATTTCTTTATTTAGGGGGACACCCAATCCCCCTTGTTTTAAAAAGGGCCAGTAAAAGTAAATTTAGTTGGTAAAATAGTGGCGCAAAGCACTGCTAATTTATTGACTTAATCTTTTTTGTTAGGTAAATCGGCCAAATAAAATAAATGACATAAAAATAAATCTTTCTTCAACTTTCAAATTAAATTATAAAATGAAGTCTAATATCCTTTTTTTACTTTAATTTGCCCAATTGTACCACACGCCAGTTGTTTAATTTTTTGGGATCTAAGAAAGTTTGTGAAGAGTGCAAGGTTATTGTACTTAAATAAAATTATGTTAAATAAATTCGCAATGTCGCGGTGGGAACTGGCAGATCATATCCGCGTAGATACCGATGATGTCAACGTGGTTTCTTCAAATTATTTCAAGCAACATGTTTTTATCTTCTAAAAAGAAAGTTCCACAACAAAAAAACAACAAATAAATAGAAAATATACAGTTGACAAACTGACGAACACTCCTCCTCCGTCCTACCCTGTTTAAGTCATTTATTTTGTTGCCCCACACGACATCAGGCAGCCTGATGAAATTCAGAGGGAGACTGAGTCAAAGTGGCAACTCGATTCTTGGAGGATAATCTAGAAACTGACAAACAGTACGGCCACAGTGCGTGCATCGTGGAATCTCTTCTTTTAATGCTGAAAATACAAATGCTCCTGTAACTGGGATAGATATTTATCCTGGAAGCCTAACCTTATAGCTTGGATCACCCAGGGTCGTTTGCAGCACTTGAAACATCAATCTCCACTTTCTCTTCAGCTGAGCTGCAGCGACTGCTGGGCTGCAGCGATTATATCTGCCAATTTGAAGCAAGCTTATCTTCCCTTTATGGGTGCAATAAGTAGTGGGTTTTTCAAGTCTCATCCATACTGACGACGTTTCCTTCTTTTAAGAGGACGCTAGGGTTCATCATTTAGAATACGATCAAATCTCATTAGTACTTCAATTTGAAATTTTTGTGGGAAGGGCAATGTCAACGGGAGGGAGAGGGCTCAGCCTCTGTTAGAGGTGTAGGTGTACCCACTCTAAATTGGCTCGTATGCTGTTAAGAAAATACTGCTCGCACATAACATTATGGGAAAGGTTACATGAATCTGGGTCGGTGATTACCAATTATAAATGGATAAATCGCAGTTTATGCTTCCAGATCAAGAGGACGACAATATGCCACTTTTTTAGATTTGTCGGTGGCCCTTTTGTGTTTTCTATAGAAGGAGAGATACTATAGCTTTTTTTTCATACACTTGACCCGATATCGATTCGATAGCAATCGTCTCGGCTTAAAGGCGCCAAAGACAAGATTTACTCTTTGGCGCACACCGCCGGAGTTGTGCGATTGATTTGGTTTTATCGTTCTCTTCAATGAAAAATATCACTCCGAAATCAGAAGAGTTTATCTAGCTGCCAAATTTAATGAGATCCAATTTCGAGTTGATTCCTCCAAACAATTTACGAGATTGTTTTTTTTTTTTTTTCTTAGCTGGGGCAGATGGTTCAACTTTACGTTGTTACAAGTATGCACAAACTTCACAAGCTGTCTTTGAATAGAAAGATTTCGCTCTTTGGGTAGAGAGTGGCATGAGCCCTGTCATGACATTTTCTAGAGGGGAGTGGCAAGTATTACCAGGAGTTTTAATTTTACCAAGATTTCAATGGGAACATCTCAGTATTTTGCATGTTATATACATATATATATATATATATATATATATATATATATATATATATATATATATATATATATATATATATATATATATATATATATATATATATATATATATATGGTTCTAGGCGAATACTTTTCCAAAAACTAACAAACAATTAAGAGTCCAATGAGAGTCATGCTTACTCCCGCCATTTTTCCGTGCCCCAGCCATTTGAACATTTTCCTCTCAATTACTTGGACTATCCGTCTTGGCTTTTCTCTTTCTACAATTAGCCATGTCTCCTTGGGGGGGGGGGTATTTTCTGGGGGGTATTTTCCGGGGGGGGGGGGGGTATTTTCCACGGGGGAGCATTTTCGGGGGGGGGGGGTATTTTCCAGGGGGGTAAACGCCGGCCACCATCATAGGCAGTGCAATAGCGCTGCCTAAGTAAAGAACGATGTTGGCACAATGTATTGTTTATTTTTCCATACCAGGGCACTTCGTATCGAAGGAGTTGTCGTAGAAACTTCAAAATGGGCTCATTCGATTGGAAATTGGAATGGCTAGTGCCCTTTTTAATAGTCGAAAGTGATTGGAGGGCAACACCCCTTCCACGCCCACCATATCCCCAAACACATCCAATCAAAATTTTGAGATAGCCATTTTGTTCAGCGTAATTGATTTCCACATAGAAAATATGTTTTCGAGGAGGACACTCCCCCCACAGCCCTCAAGGCAAGAGTTGTAAGTCATCCATTGGGGGCGTATACGGTTTCTATAGAAAGCTTTGTCGTAGAAAGGTAAAAAAAAACTCATTCGATTGGAAATTCAAAGGGCTAGTGCTCTTTTTAATAGTCGAAAGTGATTGGAGGGCAACTAACCCCCCTCTCACGCCCACCTTTTCCCCAAACATATCCAATAAAAAATTTGAGATAGCCATTTTGTTCAACGTAGTTGAAAGTTCTGGAGATTAGGCCTTTGAGGATGACAACCCCCCTCCACAGCCCTCAGGGCAAGGATTGTAAGTTATGCCCTGGGGGCATATAAGGTTATTATAGAAAGTGTTGTCGTAGAAACTTCAAAAAGGGCTAATTCCATTGGAAATTGAAATGGCTAGTGCCTTTTCAACTTAATAGTTGAAAATGATTGGAGGGCAACTAACCCCCTCTCATGCCCACCATTTCCCCAAACATATACAATCAAAATTTTGAGATTTTTCTCAACGTAGTTGAAACTTCTGAAAATTATGTCTTTGAGAATGACAACCCCCCACAGCCCTCAGGGCAAAGATTGCCAGTTATGCCCTGGGGGTATATAAAGTTTTTATAGAAAGCAATGTTGTAGAAACTTCAAAAAGGGCTCATTTGATTGGAAACTGAAAGGGCTAGTGTCCTTTTTAATAGTCGAAACTGATTGAAGGGCAACTAGCCCCCTCTCACGCCATCCATTTCCCCAAATTCCCATTCAATCAAAATTTTGAGATATTCATTTTGTTCAACGTAGTTGACAATTCTAGAAATTAGGTCATTGCGGATGATAACCCCCTTAGAGCCCCAGGGCAAGGGTTGTAAGTGGTATATAAGGCTTTTGGGGGGGGGGCGTATGAGGCTTTTATAGAAATTTTTGTCGTAGAAATTTCAAAAAAGACTCATTTGATTGGAAATTGAAAGGGCTAGTGCCCTTTTTAATAGTCGAAAGTAAATGGAGAGCAACTAGCCCCCTCTCATGCCCACTAATTCCCCAAACACATTCAAGCAAAGTTTACTGACAGTCATTTTGCTCAACGTAGTTGAAAGTTCTGGAAATTAGGTCTTTGAGAATGACACCCCCGCAACCCTCAGGGCAAGGGTTGTAAGTTATGCCCTGGGGGCATATAAGATTTTTTTTAAAAGTGCTGTCGTATATATTTGTATATATTTGAGGATGAACAACCCCCCAGAGTCCCCATGGCAAAGGTTGTAAGTTATGCCCTGGGGGCATATAAGGTTTTTATAGATTGCGTTCTCGTAGAAACTTCAAAAGGGCTCATTCAATTGAAAATTGAGGACTAGTGCCCTTTTTAATAGTCGAAAGTGATTGGAGGGTAAATAACCCCCCTCTCACGCCCACTATTTTCCTAAATAAATCAAATCAAAATCTTCAGATAGCCATTTTGTTCAACGTAGTTGAAAGTTCTGGAAATTAGGTCTTTGAGGATGACACTCCCCCCAGAGCCCTCAGGGCCAAGGTTGTAAGTTATGCCCTGGGGGTATTTTATTGAAAGGTTTGTCGTAGAAAGTGAAAAAGGGCTCATTCGATTGGATATTCAAAGGACTAGTGCCCTTTTTAATAGTCAAAAGTGATTGGAGGGCAACTAACCCCCTCTCATGCCAACCTTTTCCCCAAATACATCCAATCAAATTTTTGAGACAGCCATTTTGTTCAACGTAGTTGAAAATTCTGGAAATTAAGTCTTTGAGCATGACAACCTCCCAAAGCCCTCAGGGCAAGGGTTGTAAGTTATGCCCTGGGGTTATATAAGGTTTTTGTAGAAAGGCTTTTCGTAGAAACTTCAAAAGGGGCTCATTCGATTGGAAATTGAAATGGCTAGTGTCCTTTTTAATAGTCAAAAATGATTGGAGGGCAACTAACCCCCTCTCACGCCCACCTTTTCCCCAAACACATCCAATCAAAATTTTGAGACAGCCATTTTGTTCAACGTAGTTGAAAATTCTGGAAATTAGGTCTTTGAGGATGGCAACCCCCTACAGCCTTCAGGGCAAGGGTTGTAAGTTATGCCCTGGGGTTATATACGATTTTTATAGAAAGCGTTGTCGTAGAAACTTCAAAAGGGGCTGATTCGATTGGAAATTGAAATGGCTAGTGCCCTTTTTAATAGTCGAAAGTGATTAGAAGGCAACTAACACCCCTTCCAAGGCCACCATTTCTTCAAACACATCCAATCAAAATTTTGAGATAGCCATTTTGTTCAACGCAGTAGAAAGTTCTGGAAATTATGTGTCTAAGCAGGACACTCCCCCCACAGTCTTCAGGGCAAGGATTATAAGTCATGCCCTGGGGGCATACAAGGTTTTTATTCAAAGCTTTGTCGTAGAAACTTGAAAAAGGGCTCATTCGATTGGAAATTCCAGGGGCTAGTGCCTTTTTAATAGTCAAAAGTGATTGGAGGGCAACTAACCCCCCTCTCACGCCCACCTTTTCCTCAAACACATCCAATCAAAATTTTTAGATAGCCATTTTGTTCAACGTAGTGGAAAATTTTGGAAATTAGGTCTTTGAGGATGACACCCCCCCCCACAGCCCTCCTGGGGGCTGTTATTTCCTGGGGGCATATAAGTTTTTTATAGTGAGCGATGCTGTAGAAACTTCAAAAGGGCTCATTCGATTGGAAATTGAAAGGGCTAGTGCCTTTATTAATAGTCGAAAGTGATTGAAGGGCAACGAACCCCCCTCTCACGCCCACCTTTTCCTCAAACACTTCCAATCAAAGTTTTGAGATAGCCATTTTGCTCAACGAAGTTGAAAGTTCTGGAAATTATGTATTTGAAGATGACAAACCCCCCAGAGCCCCCAGGGCAAAGGTTGTAAGTTATGTGTTGGGGGCATCTATTGTTTGTGTAGATAGCGTTGTCGTTGAAGTTTCAAAAGGGGCTCATTCGATTGGAAATTGAAAGGGCTGTTGCCCTTTCAATTTTTTATGGAAGGGATAGTTGTTTAACTTCAAAAGAGGCTCAGTCTTTCTCCCTGAAAAAGACTATGTCAATATAAAACGAACAGAAATTATTCAAAAAAACTTTTCGCACAATATAAATTTTTTAAAAAAAAGTAAAGAACTCCATTAAACCAAAAATGAACAAAAATAGAATCAATAATTTACCAAGCATACAACTACCACAAATCAGTATCAATAAATAAATGAAACCCAAAAACAAACAGAAATTAAAATAAGTCGAACTAAAAACGAGCAGAAATTAATCTGAGTAGGGTTCTAAACCCTATGCTTTCTAAAAGCCAGAATATAATTTGTACTACTGAAAAAAATTCTTTTAAATGTTTTCAATTTTACAACTTTAAGAAATCAAAAATTAATTAAGGTTTTAAGGAACAATTACCAGCATACGTAAATTAAACTGACAATGCACATTTTTTTCAGTAAATTCATTTGAATTTTTTTCAGTACATTTTTTTTAAACAGTTAAATTTCTGTTTGTTTTAGGTTTCTTTTATGTATTGATATTGATTTGTGGTAGTTGTATGCTTGGTAAATTATTTGATTTGATTCTATTTTTGTTAATTTTTGGTGTAATGGAGTTCTTTACTTTTTTTAAAAAAATTATTTTGTGCAAAAAGGTTTTTTTGATTAATTCATATATAAGCTCAAAGAGCTTGAACAGATAATTGAAATACAGCTTTCACATTATATTATTTTTTTCTATGTAGAGTAGGGTGGTTTAATTATTCGTTTTAAAGCGGACCCGCGTGCAAGGACACTTTTCTTAGGGGTTGGGCTCAGAACTTAATGAAAAATTGGTCAGTGATCCTTACATATTCTTAAGCTTCATAATAACCAATGGTATTATGGGTAAAGGGGGCCTGTACCCCGTAGATTTTGAAAAACACCGTTTTAGGGGGAGTTTTCAAGGAAAAATGTCTTTTTTGGTACTTTCGTAGAAAAAAATTGGAAAAGGAAAATCGGACCCATTAGGAATTGAATAAAATACACTTGCCCATCCCCTAAATTTTCATGAATTGACGCCACTAATCTTAAATTAACTTTGACGAGCATTTGCTTACATAATCTACCTGATAATACTGCATACACGCAATTCAGACCTTTGAGAATTAGGGAGAGGAATACTGTAACGGGACTTAATGGTTTAAGAATATATCGTCAGTCGGGTATCAAAAGCTCGTATCTCCATAATTGTAAATTTTCAAAAGAGCAAATAAAAAACCTCACAACCTTTTTATTTCCCCTCCAATAACCATAAAACAAAAACAGATTGATGTGTAAAATCAATATTTATTAATCTGTTTTCGTTTTACAGATATCAGAGGGGAAATAAAAGGGTTGTGAGGTTTTTTATTTGCTCTTCTGAAAATTTACAATTATTGAGATACGACCTTTTGATACCCGACTAACGATATGCTTCCTAAGCGCAAATGCCTTAATTTTTGCACATGGACTCAGCCATAGAGCGTCAAAGATAACTCCTACTAAAACCCCCAAGAACTGTAAAAGATGTGTCAAACTAGAAGAATTTATTCGAAATGCAATACAGAAATGGCATTACAGGCAAATAAATTGTTCAGAATTTGCGAGCCTTTGTAAACATAATTTATAGCTAATTATCATGGAGACAACACTAACTAGATAGCCATTTATATCAATCTGTATGTGATTTTGGCAAGTAGACTTTAAAACAAGTACTATTAATGCAGACACCATTTTGCTAGGTACACAGCAATTACGGACAAGGAGCTTTTAGTAATAGCGGACAGAGAAACAGGAACTTTTTTTTAAAGACCTGAAAGTCAAAAGAGCAACGTCAGATTTTTTTTTTTTTTTAAATCCACGGCGCCAGGTATAATTAAATATCTGATTTGCCGCTAGTCTTTTATCGAGATTTTTAGATGACTATTGAATCTTCTTTGAAAGAGTCAACAGAGAAACTTTGAGGGGTAACTTCCTCAGGAAGATCATTCATTCTCCCAAACTTTTAGGAGTGCAACGTCGGATGAAGACCGATAATTGGACCTAGTAAAGGGCGAACCATTAACCACCGTAATAAAACTTTAGAAATACATTCTGAAGGAAAAAGTCTTGTGATAAAAACCTTTCAAGAATGGCAAATATTATTTAGGTTTATCTTAATTGTAAAATTATATTGCAAAAACAATTCGCAATAAAATCAAATTTCGAAAAAGAGCTTGAAACCCCTCGAAATCGCAGCATTTAGAAATAAAAAGTGGATCACTGGAATCAAAATGGTCAAAAACACTTCACCGGGGTATTTAACCCCCCCCCCCCCCCTTTTCGAGTACATGACATAATCCTATTTTAGCATGTGCATCATTCATGTGCTTTTTTTCCGGGGGTAATAGAGAACTGCTACTTCATAGAAAGCTGTACAACGGTTCATTTGAAAGCTAAAACTGCCTAGTAAAAAATATTCTATTTACATTTGATTCAGGATTAGCAATTGTTAGTTATGTTTTTATGTTAACAGAAAGTGTATTTACAAAAACAATTTTTCAGAAATTTCTAAAGAGAGCCAATATAGGCTACAGTTAAAATGGAAGATGCGTCCCCTTTCAGAAATCACGAAGACCAGGTGGTACGTGCAGAGCACGGCGGAAAATGCGCCATAAACCTGACAGCAGTATCTACCAAATATAGACTTCAAACAGGCGTTCGACCTCAGAGAAGGTATACGGCAAATTCTTCTTCACTTTGGCATCCCACCCAACTTTGTTTCCTCAATTTTAGACATGTACACGAAATTCAGAAGCCGTGATATGACTGGAGAGGGAATCACCAAAAGCTTTGAGATATCGATCGGTACTCTGCAAGGCTGCCTGCTATTGCCGTAAAACTTTAATCTCTTTTTAACTACATTCTTTCCACTCACGGATACCTCGGCTAATGCCCTCGTAAGAGGAGTAGTGACAGACAAATTAGCTTACACCAATGATACAGACCTAATTGCTGAGTCCCTCTGTAATCTCCAACCCCAGGCCGACATCGTTCACACGACAACCTGTCTTTTTGGGATGACCACCAATACCTCGAAAACGAGGTATCAGTGCGCTGCTCATAGTAAACTTGATCCCTCAGAAAATCCCAGCTTCTCCCTTGGAGGGTACAATATAGAATGGGTCGAGTAATTTACCTATCTTGGTAGCTTACTCACTTTTGACAATAATCACTCCAAGACATGAAGAGAAGCCTGGCACTTGCGAATTTCAGCTTTAAAACCCTGATCCGCCCCTATCACCATTTATGCCTGTGAAATTTGGACACATAAGACGGATGACGAGGGTCATTTTGTTGCTTTTGAAACATAATTTATACGACGTATTGCCGGAATTGGCATAATGACGTATTATTATAATTTATATGACGTATAATTGATATGACGTATAATTAATGTGACGTATTGCTGGAATCACTTACAATAATAGAATCTCCAACACCAGGCTTCTCCACGATAAATAAAAGTTCAAATAGGGATAAAATCCTTTTAATAGACAGTGATTTTCAGAAACAGTGATAAAATTTCACAAAAAACTATTTCGGTCACAGATGCAGTGACCGTCATCAGTAGTAAAACTAAACTTTTCAGTTTTTCACTTTTATTCTCACTATTTTTTGTGAAATTTTATCACTGTTTGTAAAAATCCCTGTCTATTAAAAGGATTTTATCCCTATTTGAACTTTAATTTATCGTCATGGAAAGGCAGTGTGGTCTCCGAAATTATCTACAGGCTTCTCCAAAGTCTCAAGGTCAAACATAACGTCCTCGAAAGAATAAAACCACAACAATTTAGATGGCTAGGACTCACAAAGAGTATGGAAAGCACTCACCTCCCGAACTTAGCCTCTGAAGACCGTGCATATGGTTCTTTGCCCTAGAGGGCGCCTCCCTAAGAACTGGAAAGACTATTTTTCATCGCTGAACATGCCATACCTTCTGCACCTGGCAGAAGACAAAAGCTCATATTAGAGTTACATTAAAAGACTGGTGAAAGAAGTAGCACCAAACCACCTTCAAGGACGTATGGGACCATAAAAGCTCTAAAAGGATGGTCTCAAGGACGTATGGGACCTAGAAGGTCTAAAAGGATGAATCTAATTGGCTTAATTGAACATTCCCATCGAGCTTGCAAGAATTGTTGTCTTGCCTAAGAAGAACAAAAATTTATTGCCGAGGGACAATGGTCTTAAGGTGCTCGGAGATGGGAAAAAAAAACATTTTATTTATCTTATCAGTGAAATATCTTACCTTTCCCGTCTTCGGGACAGATTTTGCAGCAATGTCCTGGTGGAAGTATAGGTTCTTTGCACGTTATTTTGGGACATTCGTTTTTAACATTCTTGCATACTGTCCGTCCTGTGATTCGCCTTTTTTTCTGCACCTACAAAGAGAATTAAATTCATTATTTTCAATTATAATCCTTTATTTATAGTTGTACGACAAAGATGTAACAAAACTTTTAAGGAACTGAATACACGAGTACAGACTCCACAACTTCTTCGAATTTAATATAAAATTGCTGGTAGGTAACAATAGTGCTGGTAGGCTACGATAGATATGGTTCAATCCCGCTTTCTAGGGCTATAATGAGAGAAAGGTTGAGATGGCTAGGGCACGTTTTACGGATGAAGGGTGACAGATTGCCAAATATTGTTTTTGTCGGCCAACCGTCTAGGGAAAACATTCTAGACCCCGAAAAGGGTGGGAAGATGTCGTAAGGAAACACTTAAGTAAAATGGGAACTTCCTGAGAGAGTGTAAAGATGGAGTCATTGAATACATTGTGATGGAGGAGGAGCGCACGCAGCTGTGTTGGCCTCAGACGGATTGGTGCTGCAATGAGTCAGTAGCAGTAGTAGTATTGCTGGTAGGCACGTCCTAAAAGTGGTAGGCCCGCTATCCCTCAGGCTCAATCCCCCTCCCAAAGTCTTAAAGCTTTACTATTTCCTCTAGTATTTTTTATATTTTCCAAGTAATCCTTCGCTTTTAGGCAAGGCCGTATCCGGGATTTTTTTTCGGGGGGGGGGGGAAGGGTTACTAAAAGATTTTTTAGGGGGGTATACAAAAAAAAAACTAAAAAACGCATAACAAATTTGTTTATATCCATTTTTGTCACGTTTTTACGGGTCCCACAAAAATTTCAGGGGGGGGTTTAACCCCCCTAACCCCTCTGGGTAAGGCCTTGCTTTTAGGTATATTCCATCAAATGGAGTGCCTCGATTTTAGGCATGCACCCACTGAGCAAATTCATGTGCACATACCAGAAAGTTGGCCATCTTTTGTACAAAGTTAGGATGAGAAAATTTCAAAGAATCTTAAAATTTATGTGTCTTTGAGGCTACTCCTATAGATACTTCCTTGGGGATGACCTAGACTACACAGTTCCTTTCTCACGAGGCATGAGGGTAGGGGAAACACGGGGGCACAGGGCATGGGGGCAGGGAATTTTGATTCCATTTTTCTTCTTTGTCTCTAATTCAGCCACAACTTTCTCTTGCTCAGATTGCAGACACAGTCACAATGAATAAAATCTAGGTGTGTTCCATTCCTAAGTTAACACCTCAATTTTAAGAATGGGCTAGGTTCGTGAAAAAAGAAGAGTTTTTGGCGTGTAGTTGTTTACAATCCATTCACAATTGTTTGCAATAAATAAAGTACAACTCCAAACACGGTACTAGTCTGGTAATGAGTTTGCATAAATGTCCCACAGCTTAGCAAAAATGGCCAAGCATGAACCTCACCCAAAACCGGCCAAAATTTGCCAAGTCACATAATAGCCGTAAACACATCACATAGTCAGACATTAGCATCTAAGCTAATAAGAGACAAAACATATGTAGGTATACCCCGCATTATATATATAGCCTACATGATCTACAAGGATTACATAAATAGAGAATAGTCATACTTTAAGTAGACGGAGCCCAGCCCCTGCCAGTTTTGTATCACATCGTGGAAGGTTTAGTATTGAAGAGAGCCAAGTACTTTTGGTTTTCATTTTTAGGGTATTAATACCCCAGCCAAGGCGTATCCAGAGGGGGGAGGGGTTTGAACCCCCTCCCCCGAAATGTTTGTCCAACTCGTAAAAACGTAATAAAAATGAATATAAACAAATTTCTTATCCGTACTTTAAAGTTTTTTGTAGCCCCCCCCCCGAAAAAATCCTTTTGTACCCCCCCCCCCTGAAAAACAATCCTGGATACGACCCTAACACCAGCATACCTTTAACCCAGAGACATGCGCGAAAATTAAGCCTAGGAAGGTCAGGGAGCTAATACCTTAAGTTGCGATTTGGTGAAGCGAGTACTAAATCTTGTGTAGTTTTCACTTACGTTCTTACGTTTACGTTTTACGTTTATCCGAATTTATTGAAAATAAACAGCAATAGAAGTCATAAACACTGTACAAATAAGCATTTAAAAGTAAAGAATTCGCAATTTTTTGCATTTATTTTTTCATAAAACTAAAAAAAAGTAAACTATCACAACTCAAAGATATCGTATTTTCATCTTTTTTAAGCTTCCTCAGAATCCTGTTGGAGGAGGGGGGATCTTTTGCTCCCTAGCCCTCTGGTCCCGGTAATTCATTTAAAACTTGATAATTATTTCAAGGGGAATGGGAGGTCACAGTTTTGCTAGATAATTGTTACATCTATTGCAAAATGGTTTTAAAAATCATAATGAAAAATAGTCAATTAAAGTGTTTCAACTAATTTCCAGAAACTGCATTTCGGAATTAAATTTCTAGACTTGGTCATTTTAAAACTAAAACTTCATATTTTACTGGAAAACTCTCAAGTTTGCCTTTCTTCGAGACTTATTTGACGGCAAATTGTGACATATATATTTTTCTTTTTATATTATATATATTATAGTTTTACTATATACTATCTTTTTACATTTTATATTATTCTTTTCAAACAGGCAAAACAAGGAAAGTCACACAAATTATCAGAAATTAGTAGAAGAGTCGTAAAAAAAGTGAAATTTTATGGTCTCTCTCCCACTCCCTTCTTTCATGCCCGAATCCCATGATTTCTGTTAGCACAGAAATTCAACTAATTTGCAAGGGGTTATTACATTTCAGAGGCAACACTGGAGCGTTAGTTTAGTAAGGGTCCATACGCCTTCAGTGTATTTTTTTGACAAAAAAAAGAAACTTTCTCAAGAGAAACTTGGCGGAAAAAGCTTGAAAAGGTTAAGGGGGGCAGTATTCCTACTCTTAATTTTGTTGTAATTTCTGTCCATTTTATGTTTGACTTAATTATTTATTTAGTTTCTGTTCGCTTTTGGTTTCATCTATTCACCCATAACATTATTTGTTATCCTTATATTTGATTATTCATTTTAATTTTTCTTCGTTTCATATTTCATTTACTCGTTAGTAATAATTTCTATTGGTTTGAAATTTGAATTATTGTATGACTTTATTTCTGCTCCTATTGCGTTTTAACATGGATCTCTACTTTTGTGAAAAACATCTTTTTTGGTAATTTTTTAGTTTTTAAATTAATAATAGCAGAAGGGGCGTTTTTAAAGTGCCTTACTTTGCACATACAAAAAGTTTTTTTTCAGACTTTTTACTGACAGTTTTTATTCCCAACTCGTTTAAATACACATACGCTACATGTGTATTAAGTAGTATGCTTCTAACAAATTAATTAAAAGGTATTTTTCTGATTAGGAAACAACGTGCATTCACACTACTTTTTTTAATATCCCTAAGACACAAATTATTATTTGATTATTATTTAAATTCTACTATACTACTGCTGTCTTTCTGAATCTGAAGCAGCCACTCCCCCTTGACATGACAGAATCATGGCAAAACGCCTTTCACATGTTTCAAGTTTATTTTTAAGAAATTTTCTATTTTTGACATACAATGCTACGTGTTTTCGGCCCACCAACTCCAACCCGCACCCAAAAAAATGTTCATATATGTCCCATTAAATATGTTCATTAAAAATATGTTCATAAAAATGTTCATTAAAAATGTTCATTTATGTCCCATTAAAAAAAAACGCCGTTCAGAGGTTTCAAGTTCCATTCAAAAAATACTATTTTTGATATATAATATGTTAGGCCTACATGTTTTTGGTCACCAAGGTCCACCCCTCCCCCCACAAAATGTTCATATATGTTCCCTATGTTTAAAAGAACACCTTTCAGAGGTTTCAGGATTCGTATTTAAGAAAACTTCCATTTTTGATATAGAACCCCCTAAAAAAAAAAATCTTCATATGCGTTAAAAAGGCTCCTGGTGGTTATGCTAATTAATACATTTTATATAACTGTCTTCATTTTATCTATTACAGTCTATTTTATATACCGTATTTCATGTTTTACATAATTATGCCAATTGTATCATAAAAGGAACTGTTTCGAAAAATCTTTTTAGAGTCCTCTGAGGGGGGGGGGGCTCCTGTCAGGGTACTCCTTTTTTAAAGTCAATAAATCTGTATTTTCTTTTCAGATCTTTTGCCATGACCTTCTTTGACATTAGTGAAACTGATGAAAAGTTTGCTGGATTAGCATGTATGTAAATCCCGAAAAAGTTGGGGTACTATCTTTCGATATTTTGTATTACCTTTCCCCGGCCAAACTTTAGGGGGTTCCCCACCTCGTCCTTTAAAAATATGTAGCATACATAATTTAATCTATGACTCGAACCTGTTCCACGCTAAAATTTTTTAATACTACTCTTGTAAGTAAAGGGCAAATTATATCCAAGCTCGCTAATTGGGGGGGGGGAGGATCAGAGACAGTCCCCTATGTTGTGTTGTTACTTTTGGTTATTTTAGGTTTTAATCGTTGTTTTTTTAGTTTTTTCTTCATCAAAAGCTTTTATTATCTAATCTCTGAGCATTTTAATCGGAATCCAAAAGATGAACAGTTTGAAAAACTGTTTTTTATGTTTTGTCAAGGCACTATTCGATACAAATAATGATGGCCGATAAGTAAGGAAATATAGCAAGCTTTAAAACGAATGGAAGTGTAAAGACTCAAAACGTTGGCTTAAGACGAGAGTCTACTACATTCACCCAATATGCCATTGGCTTATAAGCGCAGATAACCTTCGTATTCGTTCGGGTCCATGCAAAAACCTAAAGCATCTACTGGGTCTTCCCCAGAGGCGTTCCTAGGGTTAGTGGCACCCAGAGAAAAATTAATTTCAGCACCCCACTTCCCGCTTCCCACTCAAATACAAGCAAAAAAGCCGAATCAAAGTGAAAAATCTGATCAACGTTGGCAATCCCACAGCCGCGGCGCCCCCCAGATGCGGCGCCCGGGGCATCTGACCTGGTTGCCCCTTCTCCTCTGAATGGCGCTGGCCTTCCATAGTATGTACGAAACACATTTATTTTGGATAAATACCATGTCGATGACCCTTTTTTTTGTCCCTCAATTAGAAAACGGTCGACCGAAAAGCACCGACTCTTGTCCTTCGCAATGCCATTGACACTCCTACTTGAGGTTTGGATCACAGTAAATATTTATTGTTATAGTCTGTTATTGTTTTATCTTTAGAAATTGTGTGAGATTAATTTTTCTTTGAAAGCTCCGTTTTTTTCTTGTGTTGCTGTAAGCAGGTTTCTAATTAATTAACTATACTCATTTCACGAAGCTCATTTCATGCATTTTTTTTTAATCTGGGGGGAGGGTGCATTTTCAAAATAGGGGGGGGGGACAAATTTTCATTTTTTTCAATGAAAATACCATAAAAGGCATTTTTATTTAATACCCCAAATTTGGTTAGCACGTACCCCCTCCTCCAATTATAACCATTTTCTAGTGCAGAGGGAAGGTCTCTTTAAAGACTACAAACTTTAATATGTCAGTCGATTTGCTAATTGTCTTCCTGGAGAATTGTCGGAGAATTGGTCGGAGAATTCCTGGAGAATTGGAGAGTTAATTGTCTTCCAGATCTTCCCGGAGAATTATCCCTCAATGAAAATGAACCGTCAATGAAAAATATCCCTCAGTGAAAATGAACAATGTCGTTTGTACCCATTTCTTACTTCTATTTTTAACAATTTTAACGGCCAAATTTTTAACAATGTAAGTTGCAAATTAAACTAAAAGCTTGCCCATTGGACAAACACTGAAGCATCGATGCTGATTGAAAAAAAAATGGGAGTAAAACAGCACTTAAAATATTTTGTAACTACTTCTAACCTCGACACTTAGCATGCAACGTGTTTTTTACGAATTAAGAATGTAAACACTTTGAAACCTGAATATGGCTACTTTTTATTCACACATCAAGTAGTAGAATGCAAATAGCTTTGCTGGGATCATATCTGCCAAATATCATATGAACCAATTCATCTCTTTTATTCATAACTATTTACATGTACATATCTCTGAAAAAAAATACTTAAATTTAATTATTTCTTTTGGCATAATCAATCTAAGCTAATATAATTCAAGTCTTGGATCAGAAATGGGGACAAAAAAGTAACTGAACTAGTGGTTATTACTGAATACGATCGCAATCAGTACTGCCAATATGAACATTTCCCTCCTCATACGCCCTTTTATGCTACCTGCCCAGTGGCGGATTCAGGGGGCGAGGGGCGCCCCCCTTAGCGCAGTCTAAAGTAGTGTAATTTACTTAATTAACTCAAGTTTACGTTAATTAAACTTGCTCCTAACGGAAGTTTATCCGATAAACCTATTTCCCCCCCCCTAAAATCTTTTTTTATCGCATCAACCTATTTTTCCTCCCCCCCACCCCCCTAAAAAATCCTGGATCCGCCCCTGTACCTGCCACTCCCCTCCTTTGACCCCTCATACCGGATAACAATTTTTAGATAGCCATTTTGTTCAAGAGTGACAAAAGGTCCAATAAATAAGCTACCAGGGATAACATGAGCCACAGAGCTACTGGGAAAAGGGTCTTAAATCATATAAACTGCCGTTTGAAATTCAGTAGTATGTCCTTGGACCAAGAGGAGCCTAATGTACAAACAATATATTGTTTTTGGGTAATATGCCGAAAAATGGGGCCCGACAAAGGGCCAATACTTTATTTTTCGCTCGGTCCTTGCACAGTGGGAAGCTCAATGCTGGAGGAAAATAAAAACAAAATTTGGAGTCCTCCGAAACAGAGGCCAGCAAAGGGCCGAAAAGGGTTCACCTTTTTTAAACAGCTTGAAACTTAAAAACGTAAGTCTCTGTGCGAAGGATCCCTTATGTTTTAAAATAATTGTGGTTCGGGGGCATGAGTTGCCAAGAAATGGGGCTCAAAAAAGGAGAATAATTTTTCCCGATCAGCTTGAAATTTGTATCTTAAAGTCTCAATGCACACAAAAAAAAAAAATCAAAAAGAAACTTTTACTCCCTGGAAATGGGGTCAGAAAAATGGGCAATTTCTTTTTTTAGTTCGGACACAGGCCTCCCAAATATGGGGCCCAAAAATGGTGCAAAATACTTTTTTCCGATGACTTGATCGAACTTTAGGATAGAACCTTCAAGAATGGCTGCCTAGCTAAGAGGACCAATTTTTATTGATATGAAAATTGTTTTTCCAATATTCATTGATATGTGTTAAGGGGCCTGGAAATAGGCCAAAAAACTTGTTATAGTCCGATTAGTTTGAAACTTATAGCCGTGAGTCCCGGGGTCACAGGGAACCTAATGTAAAAAGTTATAGGTACGGTCCCCAGCAAAAAGGGGTCCAAAAGGGCCGAAAACTTTATTTCAGATCAGCCTAAAACTTAAACCTTTAAATCCTTGGGACTTGAATACTGGTTCCCCCGCAAAAGGGCCACTATCATTGGAATGCATTTAGGCATTGAAGTATATCCAGACTTGATAGTAAACTCTTCAAACACATACGATAAATGTGATAACAACAGAATTGGCACGCTTTGCAATCCTAGACATATGGCTCTAGATTGTGAAGCTTGAAGCTTGGCTGCAACTTCTTCCAGCCAACCATATGGCTCTAGATTGATATATGCTGATGGCACAATCTGGAGACATGTGGCTCTAGATTGTGGAAGTGGAATCTTGGCTGCAACTTGTCTCAGTCAAGCACAAAGCTATAGATTGATATACGCTGATGGCACGATCTGGAGACATGTGGCTCTAGATTGTGGAAATGGACGCTTAGCTGCAACTTGTCTCAGTCAAGCACATGGCTCTAGATGGATAAATGCTGATAGCACAATCTAGACATATGTGGTTCTAGTTTGTGGAACTGGAAGCTTGACTGTGACTTGTTCCAGCCGAGCAACAACTTTTACGTGTGAATGTGGCGTGTCAGGACATAGACGTTTATGCACCAAAGTCAAGCTAAGCAGCAATTTGAACGACTCGTTTGATAACTCCCGCGTTTTCCTAGGTTTTATTTCCTCTCGTAAAGGGCTACAGCACAGAGGCAGTTTTCTGCTACGTCTGTCAGACCTTCAGCAAAAGACTTAACACCAAAGTAAAAATGGTTCCTGTAAAAAAAAAAAATAGGATCCTGACTCAATTTCACTTCCTCTGTCACATCAGTGATAAAACAGTAGCGTGCTAAATTCTTAACACGCTATGTTAAGGCAATTAATATTAATTCTTGTTAAGGAAATAATATTAAGCAGAGAATTAACAAAAATACCCAAGGAAATAAAAATAATAAAATAATAATTATTATGTTTTCTTAATATAAATACTTAAGGAAATAGTATAAATTTTAATCAAGGAACTAATAATTAAGGAAAACATTAAAACAAGTAATGGTGGCTAGTCACAATATGGTCTCATATAAATGTGGCATTCTTTAACAGCGGCCCAGGATCACCGCAGCAGGGTTCAATAGCAAATTTAATTGATTCCCACGCAGAGCGTATTTTCCTCTTAAATATACTTCCATTTTGGAATTTTAGAAAATGAACGTTTCATCAACATGCATAATTTCCAGTTGACTTATGGTGCATATACAGCCCTTCAGTGGGATTGATGTTAATAGGTGGCAGTCCTAAACGCAGGGCAAATATTCAAGGGTTGAGGGCACTAATGTCTGCAGCAATATTTCGATGTGGACAAATTTTAAATCGCAAAAAAACGACTAACGGGAACTATATAGGAAACTACGAAAGCAAAAATAATTTCTGAGACCACACTGACTAATCATGATAAAACGAAATAATAGTAAAAAAAAGGAGAAAAACGAGGATTATACAAGCCAGTGAAAAATATGGACTAAAATGCAAATATTTCGGTCAAGACCTCCGCTTGACATGTAACGGTGAAAGGGTAACTCCGATTGAGTTACCCTTTCACCGTTACATGGAGAGGGTCTTCAAATTTTAGTTGTGCTTTGTTTTAAGGTTTGAAATTTTTTATAGTATCCTTGGATTTTTATTAGTAATTTTAATGTTATTATCTTGCACTGAGGACGGTCAAGCGGAGGTCTTGACCAAAATATTTGCATTTTAGTCCCTACGAAAGCATTAAAACAAAATTAAGATTGTTTACATGCCTTGGTGGAGGGCTGGGGTTAAACATTTCATAACATGGCAAAATTTTAAACTGACACAAAGTAAAAGTAATAAATATTACAGCTTTTCATATCATAACGCTTTTTATTTAATATTCTTTGAGGGTCCTCATCAGAACCTTGACGGTGGAAGGATTCCGCCTTATGCTCACCTTTGAGGAAATGTAATATTGAATTTTCTGAAGGGGTATTTTTTTCTTTTTTTTTGGGGGGGGGAGAGGGGGAACATGCCCCAAGTGCAGAAATTTTAAAGGCACAAAATTTCAAATAATTAATCTATTACTTATAATCATTTTGTAACTTGCGAAATTTTATTTTTATTAAAATAAAGTAGAGGGCGCAGTTAATAAATGAAAATAATTAATACATTATTTATTAATTATTAAAATAAAAATAAATTAAAAATAATTAAATAATAATAATTAAATACCAATAACTGAAATGATTAATAATAACTAAACAATGAAATAATTTAAATAATAAATAAAAATAAGTAAGAAATAGTGATTTATTAATTGATAAATTGAAAATAGTTTTGTTAATAAATGAAAATCTGGCTAAATTCATCCTGAAAATTTTGTGGGATGGGAAGCTATTAGAGTTTTGCCCCGGACACAAGAGAGGCCAAAAACGTCACTGATATTCCACCACGTTGCTTATTTTCACATATTATCTAAACATGCCTATTCATTTTCTCAGTATCATCAGGAAGTTCTTTTTTTAAAAAGTGAAAAAGACAAATGAGCATCTTGGCAACAAAACACCAAATCAGAAAGACTATTTTATGTATTTAACAGGTTCGGTTAAAACACATATTTATTTTTATATTTATTTTATTATTCATTTTTATATTTATTTTAAAACACAAATTTTATATAATATATAAAATTTATTTCCCTTTCCTATAAATGCACATAAACTTTTCTTTTTTCAGTTTATTCAAAGGAATATCAAATTTCTTGCCTACAGCATGGACCAGTACATTTGGATCAGAGCAGAACAATGGCGTGATGCCGAATTGACAAAAGAGTTTTTCCCTGGATTTTCTATGAAGAACTTCCGGTCCGTTTCATCTCAATCAATCCAAATAAACGCTTTGAAACAACGCAGCATGTAACTCCTTTGAGGGATCATTGGCTAACTATATTTAAGTGTACCAAAAATGTTATTTTTGCTTGAGTGAATACATTCATGTTACAATACGACAAGGCTTACACTTATAGGGGGCGGGGAGCATAAAATACACTGAAATACAGTATAAAGATTTCTTGGTACTTTCCCATTATATGGGCACTTCTAAAAAGTCAAGTTTGGTTAATGCTAATGAAATAAAATAAAATAGTATGTATATATAATAGTTTATAAACCAATTTGGGCTATATATTTGCACATTAGGAGAGGGGGGGGGGGGTAAAGCATTGCATATATTAAATACGTAACCTAACCTTGGTATCTTTTTCTCCCCCTAAATCCCAAAAAAACAACAGTTTAAATATTGTAAATTCAATGAGAAACCAGGCTCTTTGATCAATTTAGATAACAATTACCCGCTTTACGAGTCTCCATCACTGCATTCATTCGACTGTCTATAGCCGAAGTGCCCATGTAATGGGAAAGTACCGATTTCTTTCCCAACTTATTGCTGCTTTTAGCATAGTTCGCCACAGGGACGTAGCTAGGATTTTTTCAGAGGGGGGGGGTACAAAACAACGTTTCGGGGGGGGGGGGTACTTAAATAAAAAAAAGCACATGAAAAATTGGTTCATATTCACTTTTTGACGTTTTCCCGAGTCGAACAAACATTTTGCGGGCGAGGGGGGTTCAAACCCCCATAACCCCTCTGGAAACGACCTTGGTGCGTCAGTTTCTACTACAGGGGAGGGCTGGCAGGGGATACTGGGAGCGGGCAGGGGATATATAGATATTTTTGACCCCCCTAGATATTGAAAAATACCTTTTTGGCAATTTTATCCGTTTTTGAATTAAACGACGATATTGCCCCTCTAGAATTTGAAAAATAATGTTTGCTCTCCCACCCCGGGCCGTACATTTTCGTAAATTAATGCCTCTGTTCTGCTGTTTCGGCTAATTTAACCGGCTTCACCCAGCCAAACTTATGACCTCGAAAACTCCTGCTCATGCGTTCCATTAAGGCAGGACTATTAATTATTTTTTAATTAATTCATGACTATTTAATTAATGATTAAGCGAAGGAAACCTATGTCAGCCACAATTCGTGGTTTTCGCCACGGGATGCAAGGGTGTCAATAGGAAAACCAGAAGGAGGGGGAGGACCCGAGGAGGTGTTTCTTTGAACCTTGCTCTTTGCCCTGCTTCACGTGCAGATAGTCTGCGCAGCGTAATTTTAAACGTGTTGTGTACATGCTAATATAATAATAAAGTGAACAGTAGAGCGAAAATAATTTGATTCAAGTGTTCGTCATCCTTTTGTGTATGCTGTCATAAAGTTACCAAATAAGATAAATAAAATACAATGATAGTAGTATTCGTGAGTTACTGAAGGACAGGAATATAGTTATTATATGACGACAACATAAGAATATAGTGATGTAGGAAGTAAACTCTGCATGCCGCAGTGCAGAAAGTGGGGTAGCAAAGTAGCAATGCTACTTGGCAGTTTTCAAATTTGTTGTTGCCTGAAAATACCATTTTTTCATATAAAAATACTTTTTGCTCAAAGAAAAGCTGTCAAAACACAAGTTATGCGGCTAAAGTATCGGCAGCTTTTGGAATCCTGTCGAATTCTGCTACTGGCAGCTTTGGAACTTTTTTAATACCTGTCTGCATGAAATATAGAAAATTTTGGTCATAGCGATAAGCCCACGTGTAAATCAAGAACTAAAAAAGAAGAAGCCTGAAAAGTAGTCAAAACATTTAATCAAATTAAATAAGATACATTCTGCGCAGCTCTTGCTACGAGATATGGCTTGTAGTTATGGCTTGGCTTTGAAAATCCAGATGACATTCTCTTAATCTTTTGTTTAGTTAAAGATGCCCTAGTCAGTGGCGTCAATTCTCTTAAATTATGGGGGAAAATGAATTTTTCGAAACCTAGGGGGGAAGTATTATTTTTATCGGGCAGTGATGATTTCTATTTCTTCAATGAAAGTACCAGAAATAAGCCATTTTTCAATGAAAATATAGGCGGGCAAAAAAACTTAGGTAGCAATACCCGAGCCCACTACTATCGATTGGTGGCACTGACCCTAATGGAGCAATCAAATTTTTACACTCTATATTTAATATCGGTACCCGGATCGATACCAATCCGGAAACTGTTTACAAATCCCAACACCTTTCATTTCTATTTTAAAACATAATTGATTAATACAACCAAGATTTTTTACTATTTAATGCTTCAAAAAACATATAAAATAAACAAAGTGTGCATTGATGCACACTCCTTTCAAAAGCTAGGTGATGGGTATTGTCAATAAAGGTCATGACTGGATCAGGGCCATATCCAGGATTTTTTCGGGGGGGGGGGGATACAACAACAGACTTTTAACAAAACGCATCGAAAATTTGTTTACGTTGTTACGTTTTTACGAGTCAGAAAAACATTTTTTCGGAAGGGTGGGGGCGAGAAAGGGGGGGGGGGTGTCAAATCCTTTAAGCCCCCTGGATACGGCCTTGCCCTGGATCGTTTGGTTTGAGAGAATTTTCATCTGTACAAAACCTCTCCACTCAAATATATCCCGAGATAAATTGTCACGAACATTGTTGAGCCCTCTGTTGACGATTGACTATTGTAGCATTACATGTTTACCATTTAGTGTGCTAAATAAAATGTAAAAAAAATAAAATGGTTAATGTGCATCGATGGAGTTTGCAACCCCCTGTCAAAATCTAGGTGTTGGACAGTGTCAATAAAAGTCAGGCCTTGATCGTTTGCTTTGAGTGACTCTTCGTTAGTCCCTTCACACCTTTAAGGGTTAAATCTGGTAAGCCGACGCCATAAACACGGCTTAATGGATACAGAGGTAATAGATCGGAATTCAAATTCGGATGTTTGGAATGTCAACCGATACTCTGTTAGACTACCTTTATAATCGACTAATCATGTGGAATGTTCGGCACGGATAAGATATGTTGATACCTAGGCAAGGCTTGTATCCAGGATTTTTGTTTGGGGGATGGCTGTATTTTGTTCGAGGAGGAAGGGGTACAATATAAACTTTACCAAACGCATAAAAAAATTATATGCATTTTGTTACTTTATTACGAGTCAGACAAAAATTTCGAGGAGGGTTCCAACCCCAACCCCCCTCCTGGATACAGCTTTTTCCCTAGGTGAAATCCAGAGGCGGTTCTAGGGGAAGGACCGATGGAGAACTTGCCCGACGCAGAAATTTTAGGGACGGAAAATTTAAATAAATAATCCAACGGTTACAATCATTTTGTAATTTTGCAAACTTCGTTTTTATTAAAATAAAGTAGAGGGCGTAGATAATAAATGAAAAATAATAATATTAATTAATTTATAAAAATAAAAATAAGTTAAAAATAATGAAACAATAATAATAGAAATAATTAGATTAAAATAACTAAAAATAAATTAAATAATCTAAATAGTCAAAAAAATAACGAAAAAAATAAATTCTTAATTGATTAATAAATTGAAAATAAATTTGTCAATCAATGGATTTTTTTTTTAATTTGGCCTGGAAATTTTGCGGGAGAAAGGGAGGAGGGTGCCAATCAAGATTTTGTCCCGGGCGAAAGGGAGGCCAGAACCCCACTGGTGAAATCTTTGACATTTCTAGGAAGTTGTCGTTTTTGTAACACATTCCTGGAGAAATGAACCAGGAGCCGTTGAAAGAGAACATGAAAAACAATCAAAAGTTTTTTTTATCATTATGATGACAGTGATGATAATGATAAGGATGAATATTATTATTTAGACTGAGATGCGGATGCAGGAGCGTAGGCAAGGAAGCGGGCCTCTGAACTCATGCTCACCCAACAAAATCTCCAAATTTTTTTAATTTCTTCTAATAATTCTTAAATTTTCTTTGACTGACCTACATGGGATGCGGAAAGAATTTATTTATTCAGTTAAATAAACCCCACCTTGAAATAAATCTACTGTTTTGGTGTAGGTACGTAGCCTAAGCACCGAAGGAAGAATTTTGACCTATGCTCCCTCAAACAAATTACATCTTTTTTCAACTCGTCATAACATTTCTTATATTTCTATGAAATTCAAATATTTTCAGCGTATATTCAATCTTTTATCCCTTTCCTGAAATAAAATTACCGTGTACATGCCTGTGTGTCTTTTTGCATGCTTCGCGATAAACAGCCAACTTCTAAAACGACTTATATAGCCATAACCACAGTTTTTAAAGTACTTTAGCGGTGAAAAGGCTGGGCATTTGCTGGGTATAATGAAAAGATGAAACGACGATTTGTATATTCTGTTAAAATACGAGATGCATATGCAAAACAGTGAAGCAGTTTCAGAAAATAATTTTTAGCTTATAATCGTCTTGTTAATCTGTTCACCAATTCGTTTACCACAAACAATAGCGTTAATTCACAAAAATATAGAAGAAAAATACTAAGTATGTTTTCAAAATCTTGGGGGACAATTTGGTTATTTTTCAACTTTTCAATGAAAATACCAAAAGAGACGTTTTTTAATTAAGATAAAAAAAAAGGTATTTCGCACAATCTAATGAAAGGGACTATAGGACGAGTCAAATGCCTCCTTCACCTCCCTCACCATTGACATCACTGACCATAGAAAAGAAACATTTCCATACACATAACTTTCATTTCTAGGATCTGCTAGTATGTCTGAAAAAAAAAAAACAGACCTTAAACTGAAAAGCCTTAAACCAAATATTTAAAGCTAAATTCATTGAATTTGTTCAAATTAACTAAATTTATGCTAAATATTGAATTAATTAACTAAATTGACAAAATTAACTAAATTGAATTAATGCTAATTGAATTTATGCTAAATATTGAATTAATTAACTAAATTGACTAAATTAACTAAATTGAAAAAATTAACTAAATTGAATTAATGGTCGAGAGAAAGAAGTTGCTGGTCTTTCCTTTAAATTTAGATCCCTGAAAATATTTACTTTTTGGGATTCCTATTAGAATACGAATAGATCACTCTTCTTTTCAGCATGAAAATCCAAATAGGTATTCCGAATAGGTATGGCCAGTGGTGTCGATTTGGGGTCAGGGGGAGAGCATATCCCGCTTAGACTTTTTTGCCCCTTTCTTCTAGATTTTGAAAAACACCTTTTTGCAGTATTTTCACAGAAAATACTTCTTTGTTCTTGGTATTTTCGTTGAAAAAACTTAAAAAAATACCCCCTCCCATTTATTTTGAAATTAAATTATTCCCCACTCCCACATACACACACACACACACTGATTTTCGTGAATCAACGCCTCTGAGTATTGCCCTCGTCTTCATGTGAAGCGACAAATCCTATTACAGAGAAAAAAAATGATGGGAGGGTCTAAACAGAAAGATCCTTTTTCTATTTCTCAGTAAAAAAAGATAAATAAATAAAAGTACTACTTACAGCCATGCATTCACATCTGATGCAATACATTACTCCGAATGGAGGGCCTAGGTCAGGGTGCCAAGTTTGTTCCAGCTCGTAAGATCGTTTGCCAAACTGACATTCTGGAAAAAAAGAGAATGGATAACTAGGATCATTTATCCAAGAAAATACGGCCAATATCCGTCCGATGAAACTCGTAATTTCCTTTCAGTCCGGATAGGAAAACTTTTCTAGTTTGCTGACTTTGGTTTTCTACAAAAAAAAAAGAAAAAAAAAGATGAGGGCATAAAAAAGAAAATCAAACTTTCATGTAGAAACAATAGGGATGGCAGCCAATGGTTTGTGCAATGGCAGCGAAATTGTTTATACGATCAGGGGCTCCAACTGGGAGTAGGGCATTGGGAGGGGGGGGGGTCAAGTAACCCAGCCTTGATTTTGAAAAACACTATTTTTGGTATTTTCATTTAAAAATCGGATAAAAGGTAAATATCCCACCCTCCTAGATTTTGGAAAATACCTTTTTTATATCTTCATTACAAAACCTGAAAAAAATCCTTGCCCTTCCTCCTATCAAAAACTGGTGTACAAAAGGATTTTTTTTTGGGGGGGGGAGGGGTATAAAAAAACTTGGAAAATGCATCAAAAATTTTTTATATTTATTTTTGATATGTTGTTACGAGTCGGACAAACAATTCGGGGGAGACTTCAAACTCCACTCCCTACCCCCTGGATACGCCCTTGACGTAAGAATTTCCTTCAGATTAAATTGAGGTTTCTTATTTAGAAATGCAGTACCAGGGGACCGAGCTTCGTACAGCGAAAAGAAAGTCTTTCTCAATACGATTTTAATTTCATTATTTTGTTTCATTTCTATTTATAACGACAAATTGCTCTATACTATTTACAATCCAATTAAATTGTAATGGACTTTTTAAAATATTTATCACAGACACTCATCTTCAGCTACATTTATTATAAATTTTCGAGCTTTTGTGACGTTGTTCATACGAAATTTTTTCTCCAAAAATTAAGGCCCTAAGCGAATTTTCCTCACATATCTAGATCGTTTTTCCCACCAGAAAATGGTTTTATGCCGATTTTCTGAAAGAATTATATTCCCTTTTTCGACAAAAAAAAATACAGATAAATAGATATACACATATGAGAATACAATTATTTTTCGCTGAATAAAATAAGATACATGAGGGATAGGCAGAAAAGAAATTTCCCTTATATCCCATCATTCATATCTAAACCTAAGATCAATTTAATGTAAAATCCTTAGATCCCCCCCCCCCGAAGATATTTTTAGAGGAAGATGGAAAAATACTTAAGTAGGAATAAAAAGATTTTTACAAGCATCCGCCCCCAAAACAAATTTACTGGTTTCCTACTAAATCTTTAGAAGTCTGTGGCCAGGATTATATCCAGGATTGTTTCGGGGGGTGGGGGTACAAAAAACTTGAAAGAACGCATAAAAAAATATATTTATTTTTGTTACGTTTTTACAAATTGGACAAACATTTCGGGGGGAGGGGTGGTTCAGTCCCCCTGGATACGGCCTTGTCTGTGGCTATGAATGTCACATACAAAGAAGTACGTATGCAGATATTTCTTTTTCACGACAGACCTAATTCAATAAAAAAAACAAAAAAAAAACTTCTGATGGATATGAAATTGTAGAAAATGGTGGCTCCATATTCTTGGGAATGGTGGGATCCAGATCCTAGCAATCTCCTCCAGCGTTAAAAATTACTTATTTCTTTAAATTAATTTAATTAATTAATTAATTAATTTAATTAATAATTAAATTAATTAATTAATTAAAAATTAATTATTTCCCCTAATTTCTAGGTACTTTGTATTCAAATTATTGGTCAGATTTGTTTCAGGGCTAAAGCCCCACCGAAAGATCCAAATTTTCTTGAAAATCTGGAAAAAATTTATTTAAATCAATATGGTTTGCCAAAAATTTGTTTATTATTGTTATTATTCGTTTATTATTGTATAAGTAATATTGTTTTATATTAAATTTGCTTGTTAATGAAAAACCACTTTTTTGTTTATTACTGAGCCCTTCCGAAAAAATATCCTACATATATCCCTGGGTTAAGGCCGTATCCATAAGGGGTAGGGGGTTTGAACCCTTCCCCCTCCGAAATGTTTGTCCGACTCGTAAAAACGTACCAAAAATGCATACAATCAAATATGTTATGCGTTTTTATAAGATTGTTTTGTAACCCCCTCTCCCGAAAAAAAAACATCCCCCCGAGCAAAAATCATGGATCTTGGCCTTGGCCTGGGTTATAGCATTGAAAAAAGTGAACAGACACTGATCTCATAAGCAAGTAATCAGACTTTACCATGCTCTTGAAAAAAGCAAGAAAAGGGATACAATTAATATAAGCACGCAGTGAGAACAAAAATAATGGAAATGTAAGAGATTGTTGGAAAAATCACAACGATCTCAAGGTTCTGGAGGGAGAACGGGTTTATGCTACTTTTGAATTTATGTCGCACCATAATGATATGAATTAAGAATGCATTAAAATTTAAACCGCATTCAAACTCAAATTATAGGCATTTTTTTAATCTTTTACTCTTTTTTTAAACTTCTAATGGCAAATTAAATCATGCGGCCATCCCGAAATTGATCGACGTTGGTTACTTACGACTAGATTAAATGCAATTTTTCATTTGGTAAATTTTGTTGAATGTGTAAAGAGGACATAGAGCTGTGAGAGGAGCTGCTGGGCTCAGGAATTCAATTGAGCCTATTGAATCAATTGACAAAAGCCCCGAACCTGGCTCTATTGTTTGCGTTTACGGGCGCCACATACTGCGGGAGATCTGTCGAGACTAAAGTCGTGTGTCATACTATTACAATAGCCCTGCTGACAAAAACTGAGGCGGGGATTCGTAGGGGTCTCTTTTGATACCAACTTTTTTGGGATGTTAAATAAACCATACCGTACTATATCACCTGCTGAGAAGGTCATATATAGAACGGGAAAAATTGACTTGGATAACTATGCTGAATATACAACGGACATCAATAGTTTCCACTTATGGAAGGCCTTGTTAGATATTAATCTGCCGAATCAAAAGCGGCTCTATGTTCCTATTATCTGTAATATCTTACATTGGTCTTTTTTTTTTTTTTTTTTTTTTTTTTTTTTTTTTTTTTTTTTTGTGATGCTATAGATAGTTAGAATTACACCATTTCATTAGCCATTGCTTTAAAAGGAACAGCCTACATTTTCTCTGAAGATGGTTTTACTTTCATTTTAAGATGATATTTTGTAGTGATGCACACCATCACATCACTATGGATTCTTTTGGGGACCCACCTGACTGACCGTATTTCAAACAGTAGGCTGTAGGGAAAGTAAGGTTCAATCCCGCTTCCTAGCGCTATAATGAGAGAAAGGTTGGGATGGCTAGGGCATGTTCTGCGGATGACAGATAGCCAAGATTATCCGGTACTTGTCTGTTAGACAGAACTTCCTCCAGGAGTAAAGTTAGGTTAATCCTAATGTAATATACTAAAATATGGTGATAATATAATACTTTAGAAACAAAATTAAGGAAACTATGACAGAGTCATGGAAAACAGGCCGCACAGAACGCATTATATTAAATACCTAACCCAACCTAACCAAACTTAACCTAACGCCTAGCCACCTCTAAATATTAAATATTTAGTTAATATTATTTAAAATATTTAACTAATAATTAGTAATATTATTAATAATTAGTAATTACTAATTATTAATAACTAATATAATTAGTAATAATTAATAATAACTAATAATTAGTAATATTAGTTAAAATATTCCTACATCGTAGTTTTCTCACTCAAACTAAGCAAATCATAACCAATTAAAACCGGTTTTGTCAGATCTTAGGAGGTGTTCCTGGTCCGACGAAAAGTTAATAATATTTAATAAAAATTTAATATTTCGTTCCAAGTGAGAGCAAATTAACAGCTGGAACGATCGAAAATTAAATTCGAATTAAATTGTGTATTAAATTTCTGTGAATACGGTTAACTAGCGTATTTACTGAATAAACTTCTGTACATTCATCATCGAAGTTGGAAAAATGGAGGCAAGTGACCCAAGTCAAGTCAAATGACCAAACTAATGAGTATAAGGAAGAGATGTGAGTATGAGGAAGAGAACCATTAGTTAATAAACCGTTCCAGGTTCACAGTCAATGCGTATTAAATTTAAAGTAAATACGAAATAAATTTCATTTTGGACCGGGAACATGCTCTTAGACAGCGTAATTCTTGAGGGTGTTCTGTCTAACAGACAAGTACCAATATTCCGTTTCGGACAACCGTCTAGGGCTAAACGAAAAGCAGGTCGTCCTCGGCTGGAGTGGGAGGATGTTGTAAGGAAAGATTTAAGGGAAATGGGAACTTCCTGGGAGGGTGTAAAGAGGAAGGCTTTGAATAAATTGGGATGGAGGAGGAGCGTGCGTAGCTGTGTTGGCCTCAGGCGGCTTGGTGCTGTGGTGAGTTGCTAGTAGTAGGCTACGTAGTAATTGTAGTAGATTTGTCAAGGACCCCTTCTTTTTAAATATACTTTAAAATCCACATTGTTTCTAGTTCACAATTTTGATTTTAGTATTAGAGTCAATATGGAAGTCAACTTTGTTAAATGTATTTATTTGGGACTTGGAGAAATAAAAAAACTCGATAAGTAGCAGATTAGGACCCGCATTTTTTTTACCCTTTTCATTTCCATGATTATTTCAGTTGTTTTTTCTTTATACATCCAAACTGATTTACGGAATGCAAGCTGTTTTTCAGTAATAACACAAAATGCTAATTGATAATATCTAACAACGAGCGTATCCAGGATTTTGTTTCAGGGGGGGGGGGTTACAAAAATACTTTAAAAACACATCGAAATTTTTTTATATTCATTTTTGTTACGTTTTCACGAGTCAGACAAACATTTCGGGGGCGGGGGGGCTAACTTCCCACTGGATACAGCCTCGTATCTAACATTCATTTTTTGGGGTCTGGATTAAAAGAAGAAAAAATATAATTCTGTAGGTTTATACGGTTTGCTGATGGTGACTTCGAGATATATATTTTCATTTAAAAAAATCAGATTTATTTTTAATCGGGATAAGATATAATTTTCTGCTGATTCTGCAAGTGTAGTTTTTATTCACTCATATGTGCCAATTAGGAAAAAATTGAATTAATGAATATTTTAAAAGGGAGATTCCCCTTGACCTGTTTTTTAGGTAAACCTCCTACCCCAGCTTTAATGAGGCGTGCATATTTGAACCAGCAAAAAAAAAACATCTTTTTACTGCACGGTAGACTAAATAGAAAACAAACGGAAAAAAATGATTTATAGCGAATTTCTGCAACAATTCAGGTAGGAAAATACGCAGATTTTCTAGGGTGGGGGTCAATAATAAAAACAAATTGCATTTGATAATTTAAATTAGAAGCGCACAGACATCCAGGATAATTTTGGATTTCGATAGGGGCTGGGCCTGGGGCCCTCCCTGTGACGGTCCCTCCCATTAGGCAAATCCCTTATATAGGCTAGAGTTGTCAAGGTTCAATTTTCTCATTTTTGGCCAAAAGGAATTGGAATATCCCCAATTTTTTTTTTTAGACACCCTATAAATCGATTCCCAAGGCCAACAGATCCTCTCATTTCTTTAAGACATCTAAAGGTTCTTCAGAGCCTTTCAGAACGTTTTAAAAAGTCCCCAGGAAACCTTTTTATTTCTCTGCTTCTTAAATTTTTCACTACTTGCTAGGAATGACGGTTGAAGCCTAGTACCTCACTTGAGTAAACATGAGACCACCCAAGGGATGACTCTTGGGTTATCCCTTTACTCGACTCGGCTCAAAAATCCGGAATTCAAGTTGACTCTCAATTAAAAACTACTGCCCGCCACCTATGGTATAAAACGACTTCGGAGACAGAAATGAGGCCAAGAATCAAGTTGAAGAATTCTCACAATTCAGGACATTGCAAAGGAATTTCATTGGGGAATAACGCGTCTCTGTTTACAATTCAAACTTCCAGAAAAAGTTCCAAAGAATGTTGTTGATTTCCACAATTCTTCTTTTTTTATACTAGATGTTTAGGCATTTTTATTGCCTCATTTTTCTAAAAACTAGACTCATATCTCAGGTTTTATGGCCCAAGACCATATATATATAAAAAAACGGGAATTTACTGTTTAAGTCCGAAGAGTTGCCGATTCACTGCCAGCTGATGTACATTTGAGAGCACTACTTGTTACTCCTTGCGTGGTACACATCCACCACGTTGCGCTTTTTTACACCACGCATTGCACACTTTGCACCAAGCGTGGTACAATTCCGTCAGATGATGGTGCGCACCATCTGGTATACACGAATTTTAGAAGAGAACAATTCCTAGTCTAGGTTTTGGCCTCTAGTTGTTTCCTAGGAAAAGTTACGCCTAAAGCTCGTATCTGACATTTCGATACTCCTGAAATAATTGCCAAAAACCCAGTGGGGTTTTTTTACCTTTCTTGTGCCCCGGCTAAAATTTTGATTAGCGACCCCCCCCCCCTGTCTTCCAAAAAATTTCAGGAAAATTTTAACAAAATTTGCATTTATCAATAAGATTTTCATTTATTAACAAATTATTCATTTATTTAAACCTGACTTTTCTCATTTTATATGGGAAAAGATTTGGGAATAACGAATATTTCGGATTCAATTTGCTTATACTTGCTTCTGATTTGCTTATACTTACACATACTGGTATTTGGGAGAAGGAGGGGGTTACGCAAAATTATGTGACCGCAGTATTTTGATTCGGGGTCTATTACGGAAAGGATTTCTTTTTAATCTTTCTCGATCTTAATTGATTAAACTAGGCCTAAGATACTAAATTTGATTTCTCTCAAAGAAAGAAGTGTACCGCACATTACAAGTCAAGGAAACAGAACATAAAAGTAATAAATCTAGCAAGCATTTTGCAAATTTCCGTATCGAATTTACACCTCTCTTTTGTCTGGACTCCGAGACGGGAAAATGTACTATTGTTTCTTTCAAGGGGCTATTTACTAAATTGCTTCGTGCGCATAAACAGTCACAGATTAAAAGTCATCAATTCATGACCTTGTCTTTTTAGAATAGTATATAAAGCTCGAAAATAAACTTATTAGGTGAAAAAAGGAACTGCTGAGCTAGTATGTGTACGAAAATGTTGTAAGATTTCGGGAATTCATATTCTACCCTGGACTCTCATTCCCGGAAATAAAAATAAATCGTAATGATGGCTGGAAAATTGCGAAATTTTGTCCACTTTCACCTTGTGTACGTCTAGATACGCCAAGTGTGGCACACACATCCGCCATACGTGGCACAGTCTCCAAAACGCTTGGTGCAGTTCCGTCACGCTTGGAACGTGTCAACTGATGTGCATGATTTCTGAGACTTAGTGAACCCTCGGATAAATCCGAGAAAATCCATTACATACCTTAAAATCATAGAATAAGATGCGAAAATTTCCGGCCTTTATTGAAGACAGATTAGGGTCTCCCCTGTGCACAATTCTTACTGGTGATATTACGTAGGAGGCATATCAATTATACATGCCAAGGACGAGCAATGCAATTGGCGCGCTTGTACTTAATTACGCCACTTGAGTGTTTGCTTAACTCTAAAAAGGGCAAAAACAGTTTCTATGCTACAATATCGTTTCTTCAAAAAACAAAGGACATTGCTTCGGGGTCCAAGACACAAAACTGTCGCTGTCGCGTTAGTTTATCCTCGGCATCATAACCTGAAGTCGTTTTGGCACTTGTGTAGAATCTGGTAAGTGCGCGACAATTGTATTGCAAAGATCTTTATGAAAACAGGTTTAGGCCTACGCTGCCTTTTGAGGCA
>CM051260.1:63789310-64014310 GCA_027921565.1 Artemia sinica | reverse complement strand
CTTAGCACTCAAAGAATCAATATTCAGAAATTCGAATTCCCATACAAATATAGCATTCATACAAGCAATATATGTGGCTAATAGTTGTATGAAGAAGACGTATGCACGGTTCCGGCCTTATATTTTTTTGTGCTTTCTGTATTATTTTTTTTTTAAATTAAGTAGTATTTGATAATCTGTATATTCACAAAACCATATACAAATAAAACTGAGCCAGTTTGCACTTCTACCCTCGACATATATCTTTTTGTGTTTATTTAAAAACTAGGGGAAAACGAGATATAACGAGAAAAACGAGATATAAACGAGATATATAACGAGAAATATATAACGAGGAAAACGAGATATAAAACGGAAAACGAAATTCCGATTAACTTGAACATTCTGGACACATTAAGACTGCAAAAATTAAAAAAAAATAACTGTCGAAAAATTTGGCCTAGTTTTCTTTATTTCTAGCATCTAAGAACTTTTTGTTCTTAATTTTTACTTGCTTACTTGCACTTTTTCCAAAACACTATTATTTCAATTGATCTGAACAGTAAAAGTTTACCGCAAAGATAAACTCAAGGGATTTTTGAAAAAGACCCTGACCCCCCCCCCAAAAAAAAGGCGTCAAGTCGAAATGAGAAGTGCATCATTATAATCATCGTGGTTAAAAACCATGTATGGGGAGAATTACAGTCCCGCCACCTTGAACAACAAGGAAAATCTTATTTTTGCTCTATAAACTCTGATAAAACGCTAGACAGTAAAGCGCTACTCTTCAGACTACTAATATATTGGAAAATATCACGAGTCAGTTTATTTGAGTTAGTTCTGCAGGTATATCTTGTGTAATCTGCGAGGCAATAATTTTTGTTCGTTTTAAGTTTCAATTTCGGTCTTTAATTATATAAGAAAAACTTAGGTTTTTTTAATTAGTGAAAGTAAAGAGCAACATTAAAACTTAACAGGAAAAAAACGCGTCCTATACATAAGGGGAACTACCGCCCCCTTCTACTTTAACATCTATAAAGAGCAGTTTAGATGACATTGACAAGTCCTTTAGATGTGTAAAGGGTAAGTTATACATCAGTTTTACTAAATAGCCCACAAGGAAGAAAAGAAAAAGACGGATGACATTGATAAGACTATGAAAGAGCTTTCAGCTTCAAAAATGGCTTTTAACTTAAAAAAAAACGAGAAACAACAAGTTCACAGACTCCAAATACGTCAATCAAATTGTACAAATAAAAATGAATAAAAAAAGGATTTAAAAATAAATGTGTACAAATGAATTTGTTGCTTGCTAAAAAAAAAATAAAAATAATTGTATGACCCCCTGCAGCTCAAGTTGTTCTTGCATTGACGCACTGTAAAATGGTCTCTTTCGCTAGTTTCATTCAACTTAGCGTGAGAAAAGACAAAGAGAAGTGACAGAATAGATGGGAAATATTGAATTCGGGCTATATTTTTGCAAATTAAGGGGTGGGGGTAAAGTATTTGGATAGTGTGAACTCAGAAAACAATTCTTACTTCATAATATCAGAATAATTGCAGCTAACACATTTTGCATGCAGACCCGCTGTACTTTATCTCCTCCCCTAATGTGCAAATAAATAGCCCAAATTTGTCTCTAAAGTATTATATTTTTATCATCCTTAGCTATATTTTACTAGGATTGACCTAACTTCACTTCTTAAGCTGCAGGGGGTCTTAAGCTGCAGGGCAGTACCAAAATATATTTTACTTAGATATATTAAAATATATTTTTTGTTACAAAAATATGCATTTTTTTATGTTTCGCATTGAAGGGGGCAATAAGCCATATACCCTCTTCTCTCTTTTTGGTCCCTACATAAAATAAGGTCTGTAGGTACTTGTGTATTATTCAGTAACACTCGAGAATTTGGATCTGCACATCAGACAATAACCCGTTTATACATGTCAGTATTCGAAGAAAATTAGCTTAGGCTCAGTTGAAATCTACGCTGTAGGCATATTTTTATTAAATGTTTAATACACAGAGATGGTGTTTTCGTTGGGTTAGGTTATGTTAGGTTAAGTGTTTAATATAATGCGCTCTGTGCAGCCCCCCTACCATAATTCTTTGTAGTAGTTCCCATAATTGTGTTAATAGAGTATTATATTTTATGGATATTTTGATATATTTCGTTATGATTAACCTAACTTCACTTCTCGAGTGTGTACTAAATAATACATAATTACCGGTCTGTATGTTTGAAACTTTGAACAGATTAGGGCTGAAATTTCAACTTCAAATAAAGCTATCAACTTCAAAAATGGGAAACACTAATGTGACAGACTCCGAAGAAGAGCGTTGATAAAATTGACCGGGAATATAGCTTTGCTAAGACAACAATAAATAAAACTGAAAAAATTCTGCATTCCTTCAAGTTCAAAGATATCTCGACTCAGAAAAATGGACAATACTAGTGTCAACTGCTTGGAAAAGAAGTCAAAATATCGTGATTAAAAATGTCTTTGGAATTCTTGCCAATATTGTCTAGGATATTTATCATCGTTTAGGAACGCTGACAACTTCAGAGAAAACAAAAAATGAGCAAGACACAGGGTTTTTGAATTCTTCCCGGCAAACCTGTAGGAATTAAATAAAAAACAACAAGTTTTTTTTAGCTGAAAGTAAGGAGCGACATTAAAATTTAAAACGAACAGAAATTATTCCGTATATGAAAGGGGCTGTCCCCTCCTCAATGCCACGCTCTTTACGTTAAAGTTTTTATTGTTTTAAAAAATAAAGTTGTGAGACAGGGTCAAACTTTAGCATAAAGAGTGAGACATTGAGGAGGGGACAGCCCCTTTCATATACGAAATAATTTCTGTTCGTTTTAAGTTTTAATGTCGCTCCTTACTTTCAGTTAAAAAACTTGTTTTTTTTTATTTAATTTCTGAACCTTTTTGAATTAATGTAGGTTTTGATTTTGGTTCACCGTACCTGAATAGTTAAAAAAAAAAATGCACATTAATTTTACTTTTTTTTTGGTTAAATGGCTTTCTCGAAAGTTGTTTAATTTTATTTACGAACGTTTTCATTTGTAATAAATATACGTAACTTACGAATTAACTTACGCAACGAACTTCTATATTCGTATATTTTTATTACGTATATTAGGGGGTTTGCCTCCTAGTCACTACCTCCCTCTTTACGCTAAAGTTCAAAATTTGTTCCAATTCTTTAAGAATGACCCCTCAATCACAAAGGCCGTTAATTAGAATGAATAGCTTTTATGAAAGTACTAAAAAAACTTTATCGTAAAGAACAAGGTATTAAATAGGGGGGAGGGGGCGAATCATATACGTAATAATTTCTGTTCGTTTTAAGTTTTGATGTTGCTCCTTACTTTCAGTTGAAACACTTTTTTATGTAATTTCTGGTCGTTTTTTTAAATAATGCTGGGAAATCCGGCACCCCCTTCATAGCAATGTCCCTTCCCCCATGAAAACTTCCTCCATGGAAAGATCCTCCCACGTAATCATCCGTGACTTTGGGGAAAAATGAGCGTGGGAGGGAGCCTAGTTGCCCTTCAGTTTTTTACACTTAAAAAGGGCACTAGAACTTTTAATTTCCGTTCGAATGAGCCCTCTCGTGATATTCTAGGACCACTGGGTCGATACGATCACTCCTGGGAAAAAAAAAAAAAAAAAAACAAGTAACACGCATCCGTGATCTTTCTTCTGGCAAAAAATACAGAATTCCACATTATGGCAGATAGGAACTTGAAACCTCTACTGTAGGGTTCTATGATACGCTAAATCTGATGGTGTGATTTTCATTAAGGTTCTATGACTTTTAGGGGGTGTTTCCCCCTTTTTTCGAAAAAGACAAATTTTCTCAGCCGCTTAACTTTTGATGGGTAAGACTAAACTTAATGAAACTTATATATTTGAAATCAGCATACAAATTTGATTCTTTTGATGTATCTATTGGTATTGAAATTCCGTTTTTTAGAGTTTCGGTTAATATTGAGCCGGGTCGCTCCTTAGCCTTACTTACAGTTCGTTACAACGAACTGTTTGATACTGTCAAGGAAACAAGAAGGCGGGTCTTTGTCTTTGAAGTCATGGCTGCAGCGTCAGATACAATCTAGAAAAGAATTGACTCTAGCCCATAGTAACCGAAAATTTAAGATTTCGAAGAATCGATTCGCATACCGATGCGTATGTCCAAAGATCATACCCCTTTGAATGACACAGCATGATATGGAAGAGGGATAACCAAACAAATCCACGAAAAAATAATAATTAACATTAAGCTCAGAAAAGGTTTAAAAACAAAACACAACAACATCATATACCCTGCTACCACTAACTTCAACTAACCACTAACACTAAACACTCAACTCCTTCATTAACACACCTCAAACAAAATAAAACACTAAATTTAATGATTTAATAACTATTTAATATATCCTCTATGCATCCTATTACATTAATCATTAAAATCATGTTTAGAAAACAATTCATTCTTCAACAGCCTTTTAAATTACTATTTTTAATATCGTCATTTAACGAATTCCATAACCTTCCTTTTCTTGCACTTATAAAGTATTTCCTTAAAACGTTTTATTAAGCTCTTCTTGAAGGGAGGATCAGTAGTATCAGAAAGATTGAAGTGAAGGGCTAGGCACACGTAGCTGATTTCGGGAACCGATTTCAGCATCAGTGGACAAACGATAGCGGTAAGAAAAAATTGTTGAAAGAAAAGTTTATTGCGCAAAATTTTCAAAACCAAAAATCATGGACACAAATAGTCAACTGGAGTTTATTAATAGTTGCTTGATTGATCTCAGCTTAGTTCTCAGTTTAGTTCTTAGCTCAGTAGTGGGGTCTTTCACCACAGATACCTCTGGCTTACTATTTATTTATATCCCTATTTTTTGTGATGATCATGATGAAAATCAGCGCTGATTTTAAAAATCGGCGCCGAAAACTAGACAATTTTTCAATTTCAAATCGACGCCAATTTCTTTTAAAATCGGCACTGATTTGGAAATCAGTTCCCGAAATCAGCTACGTGTGCCGGCGGTACTGAACTCCGTTTCATGGCCTTTCAGCCAGGAAGTGCAAATAAGTTTATTTCTAATTGCGCTTTGACAAAATTTTAATTTTATTTCAACATTTGGCCTAACAAACAAGCAATGAACATTCCTTTTACTGCAAACAAAAGCGTGGATGACATCATCCACGTTTCTATGTTAAACCTTTACGAAAAGAATGACTTAAAATACTGGGCTTTTGAGTGCCCTTTTATTAGAATATCACTGACCCGATCCGTCAGCTTGCTGACATCTGGCTTCCAGTCAATTACATCATAAGGTGTGTTCATACTAATTGTGTTCCAAACGCCATTGGGTTTTCAAGTAAGGTGAAGTTGCTTAGCCAAGCCAACGAAGGAACGGTAAACTTTGGATAAGACTACGAAAACGTATCTAGCGCACCCCGATTTTATTTTTATTAAAAAAAAAAAAAACTAATCACGATTCGAATTTTATACAAAAACAAATCCATTTCAAAATAAAAAACTCAAAACTTAAGCTCCAAATCAAAGAAACCTTTATAAGTATCATTCACACTATTTACGTCATGTTCTATGCTCAGTGATTAAGTTACATTACGCATCATGTTTCGCACTTAAACAAGCACACTAGGCTAATATAAAATTGAAAAAAACACTATAATCATCGTCTAAAATCATCACAATCATCACAAATAAACAATTCTAAAATTAAAAATGTAAGATCAGCCGGTAATTCCATTTTGTTGCTATTATGCAAAATTTTTCATAACATAACATATATTTACGTACATAAAAATGTATGTGGGGTTGTAGCCCACTAGGCACTGACTGCGTTACGGACAAAATTGGGCTCCGTGAGATTACATAACGTAACGTAGTCTTAAGTTATGCTGGTGCGAAAGCTTCTACACCGAAGTGTGAAAGCACCATAATAAGTAGTAACAATAGATGTTGCACGATATTGTCGCACGATTACCGTGATCGTGCGATGAACACTTCCGTATTGTATGATGTTTAGTAGGATGTGGTATCGTATTGTACGATGCGCGCTTTCTGGCTTTCATAAATATTAATAGATATATTGTCTACTCAATACTTCACTTACGTATTTGAATTTAGAAGGAAATCAGTAGCTGATTAATATAATATTATAATTAATATAATATAATTTATAATTAATATAATATAAATTAAAAGTAAAATAGCAAAAATGGGGTTAAATACTAAAAGTGCATCGCTGAAAAAAGAAACAGGCTTTTCGCTAGGTTTTTCGCTGAAAAACCAAGACGATCGTCACGACAAAACCATATCAGAGGAAACGCTATAGCGTTGCCTATAGTAAAGACCATACGGCTCCAATGTTTTATAATTTATTTATTATTATTGTTTTCCCCAGAGGCACTTCATATGGAAGGGGTCGTCGTATAAACTTCAAAGGGGGCTCATTCGATTGGAAATTCAGAGTTCTAGTGCCCTTTTTAAGGGTCAAAAGTGATTGGAAGGCAACTAACACCCCTTCCACGCCGACCATTTCCCCAAACACATCCAATCAAAATTTTGAGATAGCCATTTTGTTCTACGAGGTTGATTTCCAGATAGAAATTATGTTTTTGAGGAGAACACTCCCCCATAGCCCTCAGGGCACGGGTTGTAAGTAATGCCCTGGAGCAAATAAGGTTTTTATAGAAAGCTTTGTCGTAGAAACTTCAAAATGGACTCATTCAATTGGAAATTCAAAGGGCTAGTGCCCTTTTTAATAGTCGAAAGTGATTGGAAGGCAACTAACATCCCTTCCACGCCCACCATTTCCCCAAACACATCCAATAAAAATTTTGAGATAGCCATTTTATTCAACGTAGTTGCCTGGGGGCATATAAGGTTTTTATAGAAAGCGTTGTCGTATAAACTTCAAAAAGGGCTCATTGCATTGGAAATTTAAATGGTTAGTGCCCTTTATAATAGTCGAAAGTGATTGGAAGGCAACTAACATCCCTTCCACGCCCACCATTTCCCCAAACACATCCAATAAAAATTTTGAGATAGCCATTTCGTTCAACATAGTAGAAAGTTCTGGAAATTATATCTTTGAGCAGGACACTCCCCCACAGTCTTCAAGGCAAGGGTTATAAGTTATGCCCCTGTAACGAAAACTCCGGGGCGGACACAGCCCCCCAGGGTCCACGGGCAGGCGTTGTAAGTTATGCCCTGGGGGAATATATGGTTCTTATGAAAGGGATGCTCGTAAAAACTTCAGAGAGGGCTCATTTGATTGGAAATTGAAAGTTCTAGTTCAGCTTTTGAGAGTCAAAAGAGATTGGAGGACAGCTAGCCCCCCCACGCCCCTTTTTCTCTAAATGCATCCGATAAAAATTTTAAGATAGCCATTAATTTAAAAATTGTTCAGCCCCCCAGGGTCCGCGGGCAGGCGTTGTAAGTTATGTCCTGGGGCATATATGGTTCTAATGAAAGGGATGCTCGTTTAAACTTCAGAGAGGGCTCATTTGATTGGACATTGAAAGTTCGAGCTCACTTTTCAATAGTCAAAAGAGATGCAAGGGCAACTAGCCCCCCTCCCCCACGCCTTCTTTTTCCGAACCCATCTGATGAAAATTTTGAGATAGACATTTTGTTAAAAATAGTTCAAAGGTCGGGTAAGGAAAACTCCAGTGTCGATACAACCCCCCAGGGCCCGGGGGAAGGCGTTCTAAGTTATGCCCTAAAAGCATGTATGGTTCTTATGAAAGGGATGCTCGTATAAACTTCATAGAGGGCTCATTTGATTGGAAATTGAAAGTTCTAGTCCACTTTTTAAGAGTCAAGAGATTTAAGGGCAACTATCTCCCCCCGCGCCCTTTTTTCCCCAAACTCATCCGCTAGAAATTTTGAGATAGCCAGTTTTTTAAAAATTGTTCAAAAATTAGATAACAAAACTCCGGTGTCAACACAACCCCCCAGGGCCCGGGGGTAGGCGTTGTAAGTGTTGTCCTGGGGGCGTATATGGTTCTTATAAAAGAGATGCTCGTATAAAGTTCAGAGAGGGCTCATTTCATTGGTAATTGAAAGTTCTAGATCATTTTTTAAGAGTCAAAAGATATCCGAGGGCAACTATCCCCCCCCCCTCACATACCCTTTTTCCCAAACCCATCCGATACAAATTTTGAGATAGCCATTTTTTTAAAATAGTTCAAAGGTCAGATAACAAAAACTCCGGTGTCAGCACAACTCCCCAGGGCCCGGGGGGCAGGCATTGCAAGCTTTGTCCTGGGGCCGTATATGGTTCTTGTGAAAGGGACGCTCGTATAAACTTCAGAGAGGATTCATTTGAATGGAAATTAAAAGTTCTAGTTCATTTTCTGAGAGTAAAAAAAGATCGGAGGGCAACTAGCCCCTCCCACCCTTCACGCCTTTGATTTATCGGATGGCAATGGGAAAGGCACAGGAAAGGCAATGGGAGACCACGGAATCAAATGGGGAGGAAAAAGTCTCCTGGACTTGGATTATGCTGATGATTTAAGCCTCCTAGATGAAAGTGTGAGCAAAATGAATGAAGTTTCAGAGGTTTTGCGAGTTCAGGGTGCTAGTATTGGTTTGAAAATTAATGTTAGGAAGACTAAGTCACTAAGGCTAGGAATAAGTGAAGATGAAAAGGTGACGTTGGGTAATGAAAAGATTGATCAGGTGGGCAGCTTCACTTACCTTGGTAGTATTATTAGTAAAGATGGTGGGAGCAGTGAAGATGTTAAAAGTAGAATAGCCAAGGCTCAGGGTGTTTTTTCACAGTTAAAAAAAGTCTGGAAGAATAGGAAGATAAGTCTGCAAACCAAGATTAGAATATTAGAAGCTACAGTGATGACAGTGGTCAAATATGGCTCTGAAGCATGGACGCTCCGAAAAGCGGATGAAGATTTGCTAGATGTTTTCCAGAGAAATTGCTTAAGGATTGTTCTTGGTACCTGGCTGACTGACCGTATTTCAAACAATAGGCTATACGAAAAATGTGGTTCAATACCGCTTTCTAGGTCTATAATGAAAGAAAGGTTGAGGTGGTTAGGGCATGTTGTGCGGATGAAGGATGACAGATTGCCGAAGATTGTTCTTTTCGGCCAACCATCTAGGGCTAAACGGAAAGCAGGTCGTCCCCGTCTGTGGTGGGAGGACGTCATAAAGAAAGATTTAAAGGAAATGGGAAATTCGTGGGCGGGTGTAAAAAGGGAGGCTTTGAATAGATTGGGGTGGAGGAGGAGCGTGCGTAGCTGTGTTGGCCTCAGGCGGCTTGGTGCTGCGATGAGTTGTTAGCAGTAGTAGTAGTAAACCCATCCGATAAAAATTTGAGGTGACCATTTTGTTAAAAATAGTTCGACACAACCCCCCAGAGCCCAGGGACAGGCGTTATAAGTTATACTCTGGGGGTATACGTGGTTCTTGTAGAAGAGATGCTCGTATAAACTTCAGAGAGGGCTTATTTGATTGAAAGTAGAAAGTTCTAGTTCACTTTTAAAGAGTCAAAATAGACGGAAGGGCAATTAGCCTCCCCCCACGCCTTTTTTCCCCAAACCCATTCAATAAAAATTTTTAGATAGCCATTTTGTTAAATATAGTTCAAATATCAGATAATAAAAACTCCGAGGTTGACACACACCCATTTTTTTCACTTCGATATTGTTACTTTGATACCAGTTTTGATACTCTGATGAACATTTGATTTTTTTTAAGTTTGATTTTGAAATAAGGAATTTTTAAAAACTTGAAACTTTTCGCAATCAAAAACGAACAAAAATTAATTAAAAAGAACTTTCCGAAAAATAAGTTTTTCAAAGAAAAGTAAAGGCCATTTTAAACTTAAGCTCAGCAGATACAAATACCTGTTAAAATTCAAACTCAAAACGACCAGAAATTACTATTAAAGAATGTATGAAACCCAAAACAAAAAGAAATTAAATAAACAACCATAGGAAAGACACACCCAAAGTAATAATAATAAATGAATAAATATATCTTAAAGCAAGTAATGCTTAGATTGAATATGAAATCAAGCTTAAAACGAAAAAAAAATAGTCTGCTATTGAAGTATATATGAAACTTAAAACGAACAGAAATTAAATAAACAATCAATGCAAATAAACACACAATAGATATTAATGTAAATGAATAAATAAATCTTAAAACGAGTGAAACTTAAATTGAATATGCAAATCAAGCTTGAAACGAACAAAAATCACTACAAACAAGAGTTTGGGTATCGCCTCCTTGTCTCACTGTAAAAGTCTAAAACCTACTGCGTCATTGGCGCTTTACTGAAAACTATATGCGTCTTGAACGGTCTTGGAAAGTATAAACAATATCAAATTCAATATTTGATGTATGCATTAATTATTGAAAGATCCATCAGTTCAAGAATTTATTTCACTGTAATTTATTTTTATTTTCAATGCTGTAAGAACTGGAAAAGAAAATATTTGCAATATAGTTCGTTTCCAGCTAAGCGCCAATGACGCAGTAGGCTTTTGGTTTGGAAGGGGGCAGTATCCAAACTCTTGTTTGTAGTGAAACTATATTCGTCTTGAACAACTTTAGAAAGAACTAATAAATTAAACTGAATATTTGATGTATAATGATATTAATTACTCAAAGCTCATCCGTTCAAACGTTTACTATAATTTTAATGTTTATTTTCAATATTAAGTACAAAAGAAAATGTTTGGAATAAAATTGGTTTTCAGTAAAGCGCCAATGACGCAGTAGGGTTTAGACTTTTATAGTGAGAGAAGGAGGAGATACCCAAGCTCTTGTTTGTAGTGATTTTTGTTCGTTTCAAGCATGATTTGCGTATTCAATTTAAGTTTCACTCGTTTTAAGATTGATTTATTCGTATACATTCATATCTATAGTATGTTTGTTTGCATTGATTGTTTATTTAATTTCTGTTCGTTTTAAGTTTCATTTATACTTCAATAGCAGAATATTTTTTTTTCGTTTTAAACTTGATTTTCATATTCAATCCAAGCATTACTCGCTTTAAGATCTATTTATTCATTTATATTATTACTTGTTGTATGTCTTTTGCTATTATTGTTCATTTAATTTCTGTTCGTTTTGGATTTCATATATTCTTTAATAGTAATTTCTAGTCGTTTTGAGTTTGAATTTTAACACGTATTTCTATCTGCTGAGCTTAAGTTTAAAATAGCCTTGACTTTTCTTTGAAAAACTTATTTTTCGGAAAGTTTTTTTTTTTTTTTAATGAATAGAAAGAAAACGATCAATGCAGTATAAATCCAAAGCAACCTTTGAATACATGGACATCTAGAAATTTACGCCTAAGTAGTAAAAATACATCTAGAAATGTATGTGGGAATGTTAGATATAGAAACATAAATAAATGGGGGAAACATAGTTAAATACTTTAAGTGCATCACTAAAGAAACACCTTCTGGGATATTTTAATGGCCTAGTTATTCATTGCCACATAACCATTTACAAGGAAATGAGTAATGGAGGGAAATCCAGGGAATCGTGTAGACATCTAGACGCTTCGGCCTAAATAAAGGAAATTTACGTGGAATTCTGAACACAGATACACAAATAAACAATAGACATGAAGTTAAATACCAAAAGTACATTAAAAAGCCCTTCTGGGGTATATTAGTGGCCTAGCTGCTCGTTGCCACATAATCACGTGCAAAGAAAATGAGCATTGGGGGCAGGGGCAGATCCAGAACAAAATCTTGGGGGAGGCCCAATGTGACAAAGGGGCCAATAATTGATCAAATTGACAAATTTATTCTTAAAAAAGAGTTAAAAAAAGGAATGAGGGCTCCGGAAAAAATCTTGGGGGCGCCCCCCTCGTCCCCCTGGATCCACCACTGAGTGGGGGACGAATCTAGAAAAATCGTCAAATCCATGAACTTCCACACATTTAGGCGTGAAAATATGTTTTTGGGCATCATGTCCTTGAAAAAACTCCTGGTTCTCCCTGAATGGGTGAACTGATTGTTTGTATCTGTGCTCACTTCACGCGTGCCATTGATTTCATTGCGACAAGAATTTGCATTTCTTTTTCTTCAAAAAAAAAAAAAAATACACACAGTAGGCAATGCAAAAAACATGTATTGTTAATGAAAAAAGTTGATTTTCTATTCAAAGGAAGAGACATGTATAGCGTATTGAACATCCAGACAAACTTCATGCCAATTCTAATGAATAGAAGCGTTTCAATGTGCAATACGTCTCTATCTTTTGGATTCTACGTCACGTTGTTGTTAGGAGTTACACACTTAGTCGCTTTGTGACATTCGTGCACACTGGAAGCACGGAGGCACGTCAGAAGTCATACATCTTCAGCCAGAGGCAGGCTCGGAGGCGTGATAAGTATGGTTGGGGGGCTAGGGAGTAGAGCTGAAGGCACCAGAATCATGTACATCTGAGATGGTACATAGTCTCAACTCTTTATGTCTATTGAGATCTGTGAGCAAAAAAAGGCAGTCCCATCCAAGTGATAATTTTCTTGACAATTGGCAACTTTGTTACAATAAACTAACGATAAACTAAGCTAATTGAATAATAAATTACATCAATTTATGAAGTTTATTATCGTGTAAAACAGACAACTATGATTTATAATTACTATTTGAAAAAAGAAAAGAAAATGTATCTAACATTACAATTGTCGAGGTAATGCAAGGAAAGAGTTAAGAGTTGGATTACATAATCATGCACGTGGGTTTTCAGAGGCTGAAACTCGGAGGCGTGAGAAGTATGGTTGGGGGGCCAGGGAGCAGAGCTGAAGGCACCAAAATCATGTACATCTGAGATGGTACATAGTCTCAACTCTTTATGTCTATTGAGATCTGTGAGCAAAAAAAGGCAGTCCCATCCAAGTGATAATTTTCTTGACAATTGGCAACTTTGTTACAATAAACTAAAGATAAATTAAGCTAATTGAATAATAAATTACATTAATTTATTAAGTTCATTATCGTGTAAAACTTACCACTATGATTTATAATTACTACATGATAAAAAGAAAAAAATGTATCTACAATACAATTGTCGAGGTAAAGCAAGGGAAGAGTTAAGTGATATGGATTACATAATCATAAACGTGAGTTTTCAAGGGCTGAAACTTTAGGGAGAGGGTTTTCAGACGGGACGGGAGTCTCAAACGCAAAAGGGTAAATCTCAAGCACCAACTTTTAAGAAATCCCGGAGGAGGGTTCTTTCGATCAATATTGAGGTATTTTTCCTCCCCATACTCCCTTGTCGAAAGATATGATCAACAGTAGTTGTACCAATTTATTTGCTATAGGAGATGGGGTGTGGAACATCAATTGAAGCTAAACTGAAGTCCATCTTTCCTTGTCATTAACTAATTGGCCCACTAAAATCCAAAAACAATAATAACAAGATAAATGAAATTCTGTTAAACAGCCTATTAAATGAATTTTTAAAATGTATCTGGGGGAGAAACTCATCATGAGCCTCAATTTCTTTTTAAACCGTTCCGAGATTGTACATTGAAAGGAATTTTGTTATACTAGTTTATCTATGGCTTGAAATGCAAGAAATGGAGTGATTTGAAGTCTTGTGACAGCTGTATACGTGGAAAAAATCACGTTTTCTAACCGATGCAAAATCTTAATATGCTTCTGTAAACTCCTATTATTACACAATTTAAATAACTTGCAATCAGGCGTCGCTTGTCCTAAAAAGGCTTCTTGCAATTATGTGATGTCTCCACTTATGAGGCAAAATCAAGGGGTCAAGCACTAGGTAACTTCGTATAAGGCCCTGAGACAGCAGCGCATACGTACTTGGCATACTATGGGGAATAGCACAATCCCTGGATAGAATCACAAAAGTGATCTTTAGACTTGAGTGGTATGAATATTGGACAATCGAGGTAAGGCTTCTTGTCGCCAGGCAGATTAAGCATGACTTTTATAAACAAGTAAAAACTCTTTCGGACATGGTCCACGCGTAAAAGAACGCATTTGCAAAATTTTACGCTTGTTCAGCTTCATCAAAGGGAAAAAGAGAGCTTACTTCCCTATAAATCGTTGGAAAAAAAGTGCTCTAATTTCATTGGTTTACATCTGATTTATTTTCGTTAGCCTATCACATTGTACATTGAGCGAATGCTGGAAAGAGGAGCCAAAAGCCCCATCCTCTTAAAGCCTAGTTGGTTCACTGGATTTCTTGTGACATTTTAAGCAACTAAAAAGTATCAAAAGTTAAATCTCGCCTCATTGGTTCCCTTGTAAGGAATTTTGAGCCAATAAACGAACGGAGTCATAAGATTTTTACAAGTCAAGAAATTCAAAAGCAGTGTTGACAAATATATTCTTCCACTTTAAAAATTTGTTTTAAGTATTTCCTTTCGGACAGGCACAGAAAAAAGAAACTTCTAAATCAAGTCAAAGTTAGTCTTCGTCAGTTCTAAACGGTTATTAAAAAAAAAAAAAAAAATTCTGAAGAAAATAAAGAGCAAAGTTGAAATTTAAAACGAAAAAAAAATACCACCTCCCACTTAATACAACATACTCGTATATCTAAACTGGACCGTGATATTTCCCAATATTTGTGAAATTCTAAAAAACTAGGTATTTCTTTTCGGAAATCCCTATAAATTTGTTTCCTCAGCGAATTTAGATTAATGGAAACAATAGTTACCGCTCCTGTATCAGCTATAAATGACAATTTTTTCCCAATAGACATTTTTTTTCTAACGCGTTTTAAAAATTTGGCTCCTATGGGTTCCCGGTTCGTCTTTACTAGGTTGTAGCTTTCGCTGCAAGCATGATTCTACCATGATTAGTTCTGAGTTATGAAGAAGTGTCAAATCCGAGAAGAGCAGCAGTAAATTTGAAGGGAAAACTAAAAATTTACTCTTAGAAAAATCTTTCTTTTCTCCTTGGAATTGGTATTGGGTATTGAAGTACTTCTTTGTTGTCGTGCACAGAGCTATGTCAGTTTTAAAGAAATATTTTGTGAATACCCATAAGAGTATCATCCAGACATAAATATAGAAATTGTCAGGCACAAGCAAAAATTATCAAAGACGACCTTTTTTAATGTAATAATGATTCGTTATCTGGTATTAAAAGGCAGGGGATCACCCTTCGCTGCATAAACCTTCTACCGCTCAGCTCGATCATCCCATTTTGCAAGTCCTGCATCAGACCGATTACCGAGTACGGATGCCTGATGTATGCTGGTGCTCCAAAAGCGTTGTTGGCACCACTCCAAAAGACCCGGAATAAGACTAATAACGCAGGTTCATTCATTCCCCACGACTCTTTCCACTCTCCAGTCTATTAGTGAGGGGTTTGATGTAGCGTCGATGGGTGTTTCATTGAAGAATCACTGTTCTTCAATCCAGAAGAACATTCAGGTTTTTGGGGATACGTATTCACTGATTAATATTTGCATTGCGATTAATAAAAAAATATTATACAATTAATGCCGATATTCACTAAATCTATTGTCCAGTGAAGGCGCCACAGTCGATATCAGAAAGACTAATTTCAAGGTTGACAACGGAAAACCGAAAAAAGGTTTTCTTTGAACAAAAATACCTGCAGAGTCGAATAAAACCCTTCCCTCTTTCCTGAAATTGGCGCAAAGGGTCGGAAAAATATAAAACAGAAAAACTTGAAACAGAGGCAAAAAAATGGACATTATTCAAATTTAGACACCCCCCTTAGAAAATAGTGTTTGATGGATCTTCCCTTAGAATTGGAAATATGTACATATTTATTAACCCCAATTTCCTAGGAGGGGGTATTAGGGGATAATTTCGGGAGGGATGTCCTTATAAACGGCATCAGCCTGAAAGATTTAAAATATATTCTTGATTGTTCTTCCCCCTAGCTGAATAATCCAGTTTTTAAATTGTGTCATTGATCCGCAAACATGTGTGCTAAAATCGTGGGACGATAATATGTAAATCCATTTGTAAACAAGGTAGTTTTTTTCTGTAAAATGTTCGAAAGAATATCATAATCCAAGTTTTATCAGCTATTGTAAAAAAAAAATCGCACTAGTAACAAAAGGTTTTACTTCAAACTTTGCACTTAAATAAAGCCAAAAAAACAATCTACATTCTCTTTTATCACAAACTAGTCCTTTTTTTAAAGACTAAAATCCTCAATATTTTGTTGCTTGGCGTACATTTTTAAAATATGTATTTGCAAAAACCCAATGGAATGAATAAACTCTGAGTAGATTTATTCGAAATTATTATTTATTACCAAGAATAATAGTATATACTCTTCAAACTCAAGGTTCAAAGAACAATGATAACAAATATATATATATATATATATATATATATATATATATATATATATATATATATATATATATATATATATATATATATATATATATATATATATATATATATATATGTATATATTATATGTATATAGGCTATATATACATAATCTTGATGATTCAATCATCATGGGGAAAACTTCCCTAATTATTCCTTCACTCATTATCGTAGGTTCTTTAAGGTCCATACCAGCATTCAGGTAGGGTGCTGTTGGGCCCATTCCCCTCCAAGGAAAAAAATTGAGTGATTTTCCATATTTGCAACATATTTTTCTTTTATAATTTTCATTTACGTTCCCCCCCCTCCTCAAAGCAAATGCTGGGTTTTCTGAAGCCAATTATTGCTTAAGTGCCTGATTTCCAAGACTTAGGCGATATTCTAGAATTTACAAGTCCTATTTGGTCACATTTATGCCACAATTTTCGCTTGAGAACCCTTTGCTAAAATCTTAAAGGGGAATTTCCCTTACCTCCCCCTCCTTCCGCGTGGGAATCAATATTTCTCTTGCACCTTACATATGGGTTGAATAATGTTTATTATTGATTTTTTAACCATTGTTCGCCGGAATTGTATTTTCTGGCTTTTGATTTCGGTCGACTCGTGCAAGTCAACTGAAATCGACAGCATCCAACAAGAAGAATGTGGAATTCCCTTCAATACCGATATTCCTCCAAGGGCCCCTTTCTGGGAACATTCGAAGATTTTAGTATAAAAAATCACTTTTCCCATGTTTAGTCCCCCCCCCCTTGATGAAATCTCAAATTCTTTACCTCTAAGAAGAGGCCCTGTATGCAAACCAGCAAGGACAAGACAAGAAAAACAGGAAATCAAAGAAAAAAAAAGTTTCAAAAGTGAAAAAAAAAAAAATCACAATACTGGTTGAGTCCCGATCAAGACTCCAGCAGGCTAGGGGAGATCAATTTAGTTGTTTTTTTAATTTTTTTTTTATTCAAAATACCAAAGTAGTTTTTTCAACAAAAATATTCAAAAAAGGTATTTTTCAAAATTTAGCAAGGAAAAAATCCAATGGGAACTTCTCTCCTTCCCAATTGACGAATCTGGCCCATACACCTATTTTTCGAGTGGATATGGACTGGTTGTGCGATTTTTTAAAAACAACATTGAAGACTTCTCTGTGCAGAAGTCTTCTCTAATCTGACTTCTGCAGAAGATTCCTATAATTTGAAGACTTCTATGGAGACAATGAAATGGAAATGTCACAATGAAAATTGACACAATGAAAATGTCATAATTTCAAGAAAACTTTTTAAGAGGGAATATTTCCAACGGGGAAATTACAAACAACTACGCTGATTTGAAGAGTTTCTATATCTAACCGCCTCAAGGGGCCCCGGAATGCACCCCATGCCGTCATTTCTGACAACACTGCATGCCATCGTTTAATGAAGTCGAGCACTGAAAAACCCGAGCAAAAAAGACTTCCTTTACATTTTCAGGCACAATGAAAATTCCAAAAAAAGCTTACCACTTCTCCTCTTGTGCTTCTTCTTATTCCCATCTCCAATTAATGGGGGCCGGCCCTTTCTCGTTTCAGACGCTGTGATGGCAAATATGATTGTAAAAATAAGAAAGAAATTGATAACCACCAGGGATCTATAATTCATGGCTTTTCACCAAGATTCCCTTGAAAGCTGAAAAAAAGGATAGATAACTTATTGACAAGCAAAATTGGAGAATAAAACATTTTATCGACAGGGACAGTGAGACACTGGGGAATGAGACATATGCGTTGTTTTGAATTTTATAGAGGTTGAGTGTATCTAAAACACTTATACTATTTGTGAAAGTGAATGCTGAGAAAAAGTTCAAATGACAAACAAAAGAGGGAAAGCAACAAAGCGAGGAAAAAATAGGATACGCCCCCCCCCTCCACCGATGAGAACTTTGTGAGGATCAGTGCCTTGTAATTATTTCTTTTTTTCTGTTTTTAATATACAGGGTAGCAAACGTGGTCCACAAGTTACATTTGCTTAATACCAAAGAATCAATATTTTGGACCAGTGCGCTTGTACACTGTCAATGCCCATGTGCATGTATGGTGGGTATTAGAAACTATACCAAAAGTGCCAAATTCAAACCAGAAGGATCGTAAAATTATGATTTTATTCGACAGAGTCGTTTCCATTGGCTGTCATTGATGCTTTGACTAATAGCATAAAATACCTGATTAGTTAAAAATGATGTCATGTGATTATTTCCATCCGACCATAGACCATTTTACCATCCTTCTAGTATGAATTTAGCACTTCTGGTACAGTTTCTATTACCAGTCATGCATGTGTGTGTACATTGACAATGCGCAAGCACAGTGGTTCCTAATAGCGATACTTCCGTTATATTTTTAAAATGGACGTGATACTTGTGGACCACGTTCGTCACCCTGAATATGCTTTATCCGGGTTGCAGCGGTAGCTAGCAACCTAGTAAGAGACGATCACTTCCAATGTTAAGAAATATAAAAATCCATAACTCCTAAAAAAAAAAGTCAGATCAAAACAAAAAGTACACCATTAGAACCGCCTTGTTCGAAACCCCCCATATAGGAAACTTTCTGTCCCTTGGCTTGAACAGCAAGGGAAATATATTGGCTTGAAAATCAAGAAAAGTGGCGGCTACTACAACATTCTGCCTAAACGGCATATTTTTTTTCTTTTTTCTTCCTTTCTTTTCCACAAATAGCTTGGCACTGGAACATCGTAGAGAGTTGTTCAATGGCTCATTTTAAAGGAAATTAATTGGGTTAAAAATCTTTTGTAACTAAAATAAATTATTTCTAAAAGAGAATAAATTTTTCCACTAAAAACTGCATTTTTGATGTCTTATTAAGGCTTGCAGGTATCTGTCGGTATAACTACGGATCGTTTTGTACAATAGGCCAAAATTTGTCACAGCGAAGGGGATAAACAAAATATTTCTGAATATTCCAAAATAAATGTAAAATTTTAATTTTAATTTTATTGTTCTAAATTAAATAATTGTTCTTATTAAAAGTTCTTAATCGTTCCAAATTAAAATAAAAAACTCGAAAAAAAACAATATTTTTTTCAAATGTTCCATTGTCTCGTCATTGTTTCGCTGTCAAATTACTCACACTTTCCGATTGCAAAGAATAATGCATGACCTAATCTTAGGTCAAGTTTAACCTAGAATTAAATAAAAAAAGTTTTTCCATCTGAAAGTAAGGAGGAACATTAAAACTTAAAACGAACGGAAAGTATTACGTATATAAAGAAGGTTGCCCCCTCCTCAACACCTCGCTCTTTACGCTAAAGTTTTTATTACTTTTGAAAAAGCTTCTTATTGTCATATATAAAGAATTTGTATAAGAATTCTGGCAAATTCCCCTATTGTATAATTTCCCCTGACAAGTTCAGGAAACTTCCCTCCCCATAGAAAATTACACCGTGAAAAAAAAACAGCAGAAAATTTGTCTCCCCCCCCCACTCAAAAATGTATGCCTATATCCGAATAACAAATACTATGCGCAAACAATGGGCAAATTTTATAACTTAAAGACCTTTCTCCTGGGGCTGTGGGGGGGGATCATGTTATACCCAAAGGCATAGTTATTATGTCTTTCAAGTATCATGAGAAAAAAGGCGATCTCAAAATTTTGATCGGACAATTTTGGTAAATAAAAAGGGGGCGGGGGAGGGGACCTAGTTGCCCTCCATTTTTTGGCCATCTTAAAAAAGGCACTAGAACTTTTAATTTTCGTTCGAATTACCCATATCCCTATATTCTAGGACCACTGGGCCGATACGATCACCCCTGGAAAAAAAAACAAACAAATAAACACGCATCCGTGATCTTTCTTCTGGTAAAAGATACAAAATTCCACATTCTTGCAGATACAAGCTTGAAACCTGAACAGTAGGGTTCTCTGATACGCTGAATCTGATGGTGTAATTTTCATTGGGATCACTTGACTTTTAGGGGCTCTTTCCTCCTTTTATTGAAAATCAGGAAAATTTTCTCAGGCTCGTAACGTTTGATGGGTAAGACTAAACCTAATGAAATATATATATATTTGAAATCATCACAAAAAGCCGATTCGTTTGAGATATCCATTAGTATCAAAATTCCATTTTTAGAGTTTCGGTTACTATTGAGCCGGGTCGCTCCTTACTTACAGTTCGTTACCAGGAACTGTTTGAAAATAACGATAAGCTGCTTCAACAACTGGAATAAGCTATTGTCGATTGTTTAAACTTAGAATCACGATTTCTTGGAACAATTCTTCTCAATATTTTCTTCCCGGACACTCGACGGCCAAGCCATATTCAGGAGGGGTTAGGGGTTTAGATCCCCCCTCACAAAAAAAATGTTTGTCCGGCTCGTAAGACGTAATAAAAATACATAAAAACAAAAAAAAATGTTTGTCCGACTCGTAAAAACACAATAAAGACATAAAAATACATTTTTTATGCATTTTTCGTACCCCTCTGGAGCCAAAATCCTGAATACGGCCCTGTCGACTGCAAAACAATAAATCGAATTTTTTCTTCTAACGTTGAATTTATGGAATTTTCGAAAAATTCAAGACTCCGAATACACTCCGCTAAACAATGGGGTGAGATTTCCAACTCTTACGGGCTGTCAAATTATCGCCAAGCACTCCCATAGGTAAGTTTAAAAGAAACAACTCGACCAAAAGGCTCAATCATCAAAATAATCAACATCAACAACTGCAAATAAGCTAAGGTACTTAAACTTAGGACCAATATTTCCTGGAATATTCTTTTAAAAACTTTTTTAAAACTTTTTATCGGACTTACAAATTACTGCTTAGTTGAATCAGCAAAAAAAAAATATATTATTTTCCCAATAGCACTTTATTAGACAGTGAGGTACTGTTCTAAAATCTGTAAAACACACAAGAAGTGAAGTTTGGTTAATGCTAGTGAAATAAAACAAATTTGGGCTATATATTTGCACATTAGGGAGGGAGGGGATAAAGCATAGTATATATTAAATACGTAACCTAACCTAACCCAACATAGGTACCTTTTAGTCCCCCTAAAGTTTAAATATAGTTCCCGGAGTGAGAAACCATTAATAGAACAGTATCGACAGTTTTACCCTGTTTTTAAATTTCGGCTGCTGTGGGCCAGGATCCGTTTTTTACCTGGTTCGCTTTCGGTCGTAACTATTACTGCAACTACGTTAATAATTGTACATATGTTACCGTGAATGTCCAAAATTGGTTAATGTCGAGATTCACATGTGAAAGTCCGAAATATTTTTTTTTCTCCTTAGATTTAGTCACCGTTGACCACAGTTCATATATTATCCAGTATGATCATTCTCTATCTCACCCATTATAAAAACCCGGACCGGGGTGCGAGTGCTCCGGAGAACGTTTTTGCAGATATAAAACATAGGCGAAGTCAGATTAGCGGGAATGCAGGTTAGTCTGTTTCCGACTGTTTCCATCAAAGTGCATTGAAACAAACGGAAATAAAGCTAATGCAGAAACAAGCTAATGCAGAAATAAGTGGGAGGAGCGTTTTGTTCACGAAGACCAGAAATGATCTGCGATAAGCTTACTGGTATATTCTGTCTACTGTGCCGTTGACAGACAACTTTTTCAGTTTTATGCAAGATTTGATGGTGAAAGGTTTGGTTAGGTTAGGTTTTTAACCCATTTTTGAGATTAACAGCCTAAGGTAGCCTAACCCAACCTAACTTTAACTTTCACCATCAAAGCCTGCATAAGACTGAAAAATCTGATTCGCAAAGCTAATCGAACCCAAGCAGAGAAAAAGGAATTTCGGACATTCACCGGGGAATGTCAACATTAACCAGATTTCGGACATTCTCAGTAACATATACGCACTTTTTCACTTTATGTGGGTCTCTGTTTTAATCTATTTGTCACAGTAGCATTTCACTGGAAGGAAATAAAATACAAACGTTTTTGGCGGCTTTAAACATTTTTCCGCTTATGCTTTGAAACAAATTCCATTTAAAACAGTTAAAATAAAGAATTTTGCCAGACCTTGGAAACGTACCAACAGTAGAAATTCTACTGTATAAAATTTACGATTTGTTTGCTGAGGAAGATTATACAAACGTAAAATTTCTTGAGAGTCTGTGACAATTTTTTATGGTGCGTTTTGGAATGTATCTGAAAGAATGCCACCCAGATCATCCAGACATACAACTTTGAGGACAAGGATGGCGTAACATTCTTAATTTAAGAGCCTTATACGATATGGTTCAGCTGTTGGAGAGCCGCAAGACATGAAATAACAAGGGTTCAGCATTAAAGAGGACCAAGTCCATATTGAAATTTTTTAAAGCCCTGTTACAGCCAAGGCCGTATCAGGGGGCGGGTCATAGCGTTTGAACCCTCCCGCCGAAAATTTTACCCGACTCGTAAAACGTAGCAAAAATGCATATAAACAAGTTTTTGGCGCTTTTTAAACAAAATTTCTAAGACTCCTGAAAAAATACCCCCCCCCCCAACAAAATTCCTGGATACGCGGAAGACTAAAGCTTTCCATAAAATTCTGAAAGCAATAAATAGCACAACAAACTGTGGCCTGAGCTTTTAAGAGATTATAGGCTAGTTATAAAAAACATACTTTATTAAGCATGACTTCTAAAAATTTCCTTTTGATTAGTTTTCAACTAACAATTTTATTTACGAAACTCGTACAATAAATACAACAACCGCCCAGTGAAGGCACAATGCGCCTGATTACAGACGGCTGCAACCCTTCGAGTCTCAACCAATTACTCAATCAATTAAAATAGAAGCTCTCTCTCTCGTCATATCTTTTACAAAAAAAAAGAAACAAAATATAAATAAATTAAATTAAACTATGTTGAGACATATACACTTCCATACCACCACCAAGTGCAGGATGGGCCCAATGGTGCCATTAATACACAATTCGCTCCGCACCCCTCTAAGATTTATCCAAAAGGCTGCCTTCGAAAAATCAGAATCTCTTTGGTTAAAATAAATACCAAAATCTTACCAAATTTTCATCCTTGTCTCTTACTGGTTAGGTTCTCAGTTTTATTGGTTTGAATAAACATATAATTGGTCAGCCACGCCTAGATCCCTCACCCTGCCCTAATACCTGACTGTCATCCACACTTTACTTAAAACTCACTAGATTGCTTCCTATGTTCTTTTAACTACAGATTTCATTAGACATGAAAAAGAGAAAAAGAAGAAAAATATTGATGAAATATGAGTCAGCTATTTTCATTTAGTAGGCTATTCTAGTTCTTCTAATAGTGTCTATGTTTATTTGAATTCAACATGAATACCCCTGAAATTAGACAGATCTCCCTTTTCAACTATGCTTTATCAATTCGGGCATGCTTTGTTTGCGGAATATAGTGTCGTTAAAGATAAATATTCCTATTGTACCCTTTTGGCAAAAGATGGCTCTATTATCTTTAGCCCAATGCAAAGGGAAAGTAAAGAAATTAACCACAAAAGTATAACTACCATTTGTATTTTAGGTATTTGTAATTAATTTGCCGCTTTTGCTGGGGTAACACTAGATGGTGTTTTTTTTTTTGAGAATTTGAGTAGCCCCTCTTATCAGTTCCCCATACTTCTTGGACTACACCACATACATAGTGGAAAACCCCTTGTAAGAGACCAACTTTACGAGGTGGATAAAATCAGAGGTGGGATAATTTACACGAAAGAGCAAACTACAGGAGAGTTTAATGTAAATCGATGAGGTAATCGTACACCTAATTATAGTACCCTTCTGAAACAAGCTTGATATTATCCTATTAGAACAGCAAGCAAGTTTTTGTAACAGATTCAAAACTTGCTTTTAATAACACAAACAGTTAAAACTTATCAATGTGACGATCAGAGCAATCAGTAAATACCTCTGCAACGTGACTCAGACTTAATTAAAATATTGTCTTTCATTCATCACTCTTAAACGTTATGGATTATCCAAGTCTTGCGTGCATGGCCTATAGTAGATGAAATGTGTGACAATACCATTAGATTATACAGTGGCACTAATTGATGAAAATATAGGGGAGCAAATTGCTTTTTTCAAAATTTAGGGGAACAATTTTGGTCTTTTTATTTTTTCCAGCGAAAACATAAAAAAGGCATACTTCGATGAAAATATAAAAAAAATGCATTTTCAAAATTTAGTGGGAGTAAAAAGAACTGGGAGGCAATTACCCCCTCTAATTAACGCTCCTAATGTTGTAGAAGAAATAGAATACAGGAGAAACTTTGGAGTGGCAGAGGCTAGACCCCCATCCCTATGCAGCCACTAATTTCAACGACTTCATTCCGGTCAGAGAACCTACGGGATTAACACTTCTAATATTTAAACAAAAAAATAATTGACAATATATATATATATATATACATATATATATATATATATATATATATATATATATATATATATATATATATATATATATATATATATATATATATATATATATATGTATATATTTATATATTTATATATATATATATATATATATATATATATATATATATATATATATATATATATATATATTATATATATATATATATATATATATATATATATATATATATATGCATATATGGGGGCCAAACCCCCATCCCTGTGCGACCACCAATATAAACGACTTCATTCCGGCTAGAGAACCTACGGGATTAACACTACTAATCTTTAACGAAAAATAATTGACATGTAATATATATATTATATATATATATATATATATATATATATATATATATATATATATATATATATATATATATATATATATATATATATTATATATATATATATAATATATATATATAATATATATATATATTATATTATATTTATATACTATAACCTATATTAGCCATCACCCAAAAAATCCTTTTCTTTAAGTTGTTTTTCATTTGATGTGTTCTGTTCAATTATTTTTTATGCCTATTGTGTTTTTCTTCTTTTGTTTCTGTAAATTGTTGCGTTGTTTGATTTGTTGGAGTGTTTTTGTGCCTTTATTGATTTTACTTTTATACCCCTCGCGTTTGAGGGAAATAAATAAATACAGTATATTCTCAGCTTCATCTAATCTGGGACATCAGACTTTTAGAATATTTTCGTGTAGGCTATATTCTATTCTAAGCAAAGTGGTGATACAAGGTGATATATGATTCATGTTTTCTGCTTCAAGTGGTTGTGCAAAACCAACGGTGTGTCAATGACAGAAAAATTATTAATGATATATCGACGAGAGAGCTGGCGTACCCCCCCCAGAAAATCCCCCACAGCGTATTTCCCCCGGATAATTCCCACCCATATTCCCCCTGAACAAATCCAGACTTTCCTTAGTAGTGAAATTGAAAGTTAATTAATGCTTTTACAAAGAGCTGTGTCAACTTATGGTTGGATGTGTTTGGAAAATGAATGGGCTTGGGAGGAGGGCAGCTTGCCCTCAAATCGCCTTTTAATTTCCAATCGAATTAGCTCTTTCAAAAGTTTCAATGATATTGCTAGCTGTTCTAGACCGGCGCTGCCTATGATATTGCTTACATGCCCTTTTGAAAACCTGGCTGCATGTAGTTTTTTCGTTTAATTGAAACTCCCGTAAACATTCCACCTTAATACACTTAAGAGTCATTACTTACATTCAAGGCCGTATTCAGGGGGATAGGGGGTTTCAACCCCTACCCCGAAATGTTTTTCCGACTAATAAAAACTTAACAAAATGAATATAAGCAAACTTTTGATGCGTTAAAAAAAAACAAAAAAAAAACCTGTAAGCCCTCCCGAAAAAAAACCTTTTGCACCACCCCCACCCCCCGAACAAAACCTGGATACGGCCCTGGTTACAGTAATTGTAGTGTTAGTATTAAAATTATACACATAGTACCTGCTGGCTAGTTCAAAAATGCCACAAATTACCCTTAAAGGTCTAAATTAATACTATAAGTTGTTCTTGAGATGCAGCTTTGTCACCTTTTAGAAAATCTACATACTCGTGGTTCATTTTAATTTAGTTCAACATCCGCCTAGATATTCCTTGAATATTAAAAACTTATGCAATACAATTTCAGTTCATCGAAAATGATGACTAAATAACCAAATATTGTCCAAAATTGTACTTACAATCCAGTATTTGAATTCTCAAGCAGAAACCTGAGAAAGGGGGAAGCTAGTTACAAGTATTGGCACAGACACTTTAAGAGCAATAAATATCTTTTAATTTCCCTTCTAATGAACATCTAAAACTATCCAAGGTGAATATGGTTTGGAATTATCCGGGTGGGGTGGGGGAAATTTCCGGGGGGTAATTTCCTTAAAGGAGTATTATCTGAAGGGATATACGCCTGGGGGGGGGGGGGTATACGCCTAGACCCATCGACTATTCATTCGTCACGCAAGGTACATAAGAAAATCTACGTATTTGAACTAATTAACCCTTAACGTCCGTCGATCTTTTTTTCCGATAGGTGATAAAATCCACACGCATAAACAAGAGGATGACAAGAAGCAGTCAAGGCCGTACCAAGGATTTTTTTTTCTGAGGGAGTTTTACTCAAAACAAAATTTTCGGGGGGGGGGGGGGGGGGTACACAAAAAAAAATCAAAAAACGCCTACAAAATTTGTTTATATCCATTTTTGTCACGTTTTTACAAGTCAGACAAACATTTCGGGGGGGGGGGGGGGTTCAAACCCCCTAAACCCCCCCCCCTCTCCCCCCAATAGGTACGGCCTTGGAAGCAGTATAAAGACGATATTGGATATATATATATATATATATATATATATATATATATATATATATATATATATATATATATATATATATATATATATATATATATATATATATATATAATATATATATATATATATATATATATATATATATATATATATATATATATATATATATATATATATATATATATATATATACATCCCGACGCATCATCATCAAACATCATAATAGGTATTTCAGTTACTAAATATCGTCGACTACTTTTCGTGACCAAAGGCTATAAAGGATGCTGAAATAAATGTTTGGCTGACATTGGTAATGTTACCTGGAAAATGTACAGAAGGTGAGACCATTTTTTGCCTGAAAAAAGCTACTTCCAGGTGTCTAGTATTTGGTCATGCTTTTACGAAGATTAAATTTAAGGTTGGTATTGTGCCGCATTGAATTCTATATGCTCCGCCGTAATTCATGACTGTCAAAAATTTTAACTGTGTAGATGGGATGCTGCAACTCAAGAAGGGGATATGCAAGGCTGTATTCAGAGGGGGTTACCGGGTTTGATCTCCCCCCCCCGAAAGTTCTGTCCGACTCGGAAAAAAGTAACAAAAATATTTGTAAGCAAATTTTGATACGTTTTTTATTTTATGTAACCCCGCCCGAACAAAAATACTGGGTACACCCTTGAGTATGTGACACTGTTTGTGAAAGTGATTTTTATAGCCTACTTTATTAAGTAAAAATTATTCATTCGACTGATGAAAATGCTCTCCAATATTTCATTTGGGTCAAAACTTCAAGATCCGCTATTTTTGCTTTTCTCAGATTCCGGAATAGTTGGAATTTTCAGCTTTTGATTGACAAAAAACATGTTCATTCAAGCATTTTGTTATTAAATACTCACTTTTTGTTGGGTAGTCATCCTAGTAACGTTTATGGATACAGGTTCAAGGTCACGTTTATGGATAAAGGTTCAAGGTCATCTTTTCATTTGAGATTACTAAGAGAGCGCTGGAGGGTTGTTAAAAAAAAACGATTAGACTTTACTATGGATATTCTTTTTGGCAATGGTTAGATTACCCCACAGTTTATAGAATTATCCAGTAAGTTTATCGCAGATCATTTCTGGTCTTCATTCTCGGTGCGAACAAAGAGCTCCTCCCACTTATTTCTGCATTAGCGGGTTAGTATGTTTCCGTCAATCAATAAGAAATGGTTACAAAGTACATTATTCGTAATAGCGGGTTTCAACTTATTTCCGATTATTTCTATTATAACTGTAAGTTTCGCGTCCAAGAGGGTTACAAATTGCATTATTCGTAACAGCGGATTTGCACTTATTTCCGATTATTTCTATTATAACTGTAAGTTTTGCGTCCAAGAGAAATCTGACTTGTCTACCCGTGAAAATATCTAATGCCGCTTATGTTTATATCTGCAAAAACGTTCTCTGGAGCACTCGCACCTCGGTCCGGGTTTTTATAATGGGTGAGATAGGGAATGATCATACTGCTAATTCTATAAACTTCGGATTACCCTAGCGTTTTCACAGATAATGTAATTGCTCAAAGTCAATTTAATAAAACCCAAAACCATCGTTTCTGAAAACCCTAAGATACAGTTTATTTTCTCATATCTCGGAAGTTATTTTGAAAAATTGCTCAACGTCCATCTAATGCCAAGTGAGAAAAATATAAAATGGGTAAACTTTTAATGACGGCAGTGACATAATACAAAGTCCAGATATGTCGATTCTTACCAATCTAAATTATCGGCAAAACACTATAAAAAGAAAAAAATTGAATTGCACTTTAGGGTTAACAAAACTTATAAATTTTTTTCAAAAAATAATTTGTCTCTTATTATCAGAGGCAGTTTGATTTTTATGAATCTCCTCAACTCATAGAAAGAAACCCTCAAAGAGGGCCATATCAAATCCCGTGCAACTGGGGAGAACCCATAGAACTTGTAAAAACTTCTACAACAGTACAAGGACGGCAGATGGAGAGCTCTGGATTTGGATGCAAATCACGAATCTTTGGACTCAGCACTGAGCCGCATTAAAAAAAAAAAAAAAAAACACTTTTAATCAAACTTTTATTTTAACCAAACCACTGCAACCAGGGTTGCCACCCGGTGAGAAAAAATATTACTAGATTTTAGTGACATTTGGTGGATTTTGTTCAGTAATCTTGCGATTTATATGCTAATTTAGTGATTTTTTTTGTTTGGGCAATGTAAAAAAATCACTAGAAATAGTGATAAATCACTAGTGGTGGCAAACCTGACTGCAACTACTGCCAGTCGACTTGTTGACAAACTACGGATTACTGACAACTCATCGCAGCCCCAAGCTGCCTGAGGCCAACGCAGCTATACACGCTCCTCACTCACCCCAATCAGTTCAAAGCATCGTCTTTACTCCCTCCCATAGCCCCCTACTACAGACTCTTTCTTGTTCCCACTGCATTAGACGACGTCCTGCTTTTCACTTGGCCCCAGATGAATTTCCAAAAAGCATGATATTTGGAAACCAATAAGGTACTTGTCGGTTATTGGAACCACATTCAAGAATTACGCTTAGGTAACATCTCAGAAAACCTGTTTCATAGCTACAAAATCAATTGATGAATGATACAATGCATTGGACAGAATACACTGGACTTGTATAATTTGGGCTATATATTTGCACATTAGGGGTGAGGTTTGGGTCAGGTTACGTTGGGTTAGGTTTCCATAATTTTGTTTAAGTATTATTTAATCCTCATGTTTTGTTATTTTTCATTGGATTAACCTAACTTCATTCCTGAGTATGTTTCTAATAACCGACAAATACCACCCATAATCATTCGGCAGTAGAAAGTGCCCCAAGAATCTACAACTTTTTTTTTATTATAGCCCTAGAAATTGGGATCGAACCACATTTTCCAAGAGGCTCATTGTACAGTCTATATACAGTAGACAGTATACAGTAGACTATATACAGTAGATATACAGTCTTTTCTACTTTTTCTACTAAAAAGTTGAAAATAGGATTTTGTTCTCGAGAATCTATGAGTATAAGCGAAAACGAGGGGCGAAAGCAAATTGGGCTTCACTAACATAGACGTCAAACTGTATACGTTATAAATTCATAAGTGAAAAAAGACGGTGAGTTGAGAAAAAAGAGTTAGACAGAACTAGTTATATAAAGCCCAATCCGTTTTGTGTCCCTTGTTTGCACTAATATTCATAGATTTTCGAACATTTTAGTTCATTTTAAAACAAGTTTAAAAATATATATTAATATTTATTATTTTCGACTTTTTAGACTAAAGAGTATCAGTCTTCTCAAAGACCAAAGTTTATCTCGTCTAAGATTCGAACCTAAGTTTCCACAAGAAAGTGTTCTGACCCCTACACTAACTCTTGTATAATAGTGTTTTAGTGTTTATTTGATACTCTTGCATTATGCGGGCCTTTCTAAAAAGTCAAGTTTGGTTAATGCTAATGAAATAAAATAGGATGAATATATGATAGTTTAGAAACAAATTTGGGCTATATATTTGCACATTAGGGGGGGTAAAGCATAGCATATATTAAATACGTAACCTAACATAACCTAGGTACCCCCCCTAAACCCCAAAGATCCATAGTTTAATATCGTATACGCAATGAAATCCATGCTATCATTGTCTACTCTATAGCGGTTAACACGTCAAAAACGGGATTTATCATTGCCTACTCTATAGCGGTTAACCCGAAAGGCCCACATAATGCAAGAGTACCGTTTATTTTATACTTTTTGCAGTGCCCAATCACCCGTCTATATGGTTTTATTTAACCAACAGGAGTATATAAGAGGGAAGAATTTTGATGTTGTCTTATTGCACTGTCATCGGAAGTGCATGTATAGATAAAATTTGGAAGCAATTGAACGTTCGGAAGTGGTGGAAAAATGGCTCACACATTTAACAAATTGATGTGACAAAAATACAAGTCGGTGAATTGAGGAAAACAAGTTTTAAAGAATATCAAACTTTTAAAACCTGACCAGTTCTTAGTGAAAAATACGGTACTGGTGCGTTATATGGTCACTTCTAAAAAGCCAAGTTTGGTTAATGCTAATGAAATAAAATAAACTAGGATGAATATATAATAGTTTAGAAACAAATTTGGGAAATATATTTGCATATTAGGGGGGGGGGGGTAAAGCATAGCATACATTAAATATGTAACCTAATCTAGGTACCTTCCCCCCCCTAAACCCCAAAAAGAACAGTTTAAATATCGTAAACGCAATGAAAATTACTCTTTGCATTCCATTTCTGAATAGAGGTCTCTTGAAAATAACCAGTCTGGCGGGTTTCGTCTCTCATTAGTATATAAAAGCGACCATATAACGCACCAGTACCAAAAATACTAAGTCAGTAAAAAGATCTAAAACTTTTTCATTATAATATTTTTTATAAGTGAGGTCGTTGCGCCCCTTTTATAAAGGAATCCCCCCATAAGTGTTTTGATTGTTCACATCTGTTCATGTAAATTATACTCTCTGTCTATGGTATGTGAGGGCTATAGTTCAACAAAATTCATAAAAAGAACTCAGTAGGTGTCCCTTCTAATATTATGAGATCACTCTTGATATAATAATCGCAATCCTTCACAATTGTCTATATGTGGTTAGTGACCCGACAGCATTTTGATTAGATCTCCCAGTTTTTCGTTAAAATACTAAGAATATGAAGTTTGCAATTTGCAATATGAAGTCAGCAAATATGAAGTTTGACTGTTAGGGACGATTAAGTCGAGATTTGCACATTGGGGGGGGGGGGGGGGGGGGTAAGCATAGCGGGTCTGCATGCAAAATGTGTTTGGTACAATTATTCTGCATGTTAGATAGATAGATAAATAAGTATTTTACGGGGGGGGGGGGGGTATTCAGTGACACAACCGGTGTCACTGAATGTCTTTGGGGTCCAGGGGCGAATCTCCAACATTTTTATTGGGGGCAAGAGGGGTCCATATATGGATAGTCAAGGGGCATGGGAAATATAATAATTTTTCTCCACATTATTGCCCACCCCCCAACGAATTCCCTGTTGGGGTTGCTGTCAAGACCACAGCCAGGGAGCGGCTGGGGAGTTAGAACCCCTTCCTCCGAAATTTTCGTCCGACTCGTAAAATCGTAACAAAGATGCATATAAACAGATTTTTGATGCGTTTTTTTACGTTTTTTTTTTGTAAGCCACCCGACAAAAAAATCAGCATCCTCCCCCCAAACAAAAATCCTCGTTACAGCCTTGGTTTCTGAAGTAGGGTCTTATATGGATTGAATTGTTTAAGTACCAATAACAGCAAAAAATTAATTGTTTGAATTGTTTAAGTGGAAATTTAAACAACCGTATATAGCCTATCTTAAAAAATTGGAGGCTCAATTTTTGACAAAAATAACCTGTATATACAGTGTTTTAAGGTAGATGGCACCAAATATTATAAAAAGAAACGTGGGTGAAAAATCACCTAAAACCGTAAAAATATATGGCATTAAACGACGTAAGGAGTAGCTTTAGTTTGAAGATGTAGTTGTATTATGGGAATCAACTGATTGTTAATGTTGAATTTTTACGGACTAAAAACGGTGTCAAATTTAAATAGTTAGTTTTACTGATTTATTTTTATGGTTCAACATGGCAACACAGACGAAAATTGGGTTCAAACCAAAGACTCATAGTTTTGAAACATCCAAGGGAGCAAGAAGGGTCCGGAAGGCAAAACTATTTTTATTTTGATGTTGTCAAATAATCTCCGACCTGTATCTTCCATTCTTGACAAATTTTTGTTGTGTCCTCCATAAAAAAACTAAAAACATAAAATAAAAAAAACATAAAAAAACAACATGAAACATAAAATAAAAAAACTTCGTTTTACAAAATCTTTAGCTCAAACTTGCCAAATCTATAAAGAATGAATGTTAACGTCTTAAATGTCGCAAGACATTTTGTAAATAAGTAATAAATTACCCAAAGAAATAAATGAAGGAAAATAGTATCGAGGTCACCAGGTAAATATTGAATTCTTCTCAAGCAATTAGGAGAGAATATTAAAAAAAAAGAGCGAAAACGTTGACAAAAAGCCAGTTTTTAGCTACCCTAAGCAGGTATGTAACCTGCTTCCGATTAAGGGTAAGCAATCTAGGAGGGGGGCCCAATCCTAAAAATTCGTATGTAGGTCTAAGCCGAAAAGCGATTAGGCCTACTTATATTTAAAATTTAAGTAGGCAGAGTTGAACCTAGAAACCCATTCCAAGGTATGTCCTTGAGGGAAAGACAAAAGAATAAAAAGAAATTCTCCGAATCCTACCGAATTCTCTCGTTTCTTGGTCCATGTTTAATAGATTTCTTAGCCTTGGGTATGTGAGCCTCCCCTTCACAAACAACAAACCGAAGGCGGGGTCTGATTGGCATATTTGAAATAAAAAAATTAGCTCAGAATGTCAGAATTAAAGCATCAAGTATTACCCACTAGGTAATACAAAACATTTGCAAATGTACCAACATTTTGTTTATGTCCCGTTCGCAATGAGATTTAACCAACACCAAGATTTAGCTAGCGTTAATACGAGCCAATCAATTTTTTTTTATAAAAATCTTCTAATTGGCTAAAAGAATTTATTATACACTGTGATTATACATTGTGATTATACATTGTGATTATTATACATTGTGATTATACATTGTGATTATTATACATTGTGATTATACATTGTGATTATTATACATTGTGATTATACATTGTGATTATTATACATTGTGATTATACATTGTGATTATACATTGTGATTATTATACATTGTGATATTATACATTGTGATTATTATACATTGTGATTATTATACATTGTGATTATACATTGTGATTATTATACATTGTGATTATACATTGTGATTATTATACATTGTGATTCGCTTAAATCAGCGATAGCTAAATCTCATTACCACTAAAATGTTGTTTAGTTGTTTAGACAATTTATAAGTAATATTACGAATGGTGCATTAACTCCATTTTTGAGGATATTAAATAAAAAAAACAAGTTTTTTTTAACTGAAAGTAAGAAGTGACATTAAAACGAACAGAAATTATTCCGTATATGAAAGGGGCTGTCCCCTTCTCAACGCCTCGCTCTTTACGCTAAATTTTTTTATTGTTTTAAAAAATAGAGTTGTGTGACAGAGTCAAACTTTAGCGTAAAGACCGAGGCGTTGAGGAGGGGACAGCCCCTTTCATATACGGAATAATTTCTGTTCGTTTTAAGTTATAATGTCGCTCCTTACTTTCAATTAAAAAAACTTGTTTTTTTATTTAATTTCTGAACGTTTTTGAATTAATGGAGCTTTGATTTTGGATCAAAGCTCAATCATGAATAATCAGAATGAAACTTGTATATCAATTTTACTTGTTTTGGCTAAATGGCTTTCTCGAAATTTTGTTCTGACGTAACTTAAGAATTAACTTACGTAACGAACTTTTATATTTGTACGTTTTTATTACGTATATTAGGGAGTTTACCCCTAGTCAATACCTCGCGCTATACACTGAAGTTCAAATTTTGTTCGGATCACAAACCCCTGAATCACAAAGGCCGGTTAATTAGAATAGATAGCTATTTTGAAAGTAATATAAGAAAAACTTTAGCGTAAAAAGCGAGGTATTGACTAGGGGGCGAACCCCTCACATACGTAATAATTTCTATTTGTTTTAAGTTTCAATGTTGCTCCTTACTTTCAGTTGAAAAAACTTGTTATTTTAATTTAATTTCTGATCGTTTTTAAATAATGCTCAGAAATCCGGCACCCCCGTCATAGAAATTTCTCTTCCCCCAAAGAAACATCCTCCATGGAAAGATCCTCCTCCGTAACCCCCCTCCTCTGACCCCCCCCCCACAAGAATAGAAATTTTTCCTGAAACACCTGTATACTTCCCAATAACCAATACTATATGTAAACAATGGGCAAAGTTTATAACTTGCAGCCCTTCCCCCAGGAACTGTGGGAGATTAAGTCATTCTCAAAGACATATTTATTAGATTTTCGGCTATGCTGAACAAAATGGCCATCTCAAAATTTTGATTGGGTGACTTCGGGGAAAAAATGAGCATGGGAGGGGGCCAAGTTGCCCTCCAATTTATTTGTGGCACTAGAAGTTTTAATTTCCGTTCAGATGAGCCCTCTCACGATATTCTAGGACTACTGGATCGATACGATCACCCCTGGGAAAAAAAAACAAATAAACACGCATCGGTGATCTTTCTTCTGGCAAAAAATACAAAATTCCACATTTTTGCAGATAGGAACTTGAAACTTCTATAGTAGGGTACTCTGATACGCTGAATCTGATGGTGTGATTTTGATTAAAGTTCTATGACAATTAGGAGTTGTTTCCCCCTTTTTTCGAAAATAAGGCAAATTTTCTCAGACGCGTAACATTTGATGGGTAAGACTAAACTTAATGAAACTTATATATTTGAAATCAGCATAAAAAATCTGATTCGATTGATGTATCTATTGGTATCAAAATGCCTGTTTTTAGAGTTTTGTTTACTATTGAGCCGGGTCGCTCCTTACTTACAGTTCGTTACCACGAACTGTTTGAAACCATCTTATACCTCCTGAGACAATAATGGGAAGCTGGAATAGGACTGAAGAACCATGACCTGAGGTCAGATTAAGTTACAGTAAAATGACAAACCGGTCGTTTGATCAATGGAAGCCAAAATTACTATTTTCGATTTTTATTGTGGAGAGGAGACTTTCAAGAATTTTTTTTTACCCCCATCCCTATATACACCAATTCAGGGTATATTTGCACACTAGGGGGGGGGCAAAATTTCCCCTCCCCTTTTCTAAGGCCTTTACAACAAGGATCTTGTCAAAGAAATGGGCACTAAATTTGTTCTTGCAAACCTAGAAATACGAACATGAGGCTCAGAGCTAAAATACAGCGGCGGACTGGGCGTAATCGGCCGAGGATTATTGTTAACACAAATATATTAAAGTAAAAAACAAAAAGGGTAAATTTTCGGCAGTTCATATTATTGACTTACGAATAAAGTAAACATACCACTCAATGCCTTTTTTATGCACATTATAAAAAAAATAATAATCATTTTTGTCGGACATGTTTTCTACCCCCACTCCTATATATACCAATTCAGGGTATATTCGCACATTAGGGGGGTGGGGTGGGGGGGTAAAGTTTAAACTTACCTCTCATTTGCATCAGTAATAAACTTCATTTCCGACAAAAATGATAATTATATTCGTAATGAACATAAAAAAGGCATCGAGTGGTATGTTTACTTTATTCGCAAGTCAATAATATGAACTGCCGAAAATATACCACAAAAAGCATAAGTACTTAGGCCTACATAAGTTCAACAGCTTCCACAATATATTATAACCCTTAATTAATAGTGAGTCCTTACCCAATCTTCCCATATCCTAGGTAGGCTAGCTTACCTAGCCTTACGCCTTAAAAGGTTTTTTTAGGGAAAACTATTTTTCAGAAAAAACGAGCAATTTAAACCGAACACTAATTAGCCTGTAATAGCTTTTTACCTTGCCGATCTAAATAATACCAGATAATACGAAAATAAATATTTGGGACATATAATTTGCATCAAGAGTAATTAATTAGGGTATGGAAATTATATAGACTATGTGGTATCTAGAACGATTTAGTTTTGCAGAGGCATTTGCAAAGACTAGGCCTACCATAATAAATAAAATAAACCCTAAAAAACAAAAAATCAAATATAGGCCTAGCCTATTTTCAAAATTGATAATTTTATGACGAGTAGGCTAGGCTAATTAGGGTTAGACTACATTGATTGTGGAAAAAATTCACTTTCAGTTAGTTGTTGGTAAATTTGTAGTTTATGGCTTTTCTCTAGCTCCAACTTCTGGAAATTGATCCCGCAAAGAGTAACAGTCTTGTGCAGGGCTTCTTCTGAAACCTTGATTCCAACTCTTATGAACTCATTTGCCACTACCATGACAATTACGCCCTAGCTCTTCCCCTAATGGACCCATATATGGCCCCACACTGAACTGATTCAGTTGGTTTGCATAATGTTTCCGGCACTTGTGCATTATATCTCACCCGGTAAATTTTTACCAAATCATATTATTGACTTACGAATAAAGTGAATATACCACTCGATGCCTTTTTTTATGCTCTTTCCAAATTGCCAATATTTGATACGTTTGCAGAGCTGGGACCAGGGGCGTATTCAGGGGGTACCTGGTACGAGGCCCCTCTCCTAGACTCCGACTCATGAATTGGTCTTGAAAATGAAGGTGAAAAACCTAAAGCCCCCCCCTCCCGAGCAAAAATCCTGGATACGTAATTGCAACGGCAGTGTCAATTATAGGCCTATTTTGAAAGAGAACAGGCCTACAAAGAACTAAATAGGGTAAAGTTCTACGAAATCATATTATTGAGTTAGAAATAAAGTGAATACACCGTTCGATGCCTTTTTTTATGCTGATAACGAATATAATAATCATTTCTATCGGACATGAATTTCAGCCCCCCCCCCTATATATACCTAACCTAATCCTGAATTGGCATATATAGGGGGGGGGGGGCTGAAATTCATTTCCGATAGAAATGATTATTATATTCGTAATCAGCATAAAAAAGGCATTGAATGGTGTATTCGCTTTTGTCCTAACTCAATAATATGATTTCGTAGAACTTTACCCTAAATAGTAGACCTACTCTTTTTTTTATTATAGTGTTTAGTTCAGAAGAGGCTATGTACAAGACTGTTACCACCCAAATTAAAGCTCCAGAAAGTTACAATTTTGTATTACCAAAAAATAACTAATTAGGCTAATCTCAGAAGGCTAGGCTATTACGCTGCCAAACACCCTTTTTATCTAGGCTACCCAGTATAATAAAAGAAAAATTACTTACTTCATCTCAAAAGACTTCATTAAATAATATAATCCTTAATTAATACAAATCACAAATTAACCAAGAAAGAAGAGAAAAACTCAGTAATAAAATAATAGACTGCACTTCATTACAGGAGTAAATCTTTTTCGGAACTGGACTTGGATAAAACGAGTTACAAAGATGCATTGGAACAAGATTTATCCAGAGGCAGCGCGCATGCTCTAAAAATCCTTTTTATTTTTAATATCTCTGTTTACATAATTTAATGACTGCCTTTTTGACGTGTCTTATCCGAGTTTATTAATTATGGACCCCCCCCCCAGTCTCAGAATTTGTTTATAAAATATGAGACAAAGAAAGAATATATTTTTTTAGGAGATATTCCGAAATAATTCAGTATTACATTCATAAAGTTTATTATGATCAATCATTCTACGAATCTTATCCTACATTAAATACCCCCCACCCCCTTAGCCAAGATAATTATATGGCATATGCCAAAAATGTCCTCTTAATGATGTGTTTCAAAGTATGTTATATATTTTGTTATAAAGATTTTATTTCACAAAGCAGGTCGTATACAATCTTCAGAATTTAATAGATGCCCCCCCTCCTTTAATACAGACAAATTATCAATAGGAGAACTTCTTCAATCGTGTTTTCCAATAGTAGTCTCCTTCTATATTTCCCGACCTTGGACCGGTGCCAATGATACACTGGCCTTAAACCAGTGATTCCGCTGTGCCCAAATTTTTCTGGGTTTCCTTGAATTTCCCCGGAAGAAAATGGGGTTGTCCAAAATCTACCCGAAAATTCGTAAATCCACGAACGTTACCTCGAAAGACAGATTGCTATCTTTTGTCAACGTTAATTTTCCGACTATGCGATACTGATCGATTAAGTCTCCAAATGAGCTACATATTCTAATGGATACACTAGAAGGTTAGCCTATAAAAAAAAGAAAGAAGGTTAGCCTATAAAAGGTTAAAAAGAAGGTAGTACAGAATAATAGTTAAAACAAAAGACAGTAGTGTTTAGAGGCATACATGATATATTAAGAACAAAAACCAATTTTGGTACTTTCTTGTTAGCTAGTACAAAACTCAAGAAATGAAGCTAGGTTAATCACAATGCAATTTACCAAAATATGATGAAAATATAAGTTTAGTAACTAAAATTATGGAAGCTACAACAAAGAATAATGGAAGGGGGACCTCCCAGAAAGCATTAAATACCTTACATAACCCATCAAAATACCATCTTTATACATTAAATATTTAATAAAAATATACCTACAACGTAGATTCCAACTGAGCCTAAGCTAGTTGTCTAAAAAACCGGTCATTATCTGATCTTTCCGATCCAAATTCTAGAGTGTGTACTAGCTAACAAGAATTTAGCCCAAATTTTACTATTTACCCCCCTCCCATTGTATTTTGGGAAAATATTTTTTTTGGTTTCTATTGAAAGATAGCATTTTTAGGTATTTTCACAAAAAAGAAAACAACATTGCCCCCCCCCTATATTTTGAAAGATACATTTCCCTTGACCTTCCTCCACCTAGTTCCCGTGAATAGACACCACTGTAAAAATGAAATTTTAAAAGAAAGTGAAAGATTAAAATATTGGGGAGTAATGTTGTCATCAGAAGGTAGTTGGAAAATATATGTAAAACAGACGATCAAGCGAGGGAAAATAGTGTCATCTACAATTGTGCGCAATTCAACTTTTTCAAGTAATAAAGCTTTAAATATGTATGTATACGTTTTAACACTAAAGTTCGACACTATGGAGCTGAGCTCTGAGGGCTTGACCCGACAACAAAGTTGGAATCAGTGAAGTTCAGAGGCGGTTCTAGGGGAGGGACAGAGGGGCACTTACCATGGGCGCACAAAATTAAAAATTTCAAATAAATTTCAAACAAAATTTCTAATAAATTTCAATAAAATTTCAAATAAATGATCAAACGGTTATAATCAATTAATAATGAAAACAGCAAATAAATTATTGATTAATTAATATAACAAAAGCAAATTAAAAAGTAGTTAAAAAATAAATTATTAGTTAATTAATAAATCAAAAATAATGTTGTTAATAAATGAAAATTTTGTTTAAAATTTGGCCTGAAAATTTTGTGGGAGACAGGAGAAAATATCTTGATTAGCACCCACTAATCAAGATCTTGCCCCGGGTGTAAGAGAGGCCAGAAACTGCCACTGATGCATCTGTAGCAATTAAAAGATTAATTGGTCTACATATTATGACACATAAGCAGGCTTTAAAAGGGGTTTTAACTTTGTTTTTGCCTAGATTAATTAGATTGGCGGAAAGTGAGATGGTACTTGTTAAATATTACTAGCGTGCCGGAAGAAAGGTTGTCAAACGTCACTTATTTGGAGATGCCACAGTCAAAATGGAAAAGATAGTGGCCGTATAAAAAAAAGCTGCATTTTCAATCTTAGATTAAAATGCTGTGGTATTTAATAAAACTTTGGTATTTAATGCTTTGGTATTGGTAATAATATTTAATTAGAATGCTTTCGTATTTAATAAAGCTCAAAAGGCTTTAATATTTCTAACCATGTTAAATACTGTCCAATTATTCCCAGTCCTGTTTGTTCAAAATTCACCAAAAGTAGTATGCAAATTAGGACTCCTCCTCTAGTGTCAAGTTTAGAAAATAACATTTTGAAAAGAATGTAATGAATCAGATCCTAAATCGGACAAAGTAACATGATTGTATATTTGATTTGTATATTTCGAGTTTTTTGGCGGGCATTCCCCTACCGAATCAGGAATTCCCCTACCGAAGCAGGGATTCATTTCGCTCCGTGAGGTGGAGCAGGAGTATTTTATATTTGGAATGAGGGGCTAATAGCACCAGAACAGAATGAATCGTTTACCAATCGATTTAGGAGTAGAATGGGAGACCAGGAAACCCAGGATTTGGAACATATCAGATCAGAGACATTAAAGTTGTATGTCCAGGTTAAAGAAGTCTTGGATATGGAATGTCATTTAGGTCAGATTTACCGATCAAGAAATTAGGGACCTAGTTTCGTAATCAAGGGAATTGTCTTCCACTAAAAATGGATAAAGGATTTTTGAAAGAAAAAGCCTAGCCTCAGATTACTTTTGCCCAGATGCAATTTAAGAGTGGGGGATGTGGTCCACATTCTATAAGGGTGCCAGCATCTTCCTCATTAAAGAAACACTTTTTTAAAAGCTAAAATGTATTTTCCTGTCTTGTTTCTTATAGTTGTAATAATACAGACATAATGACAACATAACATAATGGCAGAAATGACACAAACAAACGTAAGTTGCAATGACACAAATATAAGGATCTTTTGTTTTTGCGTTACCCATTGTGTTTTTCTTTGTTTCATTCAACTTCTCCTATATTTGAATACTCATTTTTTCGTTTTTTGGCTTATTTTGTTTTATTCTACTTTTTTTTCAACAGTTTTTTCAAAATTATTGGAAGGGGGTAACAAAAGATGAAACCAATTTGGAAATAATAAAAAAAAAAACAGCAAAATTATATGATAAATGTAGGAAATTGGGTACACTATAAAAACGTCAACCTCTCATGATGATGTATTGTCACGAAAACCTCTCGTTGCTCACGTTCCTCGACGTTAAACTTCAACAGGGTTGCCAGCCTTAGTGATTTATCACTATTTCTAGTAAGTTTTTATATTGCCTGAACAAAAAAAAAATCACTAGATCAACCAAAAAATCACTCAAAACTAGTGATTGTTTGTTTCACCGGTGGCAATCCTGAACGTCGGTAAAAAAAACAAGATTATGTCTCTTTAGGGGGAATTTCTGTATCCGAAATTCTTCAAGCTTGTCTATGCGCGTTTTGGTTTGTCCGGCGATATATCAAAGGTGCGATAAGGATGAAATTCATTACAAAGAGTGTCGTTGTTGTGTCAACATGTTCATTCACAAGAATCTGCTGACCTGCCAAACCCAATGCGACCTGACGTCTTCTCTGTCTCGTGCTTGTCTATCTTCACCCAATTTAAAGCCGATCAAAATAGAAAGAGGCTTGTATTCTGCGGGCTGACGCCCCCTGAGTCTCATAAAAATGTCGTTCCTTGTAGGAGAAAATAGAGTCCTATTATTAATTGCACCTTCGAAATGTTTTCCTTTTTTTAAGCTACAATGTTGAAAGAATTATACTTGATTTAATAGGAGAGCATTTATTTTGAGGTAGAAATAAGAAAGGCTAAAATAAGAAAGCATTTAGTGAAAAGTGCCCAGATGAAAGCTTATCTCCATGAAAACTAGTGTTATGGACATAGACAGCTAACCCATGAAAAGTTTTTCTTCAGCTATTTCTAAAGTGTTATTACATTGGAAACAAGCAGCTCGTTATTTTTCAAGGTAGTCAAAAAACAATATAACCTGCAGACAGGGCCGTATCCAGGATTTTTTTTGGAGGGAGGGGGAGAGTTACAAAAAAAACTTTAAAAAACGCATCAAAAATTTGTTTTATATTCATTTTTGTTACGTTGTTACGAGTTGAGCAAACATTTCGGGTTGGGGTCAGACACCCTTCCCCCTCCCCTCCTCTGGATATGGCCTTGCCTGCAGGATAAAATTCTAGATGGGCGCAAAAAATACCGTTTCAGCTATTGAGGAGTGTTTGAAACCAGGCATTTTTTTAAAGCAAAATACAAAAACCTTGTTTTTATCTAATTCTTAAGGTGGTTCAAAGAGAGGTGAATCAAGGCAAGCTCCACCGAATGCAATGGTCGAGGGTCATCCAAGACTTTTAAAGGTAATTATGCTAGTGATTTCTTAGATCACTTGATCACTTGATCAGTGATTTCTTGCATGAGTTTTTTTTCTTAGAGAGATCAGAGAGTGATATAACTTGATCCAGCGTCCATCTACCTCAGGAAAGGCTCTGTCTATTTTCGGGTATTTGTTGTGTATGACTTAATAATTATGCTTGTTAGGTTTTAAAATAGGCAAAAGCATACGACGTGCATGCTAATTCTTAGAAAGTTCTGGGTCACTGTCTTGCTTATTGGGGGAAGGGAGGGGTTGAAACCGAGAATTTTCCTCAAGGCCAAAATATAAAAAACTTCCCTTTGTCTGATCTCCAAGAAAAATTTTGTGTTTATGAAATTATCTTTATAAATTCTCTAGCGAGAGGGAGTCCTCGCTCGCTTAGCTCTTTATCGAGTCTCATCCCTAGAAAGACTTGATAAATATGAGGAATTACAAGGTTTTCATATTTCAATGGAAACACTTTGTTTGATTTTTTTTTTATTTATTACTATTTTGAGGTTTCCAAAGCAAAAAATTGTTCTTTTCCTGGATATATTTGGAATAGGAAAGATAGAAGTATGAATTACAAGTAAAAAAAAAAGACAAGATTTAAACTTAAAGCGAGATTTTAAATTTAGCAAGATAAAAAAAAAATCAGATATAACAAAGATAAGAAAAAAAGCCAGAGCTTATCTTTTTTTTTTAAAAAAGATAAGGAAAAAAAACAAAATTGTAACATTAGTCGTGTCAAGACGCAAGAATAAGATATATCAAGTATGATGTAATTATTACAAACAAATCTTGTTGTTTGTTTTTTTTTCTGTTTTTACAGGCAAGTACCTCCATAAGACATGTCCCAAACCAAAAAAAATATTTCATGGAATAGTTGACACTATTACCCTTTACTGTTACCGGTTTTGTTGTCTAGCTCTTGGTGTAACGAGCATAGAATATATATATATATATATATATATATATATATATATATATATATATATATATATATATATATATATATATATATATATATATATATATATAATATATATATATATATATATATATATATATATATATATATATATATATGTATATATCCATAGAGAGTTAAGTAAGCCAGTATTTCTGGGACTCGGGTTCGTCCTTACATAAAAGTGTTTTGACAATTGTATATTCAGTTGTATTACAATGTATATTCAGTTTTATTGCAATTTATTACAATGTACATTTTCAGTTTTATTACAAGTATATTCAGTTTTATTACAATGTTCGGTACTCCTATGTTATACCTACTCTTTTATATATGTTAAACTGTAGACACGACGAAAAACCCGTTTTTACGGGATGATTCAAGACACCGCTGAAGAGAAATACAATGTATAGCGTGGTTTTAATTGCCTATAAGATATTAAAGTGTTTCTTTGGGGGAGGGGAAGGTACCTAGGTTAGGTTACTTATTTAATATATGCCATGCTTTGCCCAAGACCCCTCCCCCTAATGTGCAAATATATTGCCCAAATTTGTTTCTAAACCATTATATGTTCATCCTATTTTATTTTATTTCATTAGCATTAATCAAACTAGCAGTATATAAAAGAGAAGGTATAACGAAGGAGTACCCAATGTTCTTGTCAAAAATTGAAAAAAAAACTTTGGCAAAAGAAGAGAAAAGCCCAAAAAATGAAAAAAATCAAGTAGTAACACAGACCGTAATTTTTTTTTAGTAAAGAATCTCTTAGGAAAAAAACCTACGGCAAAAGAAGAGAAAAACCCAAAAAAAAAAAAAAAATCAAGTAGTAACACAGACCGTAATTTTTTTTTAGTAAAGAATCTTTTAGTAAAGAAAATGGAAAAAAACCTCCGGCAAAAGAAGAGAAAAACCCAAATAAAGAAAAAAAAATCAAGTAGTAACACAGACCGTAATTTTTTTTTAGTAAAGAATCTTTTAGTAAAGAAAACGGAAAAAAAACCTACGGCAAAAGAAGAGAAAAACCCAAATAAAGAAAAAAAAATCAAGTAATAACACAGACCGTAAAGTTTTTTTTAGCACTTGGATGGAGATATACCAGTCAATGATTATCCAGCAACAAGCAGGGGAGCCAAGTGGAGAGGGGTGCAATTGCACCTCCTTGGATTTTGAAAACACTTTTTTGTATCTTCAGGACACAAAATTGAGAAAAAAAAAATACCCCAATCCCCTAGATTTGAAATGTATAATTTCTTATATTTTCATTAAATAAAAATAAAAATAATGATCCGCTTCATTTTCGAGATAGCCGAGAGCGGGTGAAGTAGTGATTAATAAGGGCAAATCTCGAACAAAAGAAATATATTGCAAAAAAAATAGATTACACCTATACAAGACAAAAGGTTTGAATTACATTCCACAAAATGACTGGTGTAGGATCATTTAAATTTGTTTGAGTAAGCGTTTTGCTGTTTTCCCATTTCTAGCATTAATTAAAAGTGACTAGAAGATCATCTAATCCTATGTTATGTTAATCATCTAAGTGATAGCGTGTATCAAGACCGATTTTTTTTTTTTTTTTTTTTTTTTTTTTTTTTTTTTTTTTTTTTTTTTTAGGAAATTGCCATGGCGAATCAATTAATACAGTTAGATAGTATATGCAATCTTCAAAGCCCAAGAAATAAGAAAAGGAGACTTGTAGCTTGGCAATACCTTCCCATGTTAGATTTTTAGTGGAGGTCCCCGACCGAGGAGTAGAAACTATACTTCAACAAATTAAGCTTACCATAGAGCCAGGATCAAGAATCATTTACGATTGTTGGAAGGGCTACAACACAATTGAGCTGGAACAAACTTCACTTCTCGAATGTGTTTATAAAATAGACAAGTACCTCATAATTTTTACGATATTCCCATATTTTCCAGTACTTGCTATATAATTTGCTTCTTTTTTTGCTTGCCCCCCTACTCAGAAATTTTTTGCCCCTTAGAATGAATGAATATTGCACTTTTTAATCATTCCTAAATAGTAGAATGTACTTACGTAAGAATTTTTTCTGAGAGGGAGGAGAAATAGCAAAAAAAAACATTTTATAAAATCGTATAAGATGTGCCCTGAAATTCAATAAAATTTGTGATTTCAGGAGAGCCTGTGTCCCGACTCCCACCCCCCGTATACGTCTGCACTTTTATCTATGCGGCCAATTTTCTCCTAAAAACCGGATTCCTCAGTTATTTCTTAGCAATATCAAATGCAAGTGTGTAAATATTCCAATTAATTTACTAATAAGATAGGTAAGAAATAGACATATCTTTAGAATCAGAATTTCATCCCGAATCCAAAAATAAAGTTTACTTGCGTCGGAAATGAAATTATCAACACACACATACCCTCAAATGGGCAAATATATAATACCCTGAGTTGCATATATGCAACGAATTTACCATTAACGAATTTGAGGAAAAGAATGACTTAAGGAAAATTCAGCATATATATATATAATATATATATATATATATAATATATATATATATATATATATATATATATATATATAATATATATATATATATATATATATATATATATATATATATATATATATATATATATATATATATATATATATATATATATATATAGATATATATATATATTATATATATATATATATAGGTTAGAAGCTGCCATTTCCGAGTGTTTTAGCCTACATGTATATAGCCTACAACTGATGGTATATATCTACACATTAAGGTGGTGGGGGCGTCAGAATACATTTTCAACGGAAATGACTGTTATATTTGGATTCAGGATCAAATTCTGGTTCTATTTCATAGCTATCTCATTAGTGAATTAATCGGAAAATTTACCAGTGTGTTTGTTTTCCTGAATACGACTCTATGATAACCTAGGTCCAGCTACTAAAATTTACCTTTTAGTAAAAAAATTGAATAGGACGATATATCCAGAATTCTTTAGTATATGATAAAGCACCAGAAACAGTACTGAAGGAATCTAGCAAATATTCTGACTTTTTTACTCTTCTTCTTGATGGATTCGGTATGACCTCTCCTGAAGCCAATAAGGTGAAAGGTAACAAACCAATAAGGTTGACACTTTTAGTAGCGACATCCAATTTGTTGATTGATTTGACACCTTTTCTTACACCCAGAAAAGCATCAGAACGTGACTCGGAGATAAGGCTTCGCATTAAATGTCAATTCCCTTATTCAGTGTCTTAAAGCTTTATGCCATAAAATGAACATATCTCAAAAAGGTATTTGCTTATGCTTAGTTCTCTGTAACTATATCCACTTAAACTATTTAATAGGCCCTCATGAATTGAAAGGCTATATTTAAAATGGGGTCTGAAATGTGTAAGATAATGCACTTTAAACATTTCGGCTGTGCAAGTATCACCTTTGACGAAAGACCAAGCTTCACAGAAAAAGAATTGCACTTATTTGAAAAGAAGGATTTAGTTGAAATAGTGACGTGTACAGAGAGGGGTAGGGGGATCCTCAACGTTCCCGATTTTCTGGCCACTTCTTATTTAAATTATGAATTAAAATTTTGTGTTTTGATTAGTAGGTCCTTCAAAAAAGTGGGCATTGTACGCAGTGCCATTCAAGGGGGAGGGGGCAGATCGGGGCAAGCTGCCTCGGGTGCCGTGGCTGGGAGGACGCCACAGCCGGGGCTTTTTTTATTTATCTTTCAGTCGGGAAGGGCGCCGTAATAAATTTTTCCCCGGGTGCCGACAACCCTAGGAACGGCCCTGTCTGTACATGCCTGAGTTAAAACTAGGGACCAGATTGCAGGGGGGGGGGGTATTTGCCATGTTAAGAAAACAAAAACAAATCTATAAAGTTTGCAGGAAAGTAAACAGAAAAATCAACGTAGATTGCTCCCCCAAAAGTAGTTTAGGTGTTTGCATTTATTATATGTCACTGAACCTTAAATATGGCAATCAGCAACACTTCTTTTAGGCGGACCTGATTGGAGGCGAAAATAGGTCCAATTGCAAAAATCAATAAGGAGAAGGGAAGAATCCGTCGGAAAAATTGTGTGAACCTAAAGCATTAATCAAGAAATGAAAAACTAAGATTTTTGAGGGAGGAGTCAAGACCGTATCCAGGTGATGTTACCGGGTTCTACCCCCCCCCCCCAAAAAAAAAAATGTCCGAATTGTAAACTATGTAACAAAAAGATTAAGCAGTAAATTGCCGCAAACACCTGGTAGCGTTTTTTTTCTATAAAAAAGAAACAAAAAGAAATTCTACGTTGGCACTTTGTAGTGCCTAACCCCTTGGTTACACCCCTCTCAAAAATAGCTAAGAAGGATGCTTACATCAAAAGAATGTATAAATGCCGGGCTTTTTGAGTCTTAACAAAAATGTTGATAGACCCTTCTAAGAAAAGCGCTGTTCCACAGTTTATTGTTGTCTTAAAATCCCTTTTTCACACACAATTTATACCGATTCCCCTATATGATAATCCAGGCAATATAGATTCTCTCACGATTTATACCCAGTTCTGTCAACCAGGCAAGAAGTTGAAAGTCAAACTTCCTGTATAGGTTTTTCATTTACTTCCTATTATTACGTGACTTATTGGCTTTTGCTTGAGTTGAGTCAATAGATACCCACCAAAGGTGCTGGTTTAATTTCTCCTTCCCCCTTTCGAAAGCGGGGAAACTAGTAAAACGTGTCTTTTTTGGCCGAATATATACTAAAATATAACTTACATTTATTTTCGGATGTTTCAGTTTCTAGGCGTTTATCCCACTCCGGAAAAACACCTCGTAAAACACCCTAAGGGAAATAACACTCCCCATTAAAATATCCCCCCGTGAGAAATTTCTCCTGGAAAGTTTTCTGCGGGGATATTTTCCGGGAGGGCGGGGGGGGGGGTAAACACCGGCTACTGTTTCAGTTACGCAGCCATATAAGAACTATACAAGAAGGTATAGTTATCTCAGCTGAAAAGAAACTTCATGCCATTTCCCTTGTCAAATTGTCTTCTAATTCGCTAATATTATCAGTGGACAGAAAGAATGTGATCTCTTTCTAACTAAAAGAAGCCACTATTTCTGGTTGTTGTCATTGGAGAAAGTAAAATGGATTTACTTACTTGAGTATGAGACAAGGTATAAGCTCCTCAGTCCGATTGGGATCACAAAAGCTGTCTCACTTACCGTGTGCAGTTCAATCCGTGCTCTGCAGCTGATCACCTTCTCCTGTTTGAGGAGGATCAGTTAACATCATTAATGTGTCCCATTTGTGCCTCAATAAAAGACCTGATCACCAAAATATGCAAAACATCCCAAAAGGGTCTTGAAGCCTCCCCCTTGGAAAAATACTAAATTTTCCTGAAATTCTGAGTACTTCTTATTTAAATTATCCAATAAAATTGTTCTTTATTACTAACCCCCCCCCCCAAGGCCGAATCCAGGAGGGGGGGGGGGTACCTGTTTTGACCCCCCCCCCCCCCCGAAATTTTCGACCGAGTCGAAAATTAGTCTAAAAAATACCTGTAAAGACAAAACCTTACCAGAAAAAAATATGCTCCGACACTAAATCCTATTGCATGTTGTGGGTAAACGGTTCTGATCAGCTTACGCAGGATGTTAGACAAAGTCCACGGGAAAATATCGGGTACCCCCCCCCCCGAACAAAAATCCTGGATCCGCTCTTGCCCCCCCCCCCCCAAGAAATTTACTGCGTTTGCGTCTTTATTTCAAGATATATTTCCAGCGTAGAATGGCTGAATAAAGACAATTACTTTAGCTGGTACCACCTCAATCAAGTTGAGACCAAACAACTTCGTCCATTTCCAAATATGGATCCTGGCAATGCCCTTGACAAAAACGCACATGAATACCGTAAGAGGTCAGAAATTTGAAATGTTGTCACTGACCTGGTATTGGAACGGCCCTAACGGACTTGGTTACAGTCTTATCGCATAATTATTACTTCCATGTCGCATGTACATTTTTTTTTTTTATAAGGCCATATTTTTCATTAACCATGAAATGTGTCTGGGTAGTTCAGTATACACGGATGAATTATTCAGACGAAGAGACTTTATTATATTTCACATTTTTAAATCGTGTGTTTTCCAGTTGGTCATTTTTTATTTAATTGAATTTCCACTTTTATTGTGAAGTCACTATAATTCTAAATTTTGAATTACAGATAATTCTGAACAAGAGAAGATTGGAAACGTCCTTTGTAATAACAGCAAAATGAGATACAATGACTTATTAATGATAGTTATTTTGTACCAATTCAGTACTGTAAACGGAAGAAAAAAGAGACAAACACACACTCACACACACATACAGGGCCTTATCCAGGGACGTATCCAGGGTTTGAAACTCCTCCACAAATTTTTTGTCCGACTATTAAGAACATAACAAAAATGCGCGTAAACGAATTTTTTATGTGTTTTTAAAGTTTTTAATTAACCCTTCCCCTCGAAAAGAAAATACAAACCCTCGTCCCCCAAACAAAATCCTGGATACGCCCCTATACATTCTTTTTTTATTTGCTGAAATATCTACTTTTTGTTTTGTTCGCGGGCTGAAAATTTCCTCATTTAGTTTTGTTTTTTTTTCTTCATTTTTGCCGCACATCATGTACAGCCAGTGTGACACGAGAACGTAGTTAGTCTAGTAAATACTAATGTTATAGCTTATTTATATCTTTTGCAGATCAAACGTTGTCATTCGAGATGCGTTATGGGCGGCTTTTGTAGACAGAAATAAAAAAAAAAACAAAAAACAGATTCCTTAAACTGATATCCAGAGACAAATTTTCGTTATTACGTTACGGTGCTAGCAGCTTTAGAAACAGCACAACCATGCATACAGCTTATACATTAGGAGGTCAAAGCTGGCGCAAGCGAAGGGATCTAACCTTCGAGCAAATCCCACTAAAAAACTGAAAGTTTTTTTTGCAATATCCGCCGTAGTTTCTGTTTTATTTGCCTTTGTTTGCCCTCCCCTGCTAAATGTTGTGCCGCCAATCGCAAAAGCGATCCCCGCAAACCTGAAGAACTGTATACAGAGGAAAAAAAACAAGCTAACAATTTTTTTGTGGGACGGAGCGGGAATTCTAAGTAAAGTTTGTTTCTGCCAGAAAATCCGAGAAATTTTGTCAGAATATTATCGAATATCTTTATATATTTTTAGTAGGAAAAAACCTGTAGCAGGGGTAATTAAAGTAAGGCGAATTGGGAAAGGGTCCTCGCCTACCTCTTGTGTGTGTTCGCATGTAGAAAAAAGGTATGGCAATTTTCCTAAAGAATACCTGATACTAACTTCGGAGGGATTGTCCCTGCACTGCCAATAAGGCAGAACTCTAGACTCCTCTGTAAGTAGATATGCTATATAAAAGATCACATCTTAAATCCTATCTAGACTAACCAGGTATTTAAAATTTGCCTTCTGGGCTTTCCTATGAAGAAGAAAAAGATTTAATAATTAAAAACTACCAAAATTGGTTTTCTTCAAGAAAGAATCTGGAAGGTGGACTTTTAAAATCCCGTTAATGTAAACATGCTGTTTAATTAGTTAATATTTGGCGTTAGCAAAACCCGGCATACCGTAAAATTCACATTAAGGATTAAGAAAAAGAAAATTGACATCCATCCATGCAGGGCATCAACCCTTGAAGTTACATGGGGATGGGGTGGGGGGGGGATAAAATATTTTTCAGAATCTCGGGGGGCCAAATTTTTTCTACTTTTTTTCGATGAAAATACAAAAAAGACTCTTTGGTGAAAATACCATAAGAATATATTTTCCAAATTTAGGGGAAGGGGACAAATACCTTCCGTCATCAAAGCCCCCGTATCCACGACAATTTGATACGCATGGCATTTAAAAACCCATTGGATAGTAAGACAAACTTTTCCCACAAAATCAACCACATTCCATTTTCATTTATATATATATATATATATATATATATATATATATATATATATATATATATATATATATAATATATATATATATATAATATATATATATATATATATATAATATATATATATATATATATTATATATATATATATATATATATATATATATATATATATATATAAAGGTTGTTGTTTTGAGAATAAACAAGTTGTCAAAATTTAGTTTATATGGAGGAAATGCGTCGTTAAATTTGATGAATTAATTTGCTTATTATATTTCACGGTTCAACGTCGCTGACGAAAGTGTTGCTCCCTCAAAATTTTCACAATTTTGAAGCAGCCGAAAGACAAATCTATTGATTGAAATTCGAGATTTTATATTTGTTCACTCTTGTTTTCAGTGCAAGGATTGTAAGCGGAGAGAACGTTCAATTTTATTCAGGTCAGAGCAAGCCATTTCAGTCGTCATGCTGTCTGACAAAGCAGACCCGCAAGCAAGTCGCAAGGGACGACTCGCAGGAAATCATACGTCCATTATACTACCCACGGTTACATTTCCCCTCACACGTTGTCCGTCCCTTGGGTAGATATCATTAGAGGTAAAAATGGTGACAAGCAGTCTAGCTGATTTGGGATTGTTCGAAGATCTACCTCAGTGATAAACGGTATCGCGGTAGCAAAATATATGCGTTCGTGATGAAGGATGCGAATGCTAATGCCATGATTGACGGATCTCCCTTCTGCTTCTGCGACTCTGCGTGGGATCTGGTTCCTACGAAGAAGATCATAGGGTTTAAATGGATTCAATATGCTGTTGTCAATTTATACCCTGCGTACTGAGTTACATTTCACTTGATTTTCGAGGTCAAACGCAAGCCGACTATTTGAACAATAGTTTCATGTCGTCTAGTTTTTTCGGTGGAAATTTTAGTATGTTCTCCGCTTTACCCTTTGCCAATGGGTCAGTTTTTTTTTCTAAAAATACGACTCATGGTAAGTTCAGACTGGAAAAACAATCTGGAATCGGAAGTTCTAGTGTCCTCAAAAGATTCAAAAGTGATCATAGGGCAACTAGCCTATCAACATTTACCACTCTTTTCTGGTGATGTCTGGGTTGACATTGATAAACATCTTATATTGGTATGCGTGTACTGGTAACCGTGTAGCCGAATCTTTCAGAGCTAAGGTTCACGAGGGAGGAGATAGAAGAAGAGTCTCGACTATAAACTATTCATTTATTCTACATTGTCTATATACATGGTTTGAAAACAAAAACAAGAGAAGGACCTTATAGAGGTACTGCTCGAGAGGAACAACAGAAATCCGTATATAAAATGATTTCCTGGGCTCTTGGAAACACATTCTACTATATTAAAATTGTACGAGTTCCACTTTCTGGTATTATAAACCTAGTTGTTCTGATTCCCATTTCCACAAGACAAAGTATCATAAATTCTATAAACCCGTGTTCTACTTAGGGTTTCTATAATCCAATATAAATTTCAAAGATAAAGTTGACCCAAATTGCATTAAAATTAAGTTTCATGTTTCCTGTTCCAAGACTTACATTCAAAAGTTTACAGATTCCCCCCCCCCCCCCCCATTTATTTTTTTTTACCAGAAATGATTTTCCAAACCCAACAAAAAGTTGCATTTAAGACTCTTTATATCGACATAAAATCATTTACGAGAAGAAACTTAAAGGAAAAAAAAAATCCACACATAATGTCGTATCCATCGGTCACTTCACGGGTCTTGCAGGTATGATCCAAATTGTAGATTTCTTTAGATATTTTCTTATAGTTCTTTTATGGTCCCAAATGGAAGTTTGGGTTCACTCATCACTTTCATAAAAATAATAACACAATAATCAAATTGAAATGCCACTGTTTTAAGTCACGCTTACAAAATTGTTCACAGAGAATTTGCAGTCCTACAACTAAGTAACAAATACACTATTCTTCATAAAAAAAATTAACAGACATCGAAGAAAACAAAAAATTCATTACAGTGAAAATATATCTGTGAACGAAACAATTCTTATAAAAAAAGGATTTTTCCAATATTTTGATGATCAAAACTAATTTTAACCAATCTTAAAGTCAACCTTTTGCATTTTCCCTTAAAATAAAATAAAACAACGAAGATTTTAACTGACTGCAAACTAAGAAAATGTAAAAGAAAATTTATTTATTAATACTCTTTGTAAAAACCTCTCAACTTCATTGGCTTGCTCCCCTCTTTAGGCATCCTAGGTCTAGAAGGCTCTGCAGTATTGGCTTCCTGATTTTGGAACTACCTTTCTGTTCTAATTCAAATTTAATCATAACTGGTTCATCACATGTCCTTAGATCTTATTCATTTTCTCTCTTTTTTTTAATACTTGCCTATTATATAAAACACACTCAAGATGTGAAGTTTGGTGACAATAAAATATGATGAAAATAGAACACTTTATTAGCAAAATTGTGAAGGTCATTTGTGAATTATTAAATTGGGAGCTTCGGCGTCAGCTGACCGTCTCAAAGATAAAGAAAAGTTTATTATTAACGCGATTTTTGACCAAGATCATTTTAGTTTATTAGTAACGCGATTCTTGAGGGCACCGGTTAGTTGCTTTAACTAGTGATAGAACATAGTGTCTCACCATGGATGTTTAAGAATCAAATTAGATTGTTGGAAGGGCTACAACACAATTGAGCTGGAACAAGCAGGTTTCACTCATTTGAAAGTGAACCACAAAAATAATTTTGTCGACCCAGAAACCGGCGCATCTACCCAAAAAGAAGAGAGAATGTGGGATTCCGCAAAGTGGAGGAACAAACGCCACCGAGGTTCATCCCGCTATCATTTACATTCATACTTAGTAGAGTACATGTGGAAGGCGGCAGTAAAGGCAGAAGGCCTAGTTCATTTTAACGCAATTTTTGAGGACATTTCTGCGTTCTGGGAGCATATTTCTAAGTTGTAGTTTTCACAATTTTGCTAATAAAGTATTCCATTTTCATCATTTTTTTTTATTAGGTTAAATAGCTTTGGTTAGGTTAAAATAGGTTTGTTTAGGTTACGTATCTAATATATGCTATGCTTTACCTCCCTCCCCCCTAATTTTCAAATATATAGCCCAAAAAAATTATATTGGCATCATAATTTTGTTTTATTTCATTAGCATTCACCAAACTTCACTTCTCCAGTGTGTTTTATATAATAGACAAGTACCCTCTTTTCCAGTTGCGGATCTAGGGGGGGGCGAGGGGCACCCCCCTAACGTAGTCTAAAGTAGTGTAATTTACTTAATTAACGCACGTTTGCGTTAATTAAACTTTCTCCTAACGCAAGTTTATTGGATCAACACATTTTGCCCCCCCCTAAAAAGTCCTGGATCCACCCCTGCTCTTTTATCTCTTCTATATTAAGACTAGTGTAAAGTATTTAGAATATCAATTCGAGAAGCTTTTCCGGGTGTCTCATTTCTTAGTTATTTGGGCATTTATGTGTCAACGAGAGCGGTCCAGGGGGGGGGGCTCTTGGGACTAAAGCTAGTCGTGGGAAAGGGCTCGTTCCCAGGCATGGGCGAACAACCAATAGCTGGAACTTCCGTTCCAGGAAAGTTATATTCTTGGTTCATTTCTAAAGGCAGTCCATCTTTCGCCTTCGTCTTAGCTAGTTGTTCTTGTGCTACCTTATTTTCTCTATGTGTGTTCTCACGTTATTTAATAAGGATCATGTACCAACGTTTATCGTCTATCTTTGGAATTTACGTAAACCATTACATCTGCCAATATAAAAGGCATACAAATAAAGAACTAAATAGAGGTGGATTGACAAATCAACCAAAATATGTAAATTTTTCTTTCCTGTTGGTCCACTAAACGCACTTCCCATCAGACCGGCCGAATCCAATGAAAAGACACGCAAGGGGGTACTTTTGGATATTAACTTTGACCTAAGGTTGGTTTATCACTTGATAATAAAAAAAATTCAACGCACACATATTATAATTCTCAAATCTTCTGATTCTAAATTTATTTTATAAGAAAACAAAAATTCAAATGATTTACTGTCTTTACATCTGACATATATCCACCCATAAGTAACTATTCATGCAATAACTTTATTACAGAATCAACTACGACGCTTGGCATGAAAATTAAAAATGTTTAGGGTACCCTTTTTCATTGCCAATGCCTCCTACTCCTACCTAATACATTCTAAGACCACACTGGCTACACACGACGTATGAAACAAACACAAGAGAAGAACTGTACAGAGGTACTTCACGAGAGGAACTACTTGTAACACTTCAGAAATCCTTATATAAAATGATTTCCAAGGTTCTTAGAAACACGTTCTACTATATGTACGTATTTGTCCGAGTTCCACTTTCTGGTATTATAAACCTAGTTTTTTCTGGTTCCCATTTCCAGAAGACAAAGTATCATAAATTCTATAAGCCCGTGTTCTAGGCTACTTAGGGTTTCTAGAATTCAATATAAATTTCAAAGATAAAGCTGACCCACATTGCATTAAAATTAGGTTTCATGTTTCTGTTCCAAGACTTACATTCAAAAGTTTACAAGCCCCCCCCCTCCTTAGCCCTATTTTCTCAGAATGTATCCGGTCAAAGTTTTGAGATATCAATTTTGCTCAGAATACTCCCAAGGTTAGTTAATTAAAACTCCGTGGTTGATAGAACCCCCAGAGCCCGGTAGCAAGTGCTGTAAATTATGCCCCAGGACACACAAGACTTTTATAGTTAGGGAAGGGGGCAGTAGCCAAACTCCTGTGTGTAGTAATCTTTGTTCGTTTTAAGCTGGATTTACATATTCAATTTAAGTTCTATTCGTTTTAAGATTGTTTTTTATTCATTTATAGCAGTACCTGTTGTATGTTTGTTTCCTATGATTGCTTATTTAATTTGTGGTCGTTTTGAGTTGTAAATATTAAAGGAATTTATTTCTGCTGATCTTAAGTTAAAGCTTAAGTTTCATTCACGTTTCTTCAATTTTTTTTTTTTTTTTATTTTTTTTATTGATTTGTTTTTTTGATTTTTTTTTGATTTTATTATTTAGCTTAAAACAACTAAAACATATTTTTTCAGTTTTCGCCTTTTCCTGTAAAATTCTTATTCTGTACCATACAACCTTAGGAGTAGTCCCCGAAGCCGCGCCACGCCGAAATGACGGCGGCGAATGTGTGATTCAGTATTGGCGGCGGCGCGCCGCCAGGCGCGCCGAAATTTTTTTGGCGGTGTGCCGCCGATTTTAGACCGGCGGCGCGCCACGGCGCGCCGATTTTTCTGATTAAAAATAATAATAAAAATTCCACTTCACCAAGCACGTTCAACCTCGATTTTAGTAAGGATTTTTAAATGGTTGTCTAAAAACATACAAGAACAGTATGACAAAACAGGAATTTGATGGGCCGTGCGGAAAGTGTTAATGTTCACCGTCGATCAGACCAAGTAGAATTCTCATTTTTAGCCACTAGACCCAGGGAAACCTATGTTGTGTTTATGTTTAACATCGCATTGTTCCTATAAAATCCCGTGTTTAGTCATTTCCTTAGATTTGGGCTAATGTGTGTATAACTTTCAAAGTTTGAAGTTCAAACATCTCCTGTTCATCAAATACATACGAAAGTGAAAAAAACAAACAAAGGAAGTGAAAAAAAACAAAACAAATAACAACATCGAAAAAACACTGTATACAAATCAGATACCATGGCTTAACAACACAAACTATTCTAAATCAGCGGTTACATCACTTCAGTTACAATTGATGTAACAAAAGTGAGTTTGTTCACTCTGCCTGGAGCCATTGATCTTTTTGCAGTCACTATCAGTCCTGTCGTGCTAAAAAGCCGTTTAGCTGGGGCACATGTGGCCGGTACAGCCAGAACTTGACGAGCGTAAACTGCCACTCGCGGGATCTGATACTAGTATTGGACCTTGGGGTCCCACAGAATGCCGCAAATGGGCTTCTTCTTTGTATCTGCTGAAATAAGTTGTTTTATAAGGGAGAACAAACCTGCACCTTTACCATAGGGCTCCTGCGCCCTACACTACAGGAGGAACTAAACTGCACCTTTACCCTCTTTTCTTATCAACACGAAATAACCCTCCGAAATTCTTTTCTGAAAGAAGTGGTCAAGTTATAACGTTTCAAGTCAAAGTTTAAGGCTACTTCAACTTCAGTGTGCTCTGCTAACTGTGCAAAAAAAATGTAATTCATTTCTATAGATATATTTCTATACTAGCTCTAGATAATCTACCAAGCGGGAAACTACCGCAAATCAGCATCGATAAATAAATGAAACCCAAAACGAACAAAAATAACAATAAATAACTGAGTCAAACTCAAAACGAGCAGAAATTAACATAAGTTGGGCTCAAAACCCCTATGCCTTCCCAAGGCCAGAACATAATTTTCACTTTACTGAAAAAATATAATTATTTTGATTACTAAATATCAGTATATGTATATTAAACTGACAATGCATATTCATTTGTATTTTTGTCAGTAAAGTACAAATTATGTTCTGGCCTTGGGAAGGCATAGGGGTTTTGAGCCCAACTTATGTTAATTTCTGCTCGTTTTGAGTTTGAGTCGGTTATTTATTGTAATCTCTGTTCGTTTCGGGTTTCATTTATTTATCGATGCTGATTTGTGGTAGTTTCACGCTTGGTAGATTATTTGATTTTAATTTTGCTCATTTTTGGTTTAATGGAGTTCTTTACTTTTCTTTGAAAAAACTTATTTTTTGGAAACAGTTTTTTTAATTAATTTCTGTTCGTTTTATATTGACATACTCTTTTCAGGGAAAAAGAAAATCATACTTTAAATCTTTTCGTTTTTTTAAGAATTTAAAGTTTGGCCTGCTATTTGTATGTTCAAAACAATTTTCACAAAATTTAACAACATAGACCCTTATAAAAATCTGGACACAAGTAGTAGTGTTTAATTTAGTTTCATACCTTCTCTAGTTGACCTGAAATGGAAAACTTGATAACATTCGCAAAAAAATTTGTTTACTTTCTTTGATAGCTTGGATACACTTACGCTATTTTGATTTGGTCAAATTTTAAGAGCAGAAGAAGCCCTGAAAGTTTGAACATAATACCCTCAGTCGTTCTTGGGATACTGCTGAGATGCCTTATTGGGAATTAGCATAAACACAGTGCATTTTGATTTAATCTTAAGGCAACATTTACTTTTTAAACATAAAGGCAAATGGGAGGGTGGGCGTGGGAGGGGGATTAGTTTCCCTCCAATCACTTTCGACTATTAAAAAGGACATCAGCCCTTTCTATTTTCAATCGAATGAGCCCTTTTCGAAATTCCTACGACAACTCCTTCGATACGAAGTGCCCTGGTCTAAACAACAACAACAACAAAAAATGATACATTATACCCACATCGATCTCTACTATAAAAATTTCAAGCCTTCCAATCACTTTCGATTATTAAGAAGGGCACTAGGCTTTTCGATTTCTAAACTAATGATCCCTTTTTGAGTTTCTATGACAAAGCTTTCTATAAACACCGTATATGCCCCCAGGGCATAAATTACGACCCTTACCCTAAGGGCTGTGAGGGTGGTTGTCATCCTCTAAGACCCAATTTCCAGAACTTTCAACTAAGTTAAACAAAATGGCTATCTCAAAATTTTGATTGTATGTGTTTCGGGAAATGGTGGGCGTGGAAGGGGTGTTAGTTGCCTTCCAATCATTTTCGACTATTAAAAAGGGCACAGTCCACTCCAATCTCTAATTGAATGAGCCCTTTTCGAAGTTTCTACGACAACTTTTTCGATATGAAGTGCCCTGGTCTAAAGGAAAAAAATAATAAATAATACATTGTGCCAACATCGTTCTTATATACCTCCAGGGCATAACTAAAAAACCCTTGCCCTAAGGGTTGTGGGGGAGTAACCTCCTCAAAAAACATATTTTCTCTCTGGAAATCAGTTACTCTGAACAAAATGGCTATCTTAAAATTTTGATTGGATGTGTTTGGGGAAACGGTGGGGAGCGGAAGGGGTGTTAGCTGCCTTCCAATCACTTTCGACTATTAAAAAGGGCACTAGTTATTCCAATTTCCAATCGAATGAGCCCTTTTTGAAGTTTCTACGACAACTCCTTCGATACGAATTGCCCTGGTATGGAAAAAAAACAAAAAATAAATAAATAATACATTGTGCCAACATTGTTCTTTACTTAGACAGCTCGATTGCGCTGCCTATGACAACATACCGAATTGCCTAATGCTCTTTAACCTACCTCTTTTCATCCGAAAAATCAGAAAGAAAAATGAACAGAATTTTAAAGTGGAAGATAGAATTTTTGTTTCAAGAAAAATTTCTTCTTCTCCTTCCTATGAACCGATATACATGGCGAGCCCAAGACGACAGTATTCATTTTTAAGAAACAGATTAGCCGGGATGACGGTTGAAGCCCGGAGGTCGATATCGATAACCAAAAAAGAGAGAAAAAAAAGCAAAAAAAAAAACGGCGGTGTACTAGTGACGCCGCCGCCGATAGAATCAGCGGCGGCGTCAGCGCGCTGATGCAAGCTCGGCGGCGCGCCGCCGACTTTTCGGCGCGGCTTCGGGGTCTACTTAGGAGTGACCATAGCCAAAAGACTGTGGACGCTCGTTCCTCAAAAAATAGATAGAAAAAGGTAAAGGATATGGCACTAGATCCTTAGAGTCCGAACCGGCGGTTCTGATTTCCATTCAAGGCCTTTCAGCCAGGAAGTGCATCGGGGATATAGGGACCAGCCATCCTAAGCCTTCGCAAACCCTTCCTGCTTACCTACCGGAGGTTTCTTCAGATATCCATTTAGAGGTGGGTCGACTCTGGCTGAGCTTATCAATTCATCAAACTTGAAACCCTTTTCTCTTTGAAAACTGTGGATATTCTTGATTTTTTATATTTTTTACATAGGGATATATGTTTGATTTTTCATAGGTGTTCAAACTCGCAATCTCTTTTGATATGTTAGGTTTTCAAACGTCACGCGATTCCAAAAACTCAATACAAACCAGAGCTGTGGGTTTTTTTTATTCATTTAATAAAAACTCTTTAAGTAGAGAGGTTGTAGGGATTTTCCATGTTGAAAAGTATGCACATTCTTCCTGAGTGTTGAGCAGCGATTTACATCTTAGAAAATTTTGAGATTTTTGTGGATAGAGTTTGAACGACCCTGGGTAGGAGGACCATAGTCTCGATCTTTATAACCTGCAATTCTCTTACTTAACCAGCGCTCTGATCTTACATTTTAGCAAAATAACGATTTTGAACAACACTTCCCTGGGATGCCGAAAAGAGGCTCAACAAGAGAACATCCTTTTATTTAATCAATTTAACAAAAAAGCTTACATTTTATCTCATTTATACGCTTGGTAAAAGTTAGTAGGGAGTCATACGGTGCACCCCCTATTTATGTCTGCCCTGTTACCCTGTCTGATCTTCCCTCTTTTGACTTTATAGCATGTATATTTCAAAGATCTTCCTAAGCAAGCGACAAAAACCTAAGATTTTTCGGTACAAGAGGGGATTGCAAGACCAGGGTACACCACTAATAAGACATCCTTTCGTAAGAAAAGAAAAATACTGGGTACCAATGTTTGCTCTTATGAGCAAAAACTCCCACTTTCTAGGGCTATAATGAGAGAAAGGGTGAGATGGTTGTGCTGCGTTCTGTGGATGAAGGATGACAAATTGCCAAAGATTTTCCTTGTCGGTCAACCGTCGAAGGCCAAATAAAAGTAGGTCGTCCCTGAATGGGGTGGGAGGATGTCACACTGAAAGATTTAAGGGAACTTCTTCGGAAGGTGTAAAGAGGGAGGCTTCAAATACATTGGAATGGAGGAGGAGCGTGCGCTGCTGTGCTGGCATCAGGCCACTTGGTGCTTCAGTGAGTTGTTAGTAGTAATAGTAGCAGTAATTTTTACTCTAAGATGGAGAGAAAAAAAAGTATAAAATAAGGAAAAGAAGCAAAATTTGGATTGTATATGAAAAGCAAAGTACACAGCCAACGAAGTTTAAATGACACAACTGACCCAAACAATATACAAGCCTGCTTTGGAAATTATTCGGCTAAAGTTAAAAACCATACTTTTTTTTTGCAAATATGAAACTATGGATCGAAATGCACAAAATTTGGAAAGTGTTATCGAAAAGATGCAGATCATAAAGCAAAAACACGATTTTAATTCTGTTAGTTTTAAGCAAACTACTTCCATGTGGAATCGGGAACAAAGCCAAAACTTAGGGGAAAAAATTAAGAAGGCAATCGCTTAGACGCGGAAGGAGACATAACGTAGAGACATTTTCAATATTCGTTGTTGCTCATTGCTAGAATTTCCACGATTGCTAGAAAAGCCGTCAGGCTTGAATTTTACGATTTAACCTTGTGATTGCTGAAAGGTGTAGTTAAAAGAGCGATTTGCAATGCTAATATAGCTGAAGAAGTTACATACATAAGCATTTCTTTTTAGGAAGTCGGGGGGGGGGTAAAAAATATTTAATAACTTAAGTAGGAATTGTCAAGAAATTCAATAAAATATTGAATTTTTACGTTGGGCGGTCCCTGTGCTCAGGGGTGAATCTCCAGCATCTTATGGGAGGGGGGGGGGGGGGCAAAAAGGCCCCTCCCCATATTTGGATAGTCAATGGGCACGGGCTGTATAATATTTTTTTCCAAATTATGGGTGGGGGAAACTGTCCCCCCCCCAAAAAAAAAACACTCCTGCTTGTGCTTATCTCTGAGTTGAAGATTGTGTACACAAATAAACAAGATCAAATTGTTTTAGTAATTCAAATAAATAAGTAGGAGATAAAAATAGCCGTCAATATCCACCAAGATAGCTTTAACAAGAAGAGATCAGGGGTGCAATGACATTAATCCACCAGAGAGGACCTACGGGGTTTTCCTCTGGGACAGGGAATACAATAAAAGGCTCACTTTAAGATTTATGTATCTGTGGATTTGCCCCCTTCACTCTTTTCATATCAGTTTCATTTTAATACATAACTTTGATTGACCCCACCCCCTCGGTACTGTCTTGGCAGCTACTGCTAGCTTCAATCCATACAACCTTGCCAGCGTATTGCACAAAATGCCCTTCCTCATATATAGGCACTGGGCAAGAAGTCCAGAGGCCGAATAATGACTGAAATTAGCGGTAATATTCCCCAATTCGTGCTCACTACTCTTAGGGGTACAGAAGAAGCTCGTCGACACTACCCCAGATCTGAAGTAACTAACCTAACTAAATTTTTTATCCCTTTTTATGCACATCTTTATTGTCATTTTTTTTACAGTGCTATTGATAATGAATTAGGCATGCTTTTGTGCTTTTTTTGGGGAAGGAATGCTAGTCAAATAGCAAAAAGAGTAAAAATAATAATAGTAAATAGTAAAAAGGTATAATAGTAAAGATAAAAGTAAGAAGTAAAAGTTGAAATAATAGAATAGTAAAAAGAAATTTTTATAAATATAAAATGGGAGGTTTTTTGAAATGTTATTATGTTTATATTGATCGAACTACATATTTTGAACATTCTAACTGATGTCCACAACTTTATCACCTTATACCATAAATCTAACCTTGGGCTCTTATGAAGTATCCAATTTAACTATCCTAATTAAAAAAATTATCTTTTTTTTATGTTTATATATTTTCATTTATTCATAGAGCTAAATAAATAACTTTGTCCTGAAACCTTTCACGTATAGGCATTGAATCAGATTATGAATTCTCATCTCTTTCGCAAATTTGTATTTTTTAGCACCTGATAATAGAATCAGGGTTTGGATGTAAATTAAACAATTATTACTAATTCAGATATACTAATTATGGAACTAGCAACCATGAGAAAACAAAAATTCAGATGAAGGGTTCATAAGCGAGCAAGGGGTTTAAAAATTTTTATCTTCGGTTCCCACGCTCTAATTTTGACTCTTAACCATATGGAGGCATAAAGATACGACAAACAGTTTATTGCTTATGAAGTTATCAGATCCATTTTTTGATTTTAAATTAGGAAATGGGGAACTTGTAGCCGCCTTACTAGGAACTAAAATGAATTAATTTAGGTTAGGCAACTATGAAGAAATCATCCGGCTCGCTCGAACTTAGAACTGAGAAGAAGGAAAAAAGCAGAAAAATCGGAAAGACACCTATACAAAGCAGTAAGAGTAGGCCGGGATAGGGTTAGTCAGAACCAACTCCCCTTCCACGACCAACGAACAAGGAAGTTTAAAGAATATATTCATTATCAAACAGTTCGTGGTAACGAACTGTAATTAAGGAGCGACCCGGCTCAATAGTAACCGAAACTGTACAAAAACGGAATTTTGATACCAATAGATGCATCTAAGAATCAGATTTTATGCTGATTTCCAATATATAAGTTTCATCAAGTTTAGTCTTACCCATCAAAAGTTACTGAGAAAATTTGCCTTACTTTGAAAAAAAAGAGACACCCCCTAAACGTCATAAAACTTTAATGAGAATCACACCATCAGACTCAGCGTATCAGAGAACCATTATATAGAAATTTCAAGCTCCTATCTTCAAAAATGTGGAATTTTGTATTTTTGCCAGAAGAAAGATGCGTGTTTATTTGCTTTTTTTCCCATGGGTGATCGTATCGACCCAGTGGTCCTAGAATATCGCGGGATTCGAACGGAAATTAAAAGTTTTAGTGCCCTTTTTAAGTGACCAAAAAAATCGAGGGTAACTAGGCCCCCTCCCAGGCTAATTTTTCCCAAATTCACCTGATCAAAATTTTGAGATATCAATTTTGTTCAGCATGGTCGAAAAATACAATAACTATGTCTTTGAGGATGACTTAATCCCCCACAGTCCCCGGGGGTAGGTATGCAAGTTATGAACTTTCCCAAAGGTTTACATATAGTATCTGTTATTGGAAAGTATACAGAAGTTTTCGGAGTTTTTTCTGGTAGTTGCGGGGGGGGGGGGGTCAGGGTTACGTCAGAGGCTCTTTCCATGGGGGAAGGGGCATTGCTACGAAGGGGGCACCGGATTTCCCAGCATTATTTAAAAGGTCAGAAATTGAATTAAAAAAAAAAATCAACTGAAAGTAAGGAGCAACATCAAATCTTAAAACAAACAGAAATTATTACGTATAAGATTGGGTTTGCCCCCTAGTCCCTACCTCACTCTTTACACAAAAGTTTTTTTGTACTTTCATCAGAGCTATTTATTCTAATTATAACGGTCTTTGTGATTAAGGGGTAATTCTTAAAGAATTGGAACTAAATTTGAAATTTAGCGTAAAGAGCGAGGTATTGACTAGGGGGCGAACCCCCAAAATACGTAATAAAAATATATGGATATGGAAGTTCGTTGCGTAAGTTAATTCGTAAGTTACGTTAGATCAAAATTTCGAGAAAGCCATTTGACAAAAAAAAGTAAAATTAGTATGCAAATTTCGTTTTAATTATTCAGTACGGTGAGCCAAAATCAAAGCTGCATTAATTCAAAAACGTTCAGAAATTAAATTCAAAGAAACAAGTTTCACTCTGTCACACAACTTTTTTTTAAAACAATAAAACACTTTAGCGTAAAGAGCGAGGCGTTGAGGAGGGGACAGCCCCTTTCATATACAGAATAATTTCTGTTCGTTTTAAGTTTTAATGTCACTCCTTACTTTCAGTTAAAAAAGAATTTTTTTTTTTTTTTAATTTAATACTGAATAACGCGAAACAAGTTATCTATTTGTGGTCAGGACGGACAAAAAAATGAAAAAAAAAACGGTACTTACGTGTTAACCCGACCACACTCAAGAAGTGAAGTTAGGTCAATCATAATGAAAGAAAAAAACGAAAGAAAGGAAAAAAGGACGATGAAAGAAGAAAAGTTGTAGATATAATCAGAGGCAACGCTGTATAGTAAAGGCCATACGGCTCCAATGTTTTATTATTAATTTATTATTATTTTTTTCCCAGAGGCACTTCATATGGAAGGGGTCGTCGTATAAACTTCAAAGGGGGCTCATTCGATTAGAAATCGAGAGTTCTAGTGCCCTTTTTAATAGTCGAAAACGATTCGAGGGAAACTAGCCCCACTACGCCCATCATTCCCCCAAACACGTCCAATCAATATTTGAGATAGCCATTTTGTTCAGCGTAGTCGATTTCCAGATAGAAAATATGTTTTTGAGGAGGGCACTCCCCCACAACCCTCAGGGCAAGGGTTTTAAGTTATGCCCTGGGGGCATATGATGTTTTTATAGAAGGCGTTGTCGTAGAAACTTCAAAACAGGCTCATTCGATTGGAAATTCAAAGGGCTAGTGCCCTTTTAAATAGTCGAAAGTGATTGGAGGGCAACTAGCCCCCCCCCACGCCCATCATTCCCCAAAACACATCCAATCAAAATTTTGAGATAGCCATTTTGTTCAGTGTAGTTGATTTCCAGATAGAAAATATGTTTTTGAGGAGGACACTCCCCCAAAACCCTCAGGGCAAGGGTTTTAAGCTATGCCCTGGGGGCATATAAGGTTTTTATAGAAGGTGTTGTCGTAGAAACTTCAAAAAAGGCTCATTCGATTGGAAATTCAAAGGGCTACTGCCCTTTTTAATAGTCGAAAGTGATTGGAGGGCAACTAACCCCCCTCTCACGCCCAGATTTTCCCCAAACACATCCAATCAAAATTTTTAGATAGCCATTTTATTAAACGTAGTTTTAAGTTCTGGAAATTAGGTCTTTGAGGATGACAACTGCCCCGCAGTACTCAGGGCGAGGGTTGTAAGTTATGCCCTGGGGGCATAGAAGGTTTTGTATAGACAACGTTGTCGTAGAAACTTCAGAAAGGGCTCATTCGATTGGAAATTTAAATGGCTAGTTCACTTTTTAATAGTCGAAAGTGATTTTAAGGCAACTGACACCGCTTCCGCGCCCACCATTTCCCCAAACACATTCAATCAAAATTTTGATATAGCCATTTGTTCAACGTAGTTAAAAGTCCTGGAAATTATATGTTTGAGCAGGACACTCCCCCCACAGTCCTCAGGGGCAAGGGGTATAAGCTATTTCCTGGGGGCATATATGGTTCTTATGGAAGGAATCCTCGTATACACTTCAGAGAGGACTCATTTGATTGGAAATTGAAAGTTTCAGTTCACTTTTTAAGTGTCAAAAGATATTGGAGGGTAAGCAGCTTCCCCCCTCCAAACCCTTTTCTCCCAAATGCATCCAATAAAAATTTTAAGATAGCTATTTTGTTAAAAATGGTTCAAAGATCACATAACAAAAATTACGGTGTCGACACAACCCACCAGGGCCCTGGGGCAGGCGTTGTAAGTTTTGCCCTGGGGCATATATGGGTCTTATGGAAGGGATGCTCGTATTAACTTCAAAGAGGGATAATTTGATTGGAAATTGAAAGTTCTAGTTCATTTTTTAAGAGTGAAAACAGATTGGAGGGCACCTAACCCTCCCCCCTCTCCACGCCCTTTTTCACTCAAACCTATCCGATAAGACCTTTGAGATAGCTTTTTTTAAAATAGTTCAAATACCGCATAAAGAAAACTCAGGGGTCAACACAGCCCCCAAGGGCCCGAGGACAGGTGTTGTAAGTTATGCTTTGAAGGAATATATGGTTCTTATTGAAGGGATGCTCGTAAAAAATTCAGAGATGGCTCATTTTATTTGAAATTTAAATTTCTAGTTCAATTTTTTAGAGTAAAAAGAGATTGGGGGCGACTAGCCCCCCATCCACGCCCCTTTTTCCCCAAATGCATCCAATAAAAAATCTGAGATAACAATTAAGTTAAAAATTGCTCAAAAGTCAGATAACAAAAACTAAGGTGTCGTCACAACCCCCAAGGGCCCGGAGGCAGACGTTGTAAGTTATGCCCTGGGGCATATATTGTTTGTATGAAAGGGATGCTCGTATAAACTTCAGAGAGGACTCATTTAATTGGATATTGAAAGTTCGAGCTCACTTTTTAATTGTCAAAGGATATCCGAGGGCAGCAAGCCCCCCCCCCACGCCTCCTTTTTCAAAACACATCTGATGAAAATTTTGAGATAGGCATTTTGTTAAAAATAGTTCAAAGGTCGGATAAGAAAAAAAATCTTGTGTCAATAGAATCCCCCAGGGCACAGGGGAAGGCGTTCTAAATTATGCCCTAAGGACATGTATGGTTCATATGAAAGGGATGCTCGTATAAACTTCATAGAGGGCTCATTTGATTGGAAATTGAAAGTTCTGGTTCACTTTTTAAGAGTCAAGAGAGTTAAACTATTCCCCCCACGCTCTTTTTCCCCAAACCCGTCCGCTACAAATTTTGAGATAGCCAGTGTTTTGGAAATTTTTCAAAAATTAGATAACAACCCCCCCCCCCCAGAGCCCGGGGGATAGACGTTGTATGTGTTGTCCTGGGGGCGTATATGGTTCTTATGAAAGGGATGCTCGTATAAACTTCAGAGGGGGCTCATTTGATTGGAAATTGAAAGTTCTAGTTCAATTTTTAAGAGTCAAAAGAGATCAGAGGGCAACTAGTCCCCCCCCCACACACTCTTTTTTCCCAAGCCCATCCGATAAAATTTTTATAATACCCATTTCATTAAAAATAGCTCAAAGGTCAGATAAGAAAAATTCCTGTGTGAACGAAACCCGCCAGGACCCGGAGGCAGACATTATGAGTAACGCTCTAGGGGCATATATAGATATAGTTCTTATGGAAGGGATGCTCGTATAAACTTCGGAGAGGGCTCATTTGATTGGAAATTGAAAGTTCTTGTTCACTTTTCAAGAGTCAAAAGAGATCAGAGGGCAACTAGCCCCCCTCCTCCTCGCCCTAAATGCATCAGATAAAATTTTGAGATACACATTTTGTTAAAAATAGTTCAAAGTTCTGATAGCAAAAAAACTCCGGTGTCGACACAGCCCCCCAGGGCCCGGGGGTAGGCGCTGTAAATTATGCCCAGGGGACATATATGGTTGTTATAGAAGGGATGCTCGTATAAACTTCATAGAGGGCTCATTTGATTGGAAACTGAAAGTTGTAATTCACTTTTTAAGAGTCACAAGTGATTGGAGGGCAGCTAGCCTCCCCTCCATACCAGATGCACTTCATATAGAAGGGGTCGTCGTATAAACCTCAAAGGGGGCTCATTCGATTGGAAATCGAGAGTTCTAGTATGGGCGTAGGGAGGGGGTGGCAGGGGGGAGCAGCTGCCCCCTCCTCTAGACCTTCAAATTTAAATTAGATATGGCTGAAAAAGCAGATGGTTGAAAAAGCAGTTGATAAAAGGCCCTCCATCACACTATCGACTGCCCCCCCTAGACAATATGCTGCCTACGCCCATGATTTCTAGTGGCCTTTTTAAGAGTCAAAAGTGATCAGAGGGCAACTGCCTCCCCTCCCCAATTTGAGGTAGCCATTTTGTTAAAAATAATTCAAAGATCATATAACAAAAACTCCTTTACGTATGGTCATTTCGTTAAAAATAGTTCAAAGGTCAGATAAGAAAAACTCCTACGTCGACACAGCCCCCCCCCCCAGGGCCAGGGAAGGCGTTGTAAGTATTGCTCTGGGGGCATATATGGTTCTCATGGAAGGTATGCTCGTATAAACTTCAGAGAGGGTTCATTTGATGAAAATTAAACGTTGTAGCTCATTTTCGCAGAGTAAAAAAGATCGGAGGGCAACTAACCCTTCCCGCCCTCCACGCCCTTGGGTGTATCGGATGGACAAACCCATCTGATAAAATTTGAGATGATCATTTTGTTAAAAATAGTTCAACCATCATATATTAAAACTCCAGGGTCGACACAACACCCCAGGGCCCAGGGACAGGCGTTGTAAGTTATACTCAGGGGATATATATGGTTCTTGTAGAAGAGATACTCATATAAACTTAAGAGAGGGCTCATTTGATTGAAAATAGAAAGTTCTAGTTCACTTTTCAAGAGTCAAAACAGACCGAAGCTTAATCTAGTCCCCCCACGCCCCTTTTACCCAAACCCATCCGATAAAAATTTTGAGATAGCAATTTTGTGAAAAATAGTTCAAACATCAGATAATAAAAACTCCGAGGTTGACACAAACCCATTTTTTCCCTTTGATATTGTTACTTTGATATCAGTTTTGATACTTTGATGAATATTTGATTTTTTTAAAGTTTGATTTTGAAATAAGGAATTTTTAAAAACTTGAAATTTTTTGCAATCAAAAACGAACAAAATTAATTTAAAAAAAAATTCCGAAAAATAAGTTTTTCAAAAAAAGGTAAAGGCCATTTTAAATTTAAGCTCAGCAGGTACAAATACCTTTTAAAATTCAAATGCTTCGATTGAATATGAAAATCAAGCTTAAAACGAAAAAAATTACTTTCCTATTGAAGTATAAATGAAACTTAAAACGAACAGAAATTAAATAAACAATCAATGCAAACAAACATACAATAGATATTAATGTAAATTAATAAATAAATCTTAAAACGAGTGAAACTTAAATTGAATATGCAAATCAAGCTTGAAACGAACAAAAATCACCACGAACAAGAGTTTGGGTATGACCTCCTTCTCTCACTGTAAAAGTCTAAAACCTATTGCGTCATTGGCGCTTTACTGAAAACCAATTTTGTGACAAATATTTTCTTTTGTGCTTAATATTGAAAACAAACATTAAAATTATAGTAAAATTTTGAACTGATGAGCTTTCAGCAACTAATATCATTATATATTAAATATTCAGTTTAATTTAGTAGCTCTTTTTAAAGTTGTTAAAGACGAATATAGTTTCCCTACAAACAAGTGATTGGATACTGCCTCCTTTCTTAACTGTAAATAAAAACCAAAAGCCTGCTGCGTCATTGGTGCTTAACCGAAAACGGATTATATTACAAATATTTTCTTTCCAGTTCTTAGAGCATTGAAAATAAAAATACAATTACAGCGAAATAAATTCTTGAACTGATGGATCTTTCAGCAATTAATATCATTATACATCAATTATTCAATTTGATGTTGTTTATACTTTCCAAGATTGTTCAAGACGCAAATAGTTTTCAGTAAAGCGCCAATGACAGTAGGAAGCTATCAGGAGGTCCCAGTCGACACCACTGCTGCCATCTACAATTAAGTCTAACGCCAAGCTAACATAATTTATTCAAGGATTATTGATCCACGAAGGGGAGAGAATTTCTGAGAAATTGATTTGCATAATCGAAGGGGAAGTAAATTTCTGAGAAATTGATTTGCATAATCGAGGGGAATTATTGATTCACGAAAGGGGAATTTATTTCTTGTTTCTAAGGGGAATTATTGATCCATGAAAGGGGAATTTAGTTGTTGTTTCTAAGGGGAATTATTGATCCACTAACGGAATTAGAAATGACACCACTTGTTTCCTAGGAATTATACGCGACTCTAAAGAGATAGAAATTCTATTTTTAAATATGGCTTCTCTGGTCTTTAGACTTAGTTATAATTCTTTAATGTTCTATCGAAGCCATCGGAATTAGAAATGACATCACTTGTTTCCTAGGGATTATACGGGACTCTAAAGAGATAGAAATTCTATTTTTAAATATGGCTTCTCTGATCTTTAGTGACAGAGATAAATTGATATTCTATTTTTAAATATGGCTTCTCTGATCTTTAGGTCAGAGAGATAAATTGATATTCTATCAAAGCCATAATAGTGTAGCTAGGAACACCTTCGAGATGAAGACAGATTGAATATATTTTACGCGGGAAAGGGTTTCCTAGGAATTTCAAATGTGACAGCGCAGGGATGTCAAAACAAAGGAACACACAGAAATTACTTTTAGGGAATTATTTGGGCGAAACCACTTGAGACATTTTAGAAGATGATTTAGGCGAAACAGTTTGAGACATTTTAGAAGATGATTTAGAAGATGATTTGGGGTGAAACTCTGTGGTCGTTATAATTCACAAGTTCCATTTGAAGAGTATTGTGAGGTTCCCTACCCCAGCCCCAAAGGGCGCCCCCGAGCCCCCAAAGGCCCATCGGGCCCCCAAAGGCCCCCGGGTCCCCAGGCTCTCAAAGGCCCCCCGGGTCCCAAAAGGGCCAATCTGTTTTTTTTCTGAATCTATTTTTTTGCATGTCTGAGTTGGGGTTTGCAAGTCCAAGAATTTGTCTTTGTTGGTTTGAATGTCTAAAGTGTCTGTCTTTCTCTGTTTGTATGTCTGAATCTATTTGTTTACATGTCTGGGTTGGTGTTTTTAAGTCTAAGAATTCGTCTTTGGTGCGTTGAATGTCTAAAGTGTCTGTCTTTCTCTGTTTGTATGTCTGAATCTATTTGTTTGCATGTCTGGTTTGGTGATTGCAAGTCCAATAATTAGTCTTTGTTGTTTTGTATGTCTAAAGTGCCTATTTTTCTCTGTTTGTATGTCTGAATCTATTTGTTTGCATGTTTGGGTTGGTGTTTGCAAGTCCAAGAATTTGTCTTTGTTGCTTTGAATGTCTAAATTGCCTGTCTTTCCTCTGTTTGTATGTATGAATCTATTTGTTTGCATGTCTTGGTTGGTGTTTTTAAGTCCAAGAATTTGTCTTTGTTGCTTTGAATATCTAAAGTGTCTGTCTTTCTCTGTTTGTATGTCTGAATCTATTTGTTTACATGTCTGGGTTGGTGTTTTTAAGTCTAAGAATTCGTCTTTGGTGCGTTGAATGTCTAAAGTGTCTGTCTTTCTCTGTTTGTATGTCTGAATCTATTTGTTTGCATGTCTGGTTTGGTGATTGCAAGTCCAATAATTAGTCTTTGTTGTTTTGTATGTCTAAAGTGCCTATTTTTCTCTGTTTGTATGTCTGAATCTATTTGTTTGCATGTTTGGGTTGGTGTTTGCAAGTCCAAGAATTTGTCTTTGTTGCTTTGAATGTCTAAATTGCCTGTCTTTCCTCTGTTTGTATGTATGAATCTATTTGTTTGCATGTCTTGGTTGGTGTTTTTAAGTCCAAGAATTTGTCTTTGTTGCTTTGAATATCTAAAGTGTCTGTCTTTCTCTGTTTGTATGTCTGAATCTATTTGTTTACATGTCTGGTTTGGTGTTTGCAAGTCCAAGAATTTGTCTTTGTTGGTTTGTATGTCTAAAGTGCTTATTTTTCTCTGTTTGTATGTCTGAATCTATTTGTTTTTATGTCTGGGTTAGTTTTTGCAAGTCCAAGAATTCGTCTTTGTTGCTTTGAATGTCTAAAGTGTCTGTCTTTCTCTGTTTGTATGTCTGAATCTATTTGTTTACATGTCTGGGTTGGTGTTTTTAAGTCTAGGAATTTGTCTTTGTTGGTTTGAATGTCTAAAGTGCCTGTCTTTCTCTGTTTGTATGTCTGAATCTATTTGTTTGCATGTCTGGTTTGGTGTTTGCAAGTCCAAGAATTCGTCTTTGGTGCTTTGAATGTCAAAAGTGTTTGTCTTTCTCTGTTTGTATGTCTAAATCTACTTGTTTGCATCTCTGGTTTGATGTTTGCAAGTCCAAGAATTTGTCTTTGTTGGTTTGAATGTCTAAAGTGTCTGTCTTTCTCAGTTTGTATGTCTTAATCTATTTGCTTGCATGGATGGTTTGGTGTTTGCAAGTCCAACAATTTGTCTTTGTTGGTTTGAATGTCTAAAGTGCCTGTCTTTCTCTGTTTGTATGTCTGAATCTATTTGTTTGCACCTCTGGTTTGGTGTTTGCAAGTCCAAGAATTTGTCTTTGTTGGTTTGTATGTCTAAAGTGCTTGTTTTTCTCTGTTTGTATGTCTGAATCTATTTGTTTGCATGTCTGGGCTGGTGTTTGCAAGTCAAAGAATTCGTCGTTGGTGCTTTGAATATCGAAAGTGTCTGTCTTTCTATGTTTGTATGTCTGAATCTATTTGTTTGCATGTCTGGTTTGGTGTTTGCAAGTCCAAGAATTTGTCTTTGTTGGTTTGAATGTCTAAAGTGTCTGTCTTTCTCTGTTTGTATGTCTGAGTCTATTTGTATATATGTCTGGGTTGGCGTTTGAAAGTCCAAAAATTTGTCTTTGTTGGTTTGAATGTCTAAAGTGTATGTCTTTCTCTGTTTGTATGCCTGAATCTATTTGTTTACATGTCTGAGTTGGTGTTTACAAGTCCAAGAATTTGTCTTTGTTGGCTTGAATGTCTAAATTGCCTGTCTTTTCTCTGTTTGTATGTCTGAATCTACTTGTTTGCATGTCTGGGTTGGTTTTTGCAAGTCCAAGAATTTGTCTTTGTTGGTTTGAATGTCTAAAGTGTCTGTCTTTCTCTGTTTGTATGTCTGAATCTATTTGTATGCATGTCGTGGTTGGTGTTTGCAAGTCCAAGAATTTGTCTTTGTTAGTTTGAATGTCTAAAGTGTCCGTCTTTCTCTGTTTGTATGTCTGAATCTATTTGTATGTATGTATGGGTTGGTGTCTGGGTTGGTGTTTACAAGTCCAAAAATTTGTCTTTGCTGGTTTGAATGTCTAAAGTGTATGTCTTTCTCTGTTTGTGTGCCTGAATCTATTTGTTTACATGTCTGAGTTGGTGTTTACAAGTACAGAAATTTGTCTTTGTTGGTTTGAATGTCTAAATTGCCTATGTTTCTCTGTTTGTATGTCTGAATCTATTTGTATGCATGTCGTGGTTGGTGTTTGCAAGTCCAAAAATTTGTCTTTGCTGGTTTGAATGTCTAAAGTGTTTGTCTTTCTCTGTTTGTATGCCTGAATCTTTTTGTTTACATGTCTGAGTTGGTGTTTGCAAGTCCAAGAATTTGTCTTTGTTGGTTTGAATGTCTAAATTGCCTGTCTTTTCTCTGTTTTTATGTCTGAATCTATTTGTTCGCATGTCTGGGTTGATGTTTGCAGCTTGAAGAATTTGTCTTTGTTGGTTTGAATGTCTAAAGTGCCTGTCCTTCTCTGTTTGTATGAATGAATCTATTTGTTTGCATGTCTGGGTTGATGTTTGCAAGTCTCAGAATTTTTCTTTGTTGATTTGAATACCTAAAGTTCCTGTCTTTCTCTGTTTGTATGTCTGAATCTATTTGTTTGCGTGTCTGGATTGGTGTCTGCAAGTCAAAGAATTTGTCTTTGTTGGTTTGAATGTCTAAAGTGCATGTCTCTCTCTGTGTGTACATTTGAATCTAGTTGTTTACATGTCCTGGTCGGTGTTTCCAAGTCCAAGAATTTGTCTTTGTTGATTTGAATGTCTAAAGTGTCTGTCTTTCTCTGTTTGTATGTCTGAATCTATTTGTTTACATGTCTGGGTTGGTGTTTTTAAGTCTAAGAATTTGTCTTTGTTGCTTTGAATGTCTAAAGTGCCTGTCTTTCTCTGTTTGTATGTCTGAATCTATTTTGTTCGCATGTCTGGTTTGGTGTTTGCAAGTCCAAGAATTTGGCTTTGTTGATTTGAATGTCTAAAGTGTCTGTCTTTCTCTGTTTGTATGTCTGAATCTATTTGTTTGCATGTCTGGGTTGATGTTTGCAAGTCCAAGAATTTGTCTTTGTTGGTTTGAATGTCTAAGGTGCCTGTCTTTCTCTGTTTGTATGTATGAATCTATTTGTTTGCATATCTGGGTTGGTTTTTCCAAGTCCAAGAATTTGTCTTTGTTGATTTGAATGTCTAAAGTGTCTGTCTTTCTCTGTTTGTATGTCTGAATCTATTTGTTTGCACGTCTGGGTTGATGTTTACAAGTCCAAGAATTTGTCTGTGTTGGTTTGAAGGTCTAAAGTGTCTGTGTTTCTCTGTTTGTATGTCTGAATCTATTTGTTTGCATGTGTGGGTTGGTGTTTGAAAGTCTAAGAATTTGTCTTTGTTGGTTTGAATGTCTAAAGTGCATGTCTTTCTGTGTTTGTATGTCTGAATCTATTTGTTTGCATGTCTGGGTTGGTGTTTGCAAGTCCAAGAATTTGTCTTTGCTGGTTTGAATGTCTAAAGTGTATGTCTTTCTGTGTTTGTATGCCTGAATCTATTTGTTTGCATGTCTGGGTTGGTTTTTACAAGTCCAAGAATTTATCTTTGATGGATTGAATGTCTAAAGTGTCTGTCTTTCTCTGTTTGTATGTCTGAGTCTATTTGTTTACATGTGTGGGTTGGTGTTTGCAAGTCCAAGAATTTGTCTTTGTTGATTTGAATGTCTAAAGTGCCTGTCTTTCTCTGTTTTTATGTGTGAATCTATTTGTTTGCATGTCTGGGTTGGTGTTTGCAAGCCCAGAATTTGTCATTGTTGGTTTGAATGTCTAAAGTGTCTGTCTTTTTCTGTTTATATGACTGAATCTATTTGTTTGCATGTGTGGGTTGGTGTCTGCAAGTCCAAGAATTTGTCTTTGTTGATTTGAATGTCTAAGGTGCATGTCTTTCTGTGTTTGTATGTCTGAATCTATTTGTTTGCATGTCTGGGTTGGTGTTTACATGTCCAAGAATTTATCTTTGATAGATTGAATGTCTAAAGTGTCTGTCTTTCTCTGTTTGTATGTCTGAGTCTATTTGTTTACATGTGTGGGTTGGTGTTTGCTAGTCCAAGAATTTGTCTTTGTTGATTTGAATGTCTGAAGCGCCTGTGTTTCTCTGTTTGCATGTGTGAATCTATTTGTTTGCATGTCTGGGTTGGTGTTTGCAAGCCCAGAATTTGTCATTGTTGGTTTGAATTTCTAAAGTGTCTGTCTTTCTCTGTTTGTATGTCTGAATCTATTTGTTTGCATGTCTGGGTTGGTGTTTGCAAGTCCAAGAATTTTTCTTTGTTGGTTTGAAGGTCTAAAGTACCTGTCTTTCTCTGTTTGTATATTTGAATCTAGTTGTTTACATGTCTGGGTTGGTGTTTTCAAGTCCAAGAATTTGTCTTTGTTGATTTGAATGTCTAAAGTGCCTGTGTTTCTCTGTTTGTATGTGTGAATCTATTTGTTTGCATGTCTGGGTTGGTGTTTGCAAGCCCAGAATTTGTCTTTGTTGGTTTGAATGTCAAAAGCTCCTGTTTTTCTCTGTTTGTATGTCTGAATCTATTTGTTTGCATGTCTGGGTTGGTGTTTGCAAGTCCAAGAATTTGTCTTTGTTGGTTTGAATGTCTAAAGTGCCTGTCTATCTCTGTTTGTATATTTGAATCTAGTTGTTTACATGTCTGGGTTGGTGTTTTCAAGTCTAAGAATTTGTCTTTGTTGATTTGAATGTCTAAAGTGTCTGTCTTTCTCTGTTTGTATCTCTGAATCTATTTGTTTGCATGTCTGGGTTGGTGTTTGCAAGTCCAAGAAATTGTCTTTGTTGGTTTGAATGTCTAAAGTGCCTGTCTTTCTCTGTTTGTATATTTGAATCTAGTTGTTTACATGTCTGGGTTGGTGTTTTCAAGTCTAAGAATTTGTCTTTGTTGATTTGAATGTCTAAAGTGTCTGTCTTTCTCTGTTTGTATCTCTGAATCTATTTGTTTTTTATGTCTGGGTTGGTGTTTGCAAGTTCAAGAATTTGTCTTTGTTGGTTTCAATGTCTATAGTGCCTGTCTTTCTCTGTCTGTAAGTCTGAATCTATTTGGTTGCATGTCTGGGTTGGTTTTTTGCAAGTCCAAGAATTTGTCATTGTTGGTTTGAATGTTTAAAGTGCACGTCTTTCTCTGTGTCTATGTCTGAATCTATTTGTTTACATGTCTGGGTTGGTGCTTGGTTAGGTTAGGTTAGCTAAGTTAGGTTAGGTTAGGTTAGCTAGTAAACATTTCTCCATGTTTAAGTTAGACATGGAGAGATGTTTACTAGATAACCTAACTTAGCTAACCTAACCTAACGAAGCACCAACCCAGACATGTAAACAAATAGATTCAGATATAGAAACAGAGAAAGACATACACTTTAGACATTCAAACCAACAAAGACAAATTCTTGGACTTGCAAACACCAACCCAGACATGCAAACAAATAGATTCAGACATACAAACACAGAAAGACATGCACTTAGGCATTCAAACCAACAAAGACAAATTCTTGGACTTGCAAAAACCAACCCACACATGCAAACAAATAGATTCAGTCATACAAACATAGAAATACAGACACTGTAGACATTCAAATCCACAAAGACGAATTCTTGGACTTGCAAACACCAACCCAGACATTTAAACAACTAGATTCAAATATACAAACAGAGAAAGACATGCACTTTAGACATTCAAACCAACAAAGACAAATTCTTGGTCTTGCAAACACCAACCCAGACACGCAAACAAATAGATTCAGACATACAAACAGAGAAAGACAGGACCTTTAGGTATTCAAATCAACAAAGACAAATTCTGAGACTTGCAAACACCAACCCAGACATGCAAACAAATAGATTCAGACATACAAACAGAGAAAGACAGGCACTTTAGACATTCAAACCAACAAAGACAAATTCTTAGACTTAAAAACACCAACCCAGACATCTAAACAAATAGATTCAGACATACAAACACAGAAAGACAGACACTTTAGACATACAAACCAACAAAGACAAATTCTTGGACTTGCAAACACCAACCCAGACATGTAAACAAATAGATTCAGACATACAAACAGAGAAAGACAGACACTTTAGACATTCAAAGCAACAAAGAAGAATTCTTGGACTTGCAAACACCAACCCAGACAAGCAAACAAATAGATTCAGACATACAAACAGAGAAAAATAGGCACTTTAGACATACAAACTAACAAAGAAAAATTCTTGGACTTGCAAACACCAACCCAGACATGTAAACAAATAGATTCAGACATACAAACAGAGAAAGACAGACACTTTAGACATCCAAAGCAACAAAGACAAATTCTTGGACTTGCAAACACCAAACCAGACATGCGCATGTCCGGGTTGGTGTTTGCAAGTACAAGAATTTGTCTTTGTTGCTTTGAATGTCTAAGTTGCCTGTCTTTTCTCTGTTTGTATGTCTGAATCTAAATGTATGTATGTCGTGGTTGGTGTTTGCAAGTCCAAACATTTGTCTTTGCTGGTTTGAATGTCTAAAGTGTTTGTCTTTCTCTGTTTGTAAGCTTGAATCTATTTGTTTACATGTCTGAGTTGGTGTTTGCAAGTTCAAGAATTTGTCTTTGTTGGTTTGAATGTCTAAATTGCCTGTCTTTTCTCTGTTTGTATGTCTGAATCTATTTGTTTTCATGTCTGGGTTGATGTTTGCAACTCGAAGAATTTGTCTTTGTTGGTTTGAGTGTCTAAAGTGTTTGTCTTTCTCTGTTTGTAAGCTTGAATCTATTTGTTTACATGTCTGAGTTGGTGTTTGCAAGTTCAAGAATTTGTCTTTGTTGGTTTGAATGTCTAAAGTGCCTGTCCTTCTCTTTTTTTTATGACAGAATCTATTTTTTGCATATCTGGCTTGGTGTTTGCAAGTCTCAGAATTTGTCTTTGTTGATTTGAATACCTAAAGTTCCTGTCTTTCTCTGTTTGTATGTCTGAATCTATTTGTTTGCGTGTCTGAGTTGGTGTTTGCAAGTTCAAGAATTTGTCTTTGTTGGTTTGAATGTCTAAAGTGCATGTCTTTCTCTGTTTGTATATTTGAATATAGTTGTTTACATGTCTGGGTTGGTGTCTGCAAGTCCAACAATTTGTCTTTGTTTGATTGAATGTCTAACATGCATGTCTTTCTGTGTTTGTATGTCTGAATCTATTTGTTTGCATGTCTGGGTTAGTGTTTACAAGTCCAAGAATTTATCTTTGATGGATTGAATGTCCAAAGTGTCTGTCTTTTTCTGTTTGTATGTCTGTTCTATTTGTTTACATGTGTGGGTTGGTGTTTGCTAGTCCAAGAATTTGTCTTTGTTGATTTGAATGTCTAGAGCGCCTGTGTTTCTCTGTTTGTATGTGTGAATCTATTTGTTTGCATGTCTGGGTTGGTGTTTGCAAGCCCAGAATTTGTCATTGTTGGTTTGAATGTCTAAAGTGTCTGTCTTTCTCTGTTTGTATGTCTGAATCTATTTGTTTGCATGTCTGGGTTTGTGTTTGCAAGTCCAAGAATTTTTCTTGGTTGGTTTGAATGTCTAAAGTGCATGTCTTTCTCTGTTTGTATATTTGAATCTAGTTGTTTACATGTCTGGGCTGGTGTTTTCAAGTCCAAGAATTTGTCTTTGTTGATTTGAATGTCTAGAGCGCCTGTGTTTCTCTGTTTGTATGTGTGAATCTATTTGTTTGCATGTCTGGGTTGGTGTTTGCAAGCCCAGAATTTGTCTTTGTTGGTTTGAATGTCTAAAGCTCCTGTTTTTCTCTGTTTGTATGTCTGAATCTACTTGTTTGCATGTCTGGGTTGGTGTTTTCAAGTCCAAGAATTTGTCTTTGTTGATTTGAATGTCTAAAGTGTCTGTCTTTCTCTGTTTGTATCTCTGAATCTATTTGTTTGCATGTCTGGGTTGGTGTTTGCAAGTTCAAGAATTTGTCTTTGTTGGTTTGAATGTCTAAAGTGCACGTCTTTCTCTGTGTCTATGTCTGAATCTATTTGTTTACATGTCTGGGTTGGTGCTTGGTTAGGTTAGGTTAGCTAAGTTAGGTTAGGTTAGCTAGTAAACATTTCTCTATGTTTAAGTTAGGTTAGGTTAGCTTATCATGAGCGCTCATGATAAGCTAACCTAACCTAACTTAAACAAGGAGAAATGTTTACTAGATAACCTAACTTCGCTAACCTAACCTAACCAAGCACCAACCCAGACTTGTAAACAAATAGATTCAGATATAGAAACAGAGAAAGACCTACACTTTAGACATTCAAACCAGCAAAGACAAATTCTTGGACTTGCAAACACCAACCCAGACATGCAAACAAATAGATTCAGACATACAAACACAGAAAGACATGCACTTAGGCATTTAAACCAACAAAGACAAATTCTTGGACTTGCAAACACCAACCCACACATGCAAACAAATAGATTCAGTCATACAAACATAGAAATACAGACACTGTAGACATTCAAATCAACAAAGACAAATTCTTGGACTTGCAAACACCAACCCAGACATGTAAACAACTATATTCAAATATACAAACAGAGAAAGACATGCACTTTAGACATTCAAACCAACAAAGACAAATTCTTGGACTTGCAAACACCAACCCAGACACGCAAACAAATAGATTCAGACATACAAACAAAGAAAGACAGGAGCTTTAGGTATTCAAATCAACAAAGACAAATTCTGAGACTTGCAAACACCAACCCAGACATGCAAACAAATAGATTCTGTCATACAAACAGAGAAAAGACAGGCAATTTAGACATTCAAACCAACAAAGACAAATTCTTGGACTTGCAAACACCAGCTCAGATATGTAAACAAATAGATTCAGGCATAAAAACAGAGAAAGACAAACACTTTAGACATTCAAACCAGCAAAGACAAATGTTTGGACTTGCAAACACCAACCACGACATACATACATTTAGATTCAGACATACAAACAGAAAAAGACAGGCAATTTAGACATTCAAACCAACAAAGACAAATTGTTGGACTTGTAAACACCAACCCAGACATGCAAACAAATAGATTCAGACATACAAACAGAGAAAGACATACACTTTAGACATTCAAACCAGCAAAGACAAATTTTTGGACTTACAAACACCAACCCAGACACCAACCCAGACATACATACAAATAGATTCAGACATACAAACAGAGAAAGACAGACACTTTAGACATTCAAACTAACAAAGAAAAATTTTTGGACTTGCAAACACCAACCACGACATACATACATTTAGATTCAGACATACATACAGAAAAAGACATACACTTTAGACATTCAAACCAACAAAGACAAATTTTCTGACTTGCAAACGCCAACCCAGACATATATACAAATAGATTCAGACCTACAAACAGAGAAAGACAGACACTTTAGACATTCAAACCAACAAAGAAAAATTCTTGGACTTGCAAACACCAACCCAGACATGCAAACAAATAGATTCAGACATACAAACAGAGAAAGACAGACACTTTAGACATTCAAAGCACCAAAGACAAATTCTTAGACTTAAAAACACCAACCCAGACATGTAAACAAATAGATTCAGACATAAAAACAGAGAAAGACAGACACTTTAGACATTCAACGCACCAAAAACGAATTCTTAGACTTAAAAACACCAACCCAGACATGTAAACAAATAGATTCAGACATACAAACAGAGAAAGACAGACACTTTAGACATTCAAACCAACAAAGACAAATTCATGGACTTGCAAACACCAACTGAGACATGCAAACAAATAGATTCAGACATACAAACAGATGGGCCATTTGGTTACCGGGGGGCCTGGGGACCCGGGGGGCCTTTGGGGGTTCGGGGGCAACGGGGGGCGCCATTTGGGGTTGGGGTAGGGGACCTCACAACACTGTTCAAATGGAACTTGTGTATTATAACGACCACAGAGTTTCACCCCAAATTATCTTCTAAATCATCTTCTAAAATCATCTTCTAAAATATCTCAAACTGTTTCACCTAAATCATCCTCTAAAATGTCTCAAATGGTTTCGCCCAAATAATCCCCTAAAAGTAATTTCTGCGTGTTCCTTTGTTTTGACATCCCTGCACTGTCACATTTGAAATTCCTAGGAAACCCTTTACCGCGTAAAATATATTCAATCTGTCTTCATCTCGAAGGTGTTCCAAGCAACACTATTATGGCTTTGATAGAATATCAATTTATCTCTCTGACCTAAAGATCAGAGAAGCCATATTTAAAAATAGAATATCAATTTATCTCTGTCACTAAAGATCAGAGCAAGCCATATTTAAAAATAGTATTTCTATCTCTTTAGAGTCCCGTATAATTCTTAGGAAACAAGTGATGTCATTTCTAATTCCGATGGCTTCGATAGAATATTAAAGACTTTATCACTAAGTCTAAAGACCAGAGAAGCCATATTTAAAAATAGAATTTCTATCTCTTTAGAGTCCCGTATAATTCCTAGGAAACAAGTGATGTCATTTCTAATTCCAATGGCTTCGATAGAATATTAAAGAATTTATCACTAAGTCTAAAGACCAGAGAAGCCATATTTAAAAATAGAATTTCTATCTCTTTAAAGTCCCGTATAATTCCTAGGAAACAAGTGATGTCATTTCCAATTACGATGGCTTCGATAGAATATTAAAGAATTTATCACTAAGTCTAAAGACCAGAGAAGCCTTATTTAAAAATAGAATTTACATACCCGAAATAGAATGAACATACCCGATTGAACTTCTTCATGGAACACTGAAAGGAAGCAAAAACAAACTAGATACCTTGAATTTTGGAAACATAAAAAAAGAGAAAAGAAAATTGAACAAAGATGAAACAAAAAAAGAAGAAAACAAAATTTTTGCTTTACATCCTTCTCTGCCATACAACTTAAAACAGAATTACTGTGCGGCTTCAACAATAATTTAAAAAACTTCTCAGATATCACATACATAAAAATTAAATATCGGAGAAAAAAAATGAAAAAATTACAGGTCGGAAACAACCTCCTCTGAGTCATTTTTGGCAAACAGTTTTAGCGGATCGAAACAGTCATCATCGAATTAACCCACTGCTGTGAGCTTTTTGACTTTTTTGTCTCCAGCCAGAGTTTCACGTTACGCTGGACCACACGAGTCTCACTGACCTTCTCTGCTCCCTTTGCATTTTTTAGCTTGTAACCGAGAGCCAATAATTCCTTTCTTCGCTTTCCTAATTCAGCAGGTAAGTCAGTTGACACGCTGTAGCCCGTTTTCTTTTGTTTACCACATTCTTTAAGAATCAATGAGCGATCATAATTCTTGAGCTGCACGAAAATAGGATCAACTGTTTTTTTCCTACCGCTCCGCAGCCTGGGGCCAACACAATCATCAGACGCGGTGAATTTTTTGACCCTATACGCGACACTGATACCTATTTGATCAGGATCCACAATCCTGAGTTTTATTCTGAAGAAATTTTTTACTGTATCACGAAGATTTTCAGATTCATTTGGCGTATCGATCCCGTGAAGCAGAATATTGTTTCTCCGTGTATGTTAACTCACTCGAAGTGCAGACGATTTCCCCTTAATCAGTTCCGGTTTTAACAGCTTATTTTCTGTCTTCAACACCTTATTTTCTTGTTGTAGCATCGAAATCGTAGCAGTTAATTCATCCATTCGCCGGTCAAAATGCTCTTTTGTTAGTGATGTAGCCATCTCTTACTTTTTCAACAATAATGCCGCACAATTTCGAAAATCCTTAAAAAGTCATGAAAGGAGACTTACTCGCAAGGGCCCGTAATTTGTAATATCCAGATATTACTTAGGGCCCACTTTCAGCAATCGCAATCAGTCAAAACTTATTATCCAAATTGTTTATCCAAGCAGCGTCCTTTGGGCAAGTGACGTAGCTAATCCAAATTCATTTCGCACCCGGAGACCTTCACTGTCTGAATGCTAACAGGTAAATGAAGAATGGTCATAGTTTATCTATTTTTGGTTTATTTATGATAGTTTTTATTAAATAGTTGAGGTTTATGTAAATAGTTGAGGTAATAGGTAAGTAGTTACTAGGATTTTCGCGCGATCGCCAACCTTCATAGGTTTTTCACCAGCGTGAAAGTGTTGTTTAATTTATTATTTGTTTATGAATGTGGGTTAATAAACTTATGAACTTACGAACTTAGTGAAATTTTAACAAATTTAGTAAAAACGGACCTGAGTTAGTAAATTTAGTAAATCGAGGCCAAATTTAGTAAATTTTTGATTTTTTTAAAATTTAGTAAGTTTTCTTAGTAAATTTACTAGAAAAAGAATTGTTCTACTCAAAACAATGCTAGAATTATGTGAGGTTTTGTCTTGACGGCAGTTTCTTGTTTGTCAGGCATCAAAAACTAAAATAGCATTAAACTGCAAACTACTCAGACAGTAAATTACTGTGAAGTATATGGAGCAGCACAAAGTAACAGAAGGATCGATGCATTCGAGGCTCTTGAGCGCTTCATCGGTACCAGGACAGCATCCCGTAAGGAGATGGCAAGAAAAAGCCGTCAAGTGCAGACAAGGCTTACAAGGTGGGGTGTCGTTCGCAATCCGTTTCCAGTAGAATCCTTTCTCCCAGTAAGATAGTGTAGGAGTGGTGAGGCAACTGTTACCCTTTTGAATTCACAGACAACTGCTGTCCGACTCGGTCAAGTCTGCAAGAAGTGATTTGAAGAAACAGGACAGTAGTTTACCGACCGGTAAAAATTCACAGCAGGTTGTTGTTTCTCTTTCTCCGACTGTCGCGACCAACCTCTATGGAACGAAAATATTCTAGTAGCAGGCTTATGAAGGAATCATAAAAAAGAAACCCTTCAAAGTGGATATTGCTTCTGACCTGCGCAAGCCCACTCCTACTCTCAACCAATCAGAAGTAACTCCACGCTTTTTAGGGAAAAGAAATATTCCGCTTCCTCCAACTCCAGCGAACTGATGTTGTCAGCCTATGCAGATGAGACATCTGTGGTTTTAATTCAAAAAATTAAATAAAATTCGAGTGACAAGCGACAGCAGTAGGTTTTGATTGACTATCCTCCTACAATGAAATTCGACGCCTTATCGTACGCGTGCGGCGGTAGCCGGACGCGCAAAATTTTTTTTGGAGTGTTTAGTAAAAACAGATGCGATTTAGTAAATATTTCCTCTCAGATTTAGTAAATTCTTCCAGGCCAGGGTGGCAACACTGCTGTATAGTGTTAAGCGATAATTGAGAAAACCAATACATCGATACTTTTACTTTCGGTATTCAATATATCGAAACCGATATTTTGGATCACGTTTTTACTCAGATAAGTTTTTAGTTTTCTCGAAGTCCAAAAACAAAAATGGCAATTAAAGACTATTTGCAGTTTTTTTTAAGCTTCGAAAAATATAAAATAAAACGATAAATTGAAAATTCGATTGCATTAATGAATATAATATCAAGTAAACCCAAATTTGAAATTACTCAGGCCAAAGAAAAACAAAATAATGGATATTAAAAAAACGACACGTCAGTGTTTTCCCTAAGGATCGGTTCCATTTTGAAGGAATTACCTAATCAAACTTAGAAAACACTGTCAGAAGGGATAATGGTTGCGGGCACGTACATTAATTTCATGGCCACCTCGTATAGGTAGTTCTGGCACTTCATACTACGAGACTTAAGTGGCTCATTTTTTCTTGGAATTATAAACTATCAATTAAAAATCTATAGAGCCTTGACAGATTCAACTGCTGTCGAAGCATGCTTGGCATTGACTACTAAAACAAACTGGCTTGGTTTTGTTGTGGCTGAATCATAGTGACTGTCGCGGTAATTATATCTGCTGGTAGAGATTGAGCAGCCAGCAAGATCATGTTCATGCTCCTTGCTACTTTTTCTCAACTTAGAAAAGACCGTCATGGGTCATATACATTTTCTTCAAACATGGGTCAAAGTTATGTGGCAATCGCGACGGGTGCAACCTGACCAAGGCTTACAAATGTAGAGGACACTTTTTCAGCAAAGTCTTTCGGAGCTACTCAGCAACATTTGAGTGTTGTTCAGCAACTTATGAATACGGACATGCAGGCTATGTGTCAATATATGAGTCAATGGAATTACTCAGCAACTTATGAATACGGACATGCAGGCTATGTGTCAATGTTGGAGTCAATGGAATTTTTTATGTTATTCTTCTTCTTCACGGCCATTTTTGAAATAATTATTTATGCTACTACTACTACTAACAATTCACTGCAGCACCAAGCAACCTGAGGCAAACAGTTCTAGGCATGTTTCTCTCCATCCTAATATGTTCAAAGCCTCTTACCTTACAACCTCCCTATAAGTGCCAAATTTCAATAAATCTTTCCTTGTGGCATCCTTCATTCCATTCAGGGACGAACGACTGTTCAACATCAGCACAAAGACGATCTTCGATGATTGCTCATCCTTCATCCACAGGGCGTGTCATGGGCATCTCAACTATTTTCTTATTATAGCCCTAGAAAGCGAAGTTGAACCGCATTTTTCGTATAGCCTACTGTCTGAGATACGGCCAGACAGTCAGGTACCCAAAAATATCCGTTACCAATTTCTCTTGATAACATCAAGCCAATTCTCCATCTTTAGGATCTCAACAACTCAAAACCACACTTGCCACACTATTATAGTATTTTTCCGGGTACATATCCGGAGTGTCAAAGGGCATGGGCTATATAATAATTGTATCTCCAAATTCTTGGGAGGGGGGGGGGCATTCACCCCCACCCCAACGACGCCACTGCTTTTAACCCTAGTTTTAGCAACTTAGTCTTCTTACTAGTAATTTTCAGATTTATTCTTGCACCCCGAAGTCTCAAAACATAAAAAAATCATTTATTTTGAATACATTTTCATCTAGGGTGACAAAACATCAGCATGATCTAAGTCTAAGATAGTTTAACTCCCCAAATTGATTTTATGGTCTTCTATAGCCTTTGCTGTGTTCCTTAGGACAAATCCCAATAAAAAGGTCCATATAATTTGGGATGGAACGGAACCCTGTTTAGCTCCTGATCCAATATGGAAATAGATACAAATCGCATTTCCTACCATAACTGGAGCCATAACTACCATATTACCATAACAAGCATGTGTCGTACATAGAACTAATCACTTAAATGTATTTATCTGGTACACCATACATGGATAGGACCTTCGCTAAAGCCTTTTCATTGGCGGAACCAAACGTTCGCCAATAATCTATGAAGCTGAGGAATAAAGGGTTTGATGAATTCGGCCCTTCTCACTTATCTACGAAATTTATCTACAGTGTCTCTAAGTTGAAAAGCGTCACCATACTATAAGTAACTGCTTCATACAGAAACTAGAATAATGGCTTTATAATTACCCCCCCCCCCATTCACTATTATTCTCTTTCTTACAGAGAGGTTTAAGTAAAGTTTTCCTAAAATAGCTAGGTTTTTCCCCTTTTTCAAAAACCCATATTCACGATCGTGAGTGATTTACCTATAAAACTTCATAACCACCATATATAAAATAATCATTTACCATGCTATCAGCGCCTACGGCATTAATAGTGCTACACTGTCAGCACCCAGCGCCTACACCAACCACCATATATAAATTACTCATTTCCCGCACTATCAGCGCCTACGGCGCTGATACTACAGCACTGTCAGTGCCTTAATCCTATTACTAGCCTACTGTCACTAATTCTTCTTAAAAGAAAATATTCCTTCATTTCAAAAGTGTCCCTAAATTGTTCATTCTTTTCCATATCTATTCCTGTAACTTCGTCACAGTTTAGCACATTTTCAAAATGATGTACCTATCCTTTTTTGACACCGTCCTTATCAGTGATTAAATAAAAAAAACTGTTTCCACAAAATAATTTTTTCAGAGAAATTTAAAGAACTCTATTAAACCAAAAATGAGCAAAAATAAAATCAAATAATCTACCAAGCGTAAAACTACCACAAATCAGCATCGATAAATAAACGAAACCCAAAACGAACATAAATTACAATAAATAACCGAGTCAAACTCAAAACGAGCAGATATTAACATGAGTATGGCTCAAAATCCCCTATGCCTTCCCAGTGCCAGAATATAATTTAGACTTAACTGAAAAATATATAAATGCTTTTACTTTTATAGCTTTAATAAATCAAATAATATTAACATTTTGATTAATAAATATCAGTATATGTATACTAAACTGTCAATGCACATTCATTTGTATTTTTTATGAAAAGGTAATACTTGCACGCTACACCTACTGCTACTACTACTACTAGTAATATCGATACTACAACTTCTACTACAACTACTGCTATGGCACTAGTACTACTAAGGCTAAGGGAATTCAGGCGAAAATTTAAGAGAATATTGAAGTGAAAGTTGAACTAAATCAAAACATACTACATGCATACAAATTGTCAAAAGGTTAAGCCGTTAGCCTTATCGTCATCAGGTAAATGTCATATTAACTTGTGGGCCCTTTTGGATCTTGCCTGCTGGATTTTCACTGGTAGATGGCATAAAAGTCCGGAAATAGTCCAAATTTGAAAAAAATCACCAAATTTGGTGATTTTTTTTCATTTGGTGATTTTATCAAAAAGTTTGGCGATTTTACTATGTTTGCATTACAACTTCTGAATGCAGTAAGACAAATTATGATGAAAATGCTATTAAATACACTCTATTGTCAGTGGATGGCGAATTTATTGCAAATCAAAATAGTCAATCACAGGAGATGACCGTAAATCGTGCTACCTATGTTAAAAAGAAGAAAGTTCAAGGAAAATAATGGATGTTGTCGCGAGATCTACGACCCGCGATTTTATTATAAGTTTGTTACAGGCGCAGAAAATATATTGTTTGATATGGTGCAGACTAGGGACCCTTGATAAAGGTAACTTATTTCTTGTCCTCTATTGCTCATTTAATTGCGCTGTAACGATGCAACAATGCTGGTAGATTTCTTAACTAGGTGAGAAAACATAAAATTCAATAATAACACACTATTCAGCTTCCAGTAGTTACAATTCATTTTGCAATATTTATTTTAAAGTACAGTAAACATTCCTATCTCTTTCAGAAACTCCAATGATACTCAAGCTTTTTATTGTTGTTCAATATTATGTTTTTTTTAGTACTTGCCAGCTAAAAGATAAACGTACCACTTCAAATACCTTTTAGTTCTAATTTTAGATATGCTAATTACCACACTTGCAAATGCACTAAACCCTCCTCCGTAATGGTACCATATAATAGACCTAGTCTTTGCAAAACTCTGCTGATTTTATTGATTTACAGTATCTTTTATGCTTACATATCATCAATAATTTGTTCTTGAAGTCAAATAAAGCCAATCTTGAAATCTACGCTAAAAGGCAGAGCAAGAGGCGTGTTTATCCTTTAGCTGGGGAAGTAATTGAAAACTTTGAAATCCCCCTTCCCCCTATTATTATCATTAAAAAATTGTCATTATTCTCAAACTCTTCAACTTAAAAAATCGATAATTTCACTTTAGGCGAAAAACTCGGTCTGTCTATTCGTCACTTAAGAATTAGAAGTAGCTGAAACTAGAAGTATTTGAGATTTGAAAATCTGCAGTCAGAGGCGAATCTCCAGCATTTTTATTGAGGGGGAGAGGGCAAGAGTGGTCCATATTTGGATAGTCAAAGGGCATTGGATGTATAATATTTTTTTTCCTCCACATGATTGGGGGACAATTGCCTCCCCCCTGCCACCCCCAAACGACGCACCTGTCTACAGTAATTAGAAATACTCACTTAAAATGAGGACTTTAACTAGTGCAGGGGGAAAAATATGTATAAACATGTGGCATTTTAATAGTTTTGGTACAAAAAAGGTTTTTCTGCATTTTAAAGACTACCAGAGGTCAGTAAAGCATATATTCGATAATACAAAAATCAACATGTGTCAAAGGCAAAAAAAATGAAGAAAAAAGAAATGTAAGAAGATTAATAATTAAGATTTTAACCCAAGCATTTTTTTATAGTTAAACGGAGTCATCATGTTTTGTTGTCAGTTGAAAAACTGCGTTCTGCTATTTTTTTCAGTTCAAAAGTTAGAGCAATTTTTTGCTTTCAATTCAAGAAGAAGTTGAAAAGTCATATTTTACTCTCAAGCTTGTAAATTCAGGAAGAAGTAGGACGGATATAGGCATAAGTCACGCCTTGTTTCACGTCCGTATTAAATCTTCCTCGTGTTCTTCCATGAAAAAGAAATGACGCTTGGGTGATGATCAATGAATTCTTCCTTAATACTTGAAAGTCATGTATAGAAAGTCATAATTCTATAACATTTTGTTATTTTGATATCCCTATCTTTTAAAGCCAAGACAGATTTTCTGGCCAAAAAAGGATAGAATATAGAAGTGATATCTCTCCAAAAGTTTCACATGAATGTTTACCAAATTTTACTTATTAGAGATTTTTATTCCAACTCACTTTTAAGCATTACTACAGCTAGTGGATAGTTATTGGAAAGAAAAAAACTTCCTTTGTTTTTAGTTTTCTAAAATAACGGAATTTGGGTGGCAAAAATGGCTTTAAGGTAATATAACACGTTTGTTTAAATAAAATATACAAGTACATACAAAGATACAGCATTCTACAGCCTCTCCTCATAAGGTTCAATGGGGGGGGGGAATGCACGTAGAAAAAAACACGCTAAAGAGGGAAATAAAATGACGGGCAGCCGCAGTTGAATTAAGCTTAGTTGAGTTAAGCCTGTACGAGCCTTATGCTGGAGTTATCTCCAAGCCAATCATTTCACCTAAGCCTGGGAGAAGAGACGGGACAAACACTTAATCTTCAAAATTGACATGGTCGAAAATAAAAGGCTGACACTCGTCACCTAACGCTCTATATTACATAGAGAAATACATGCCAAATTTGGAATGTTGATGCCAAAGACAAACATTTTTTGAATTTCACCAATCTTTGGAGCTTTGGTACAAAATAATTATAAAAACCACCCACTGTAGGCAAGGAAATATTTTGATACTAATTTCCTCTTTGTCCTTGAAGTTTTAGAATCTGCAATATTTGGAAATTTACTCCTAAAATGGAAACTGCAATTAGTTCTTTGAACAATATCCGTGAGAATGTCGTGTTTAAAATTTTACAAGGCCACATTCAGTCGGTATGAAAAATTCTTCTCTTTGCCCTTAAGACTAGAAGAGACCAGCACCACGTATAAATTCAGCTGAATATGTAAATACCAATAGCAAGCATTAATTCAGCTGAAAATAGGTATACAATTTAGCAGTATAACACAAAGATACACAGGTACAAAAATCACTTAACAGATATGGATCTATTTAGTAAACTAAAGTTTTTCACCGCCGGCCTTCCGGGGATTTTTTAAGAGACAATTTCGATTTAACGGCAACCCTGTCGCTGTCCTGTCCCGATTACCCGAATATAGTGTTGGGCGATAATTTGATCAAACGATATATCGAAATATCGATATTTTTACTTTCGACATTCGATAATCGAAATATCGATTTCGATATTGCCGATCAGTTTTTATTCAGATTAACTCTTGGCTTTGCCAAAGTTAAAAAAAAATTGGGTACTTATCTGTTAGCCACTAGACACTCGAGAATCTGAATCTATAAAATCATACAACAACCGGTTTATTGCTGTTTGTATACGGAGACAATTAGCTTCGATTCAGTGGAAAACTACATTGTAGCTATGTTTTAATAAATATTTAGTTGGTATTTTGGTTTATTTAGGTTAGGTTACTTATTGCATGCAGCCCCGCTACACTTAACCCCCACCCCACCATCCCCCTAGTGTGCAAATATACAGCCCAAATTATTCCTATCTATTTCCCAAGCATAGCGGTTGTTTCTACCCCGTACCTGTAGATCCAAATTCTCGAGCGTGTACTGGCTGATAGAAAAGTACCAACAATTATAATAAAAGTGTATTTTGCACAATTTTTTTAAACTTTGAATCATAGAAAATCAAGCAATAAAAACAAACTTCGATTACAAGAGTGAATATCATAGAAATCTAGACTTGAAATTACTCGGGCTCAGGGTAAAGAAAGATGACCTACTGACTACTTTTGGCTATTCAAACTCAGCAACATGTCAATGTTTTTTCCCTGAGCATTTGTTCTACCTTTCAGTGATTAAATAAAAAAAAAACAGGTTTTTTCAACTGAAAGTAAGGTTCAGCATTAAAACTTAAAACGAACAGAAATTATTCCGTATATGAGAGGAATGCCCTTCATATACGTTTTTTCTAGTATTTTAAAAACATGCTTCTTATTCTAATTAAATAGCCCTTGTGTTTCAGGAGTTGTTTTAAATACTTGGAACTCTTTAAAGGAGGGGGTAACTCCCCTCGCATACGGTAGGATTTCTTTTTGTTTCAAGTTTCAATATGTCTCCCTAGTTTCCGTTGAAATTTTTTTTTTTTATTTAATTTTTGGTTGTTTTCTTTTTTTAATTTTTTTTTTATTACCAGGAAATCATCACTACAAATCCGTCCCTGCTGAAAATTCCACCCAGATATTTTCTTGTGGACAATTTCGCCTAGAAATATCTCTTAAGACTATTTTCATTTGAAAAAAAAGACTTGTCTTTCATTTAATTTTTGATCTTTTTTTCAAATCATGCCGGAAAACTCCTTCAACAGGAAAATTTTCATTGAAATCCCATCCTCCGAATGGAAAGTTTCTTCCACAGAAAATCCTCTGATGAAGAATTTCTCCCGCGAAAAATTTCCACATGGAGAATATCTCCTGCGGAAAATTCCGCCACGAAGAATCACTCCCACTGTAAACTTTCCCACGGAAAATTTTCCCCGTGGGAACTCCCTCCCTCCCACAAAAAAATATCCCAGGCAATTTTAACCTCTCTGAAAATTTACCCCGGATAATATCCCGGAACATCTCTAGATGTTAAATTGAATCGGCAAAGAGAAAGTAAAATAAATTTGATATAAGAGTTCTGGCAAATTCTCCCGTGTAATATTTCTCCTTATAAGTTCATCTTCGGAAACTTCCCTGCCCTGGAAAATTCTCCCGTGGAAAATCCCCTTGCGGAAAATATCCCTCCCTAAAAACGTCTGTTTACTTCCAAATAACAGAAACTATATGTAAACAACAGACAAAATTCATAACTTATAGCCCTTCCCCCGGGTACCATGGGGGGATCATGACAATTTCCTCGGAACATCTCTACATCAAAAATTGAATCGGCAGAGAAACATTATGACGAATTTCGTATAGGAGTTATGACAAATTCTCCGGTGTAAAATTCCCCCTTGTTAGTTCAGCCCCGGAAACTTCCCTGCCCATGGGAAATTCTACCTGTGAAAAATCCCCCCAGAAAATTCCCCCTCCCCTAAAAAGGCCTGTTTACTTACGAATAAAAAATACTATACGTAAACAATAGGCAAATTCATAACTTAAAGCCCTTTACTCAGGTTGCGGGGAGTCACGTTATCTCCGGAGGAACATTTTTTCGATCTTTCAACTATGGTGAACAAAATGAATATCTCAAAATTGGGATCGGGTGTTTTCAGGGAAAAAAGGGCGTGAGAGGGGGGCTATTGGCTCTCCAATATCTCGGGTCACTTTAAAAGGGAACTAGAACTGTTATTTTCTTTCGAACGAGCACTTTCCCAACATTCTTGGGCCTTTGAATTGATGCGATCACGCTGGCGAAAGAAAGAGGAATAAATAAACATGCATCCGTGATTTTTATTCTGACAAAAAATACAAAATTCTACATTTATGCTGACGGGAGGTTAAAATCTTTACAGTAGGGTTCCATGATATGCTGAATCTGATGGTACGCTTTTCTTTAAGATTCTTTGACTTTTTGGGGGGTTTCTCTCCTTTCCCAAAAATCACACAAATTTTCTCAGGCTCGTATCTTTTGATGGGAACATTAAACTGAATGAATCCTATATATTTGGATTCAGCATAAAAAGCCAATTCTCTTTTATATGAGCAAGGCCTATCAGCTTAGAAGGCATTAATACAGCCAAGGCCTTTTGGAGGTTCTCAGCAACATTTGGAAGTCCTCCTGACTAAACGTATTTTGAGTTTGAGAACAGGCTATACCAACTTATGGATACAGGTAAGTATGCTGTGTATCAGCATGTATGAGTCAATGGATTAAATACATCATTGTTCTTCTTCTCGCCCATTTCCCAAACAATTTTCTATTTTGAATCTTTTCTGCAGGACGTTTACCAGTAGCAGAAAAGGCCGAAAATAGTCAAATATGTTCAAATATCGTTTTCGATATCGATATTTTCGTTTCGATATTCGATATCGATATTTGCTCTGATATATCGATACATCAATATCGATATTGAATATCGCCCAACACTACCCGAATACAAAAGCTGCGTTTTTCATCTTCTGGAAGGAACTCCTGGATGTATTTTGGTCGTTTTTTGCTATCTCCTGGCGATCTCATGGGGCCTGGAGTAATAAGTTGTCCGTTTTTCATCTGCTGTAATGGAACGATGGAGAAGATTGCTCCCAGGAGATAGGAAGCACCTTTCTCCTGGAGCTCCATTAGAAGAACAGCGCGAAGTTTGAAATTGAGAGATTATGAAATTTACTGAAGGAAGAGGGGAAGAAAAGATTAAACCGGTTGGATAAAAGATCTTTTTCTTCAAGTTACAATTTTCTTGTGAGTATTGGTGATTGTTTGGATTTTCTTAAAAAGTTTTTGACTATTTAATAAATAAAAATTGACATTTGTGATTTTAGCTGAATGTTTCAGCTACCTGACCAGGTTTTACCTGGTCCCTCCCAAAATTTCCACCCCCCTTACACTCAACCTATAATTGGTATCCTCCCCAATGGTCAAAGTGAAACATTTTTTACTCCAGCTGATATTCAAAGGAGCTCAACTCAAACATGTGTAACTACAAGTCATATCCCTAGCTCTGTCCCTCATAGTTATGTTTTACCTCCCACTTATCCTAAATACACCATCCCAACAACAAACAAATATTCTGTGCTCAATGAAGAGTGCTATCCAGCTTTACCCTCTTATGACAGTGATGAAGAGCTCAGAACAGGTGGAAATCCATTGGAAATAGAAGGAATTGCTGTGCATGAAAATGGATTAGTATTACCAAGACTAGGGCAGAATCCCAACATTGGCACAAAAAAGGAGAGACTTGTCCCCAGACAGTGAAACAGGTCCAGCTGCAAAGTGTAAGCAAAGGAAATCTATAACACCTCAAGCAAATTACATCAACAAAGATACACAGTGCATCATCCCAGAACAAGAACATTATAAAGTGTTATTAGAAATTATCATAGAGGAAAATGGAAAAAACTTCCCTCCTGATTATGAAATTGCCAAATCAATCCAAACAATATTGAAGAATTCCAAATTTGAGCTTGAAGTTAAGAAAGAAAGAAGGAACATGCTTTTATATCTACAAGGTGAAGATGAGGCTGAAAAGATTTTATCTACCAGCACACTCTGCAACATCACCATAAAGACAAAAATAATTCAACCTATAGTAAGAGGAATAATTAAAGGTATCCCTCTTAACTTATCCATAGAGGAAATCAAAGAGAGCTTACAAACCCCAACAACTGTGAAAGATGCTATAAGACAGAAAAGATACAATAAGGAATCTAAAAAACTTGAAGATAGCCTTGCAGTATTAATTATTTTTGAGGGTAGGACCCTTCCACCAAATATCTGGTGCTTTGGAAGAAAAAAGGAGGTATACCAATACTATCGCAGAGTCCTCCAGTGTCACAAGTGCCAGAAATATGGACACACTCAAAAAGAATGTAGAGCTAAAGAGTCAATATGTTTGAGGTGCTCAGAGAAACACCCGTCAAACCAGTGCCCACTTAAAACAATAGACCCTGAAATCAGACCAAAAGCATACATGTGTGCCAATTGTAATGGAAGTCACTCATCAACATCCAATTGGTGCCCAGTAAGGCAGCAAAACCAAGGAATCCTCCAAGTAGCTGAAAAATATCAAATTGGGTTCCGTATGGCACAGGTAGCTTATAAAAGCTATGCTGATGTGCTAAACAAGAGGAGGCTACATCACAATCAGATCAATCAAACCTCACAAAGCCAGATCACTGACAGACTTGTAAAATCATCCAAAACAGAAGCAGCTGAAAAGTTAGTAATTGGCCTATTATGCAGCCCAGATCTTATGAATTTATCAAGCCTAAGCCTACCAGTTCGTATTGAAAAGCTCTGTAAGTTGGTAGAAGAATTAAATTTAGGCTCCCTTAATCAACAAAAGATTTCAAGTGTTTGTCTGCTTAATAATGCTTCATTAGATATGCATCATGGCCCTTAAAATAATGTCTTGGAATGCTCAATCTATAAGAAAAGAAAAAAAGGATATTATTCTTGACCACTGCCAGGAAAACACTATAGATATAATCTGTATCCAGGAAACTTGGCTACAACCACATATAAGAATGAATTTTAGAAACTATAATGTTATCAGGAGAGATAGAACTAATGGAACCAAAGGAGGAGTTATAATTTGCTTAAAAAATAACATTTACTTTACTAGTATTGAGGTTGATATAGAAGAAAACTGTCAATGGAGCATGGAACTTGTTGGCTGTAAAATAACACTAGATGATGGCAGGCTTTTAAATGTATTCAATGTCTACAATTCCAGTGGGAACAATCCCATTGTTGGTGATTTAATAAAAAAGCTATACAATCTAGTACCAAGCAATGAGGATCTGATTATATTGGGTGACTTTAATGCCCATAGTAAAGTATGGTGCAAGTGTGACTTAGTTAATCCATCTGGAAGAAGCTTGGAAAAGTTGCTGCTGGAAAACAACATCTGCCTCATAACACCCAAAGGGCTCCCCACCAGACGTAATCCTCTATCCCAAGTTGAAACTACAATTGACCTGATTATGGCCAGCCCAAGTCTGGCAAGCATTATATCCATTTGTATCCCACCTCAAACATTACTGTTTAGTGACCATTCTCCTATCCATTTAGCAATAGAGTCAAATAGACAATCTAATTGCAGATCACCTTCAACAAATCATGGTAATGGATACAGGTTTCAGATAAAAAGGGCTAACTGGTCAGTTTTTAAAGATAATCTGAATCAAGTTCCTATTAAAAACATTTTGACTACAGATACCTCTATTGATGCTAGAATTCTCCTATTTCAGAAAAAATTATTAGACACTGCAAAGATGTCTATGCCTTTTACTGGAAAGGTTGATAAGAAGGTAAAAAGCAGCATTTGGTGGAATAGAGAGTGTGAAGAGTCAAAAAAGAATTATAAGAAAAAAGCCAGAATATACAGTGCTGCAACTACCTTACCCAATCTTATTGAATTGAAAAAATCATACGCAAAATTTAAAAAATCAGTTTCAGCAGCAAAAAACAAAAGTATCAGAGAATTTATGGAGCATCTTGATTTCAAGACACCAGCAAACAAAGTTTATTCATTCCTTAGACACATGATGAACAAACCCTATCCAAAAACCAATAACCCACCTATGATACACAATAGCAATCCTCTTCTCACTGAAGCAGAAAAGGCTAAGGCAAGTTTAGAGCTGCTAAACAGAACAGTGGGTAAAATTGATCATGACATAACTGCTGTCATTTGCCAAACCTCTAAGATCAACAGACTTTCCAAAAGAGAACTACATGAGCCATACAATAAGCCATTTACTTTAGCAGAAATACAAAATGTTATATCCAACCTTCCAAAAACTGCTCCTGGATCAGACATGGTTTTCCCTCAATTTGTTTCCAATCTAAGTGACGTGTGGATATCATGCCTCCTTGACTTAATTAATCAGGCATGGGATACTGGTTATTTCCCAAAAATCTGGAAATCAGCAACATCAATAATGATTCCTAAAGCTAATAAAGACTGCTCAATGATTGAAAACCATCGCTTTATTACACTCTTGCCTGTTTTAGGCAAAGTGTATGAAAGGCTTGTAAAAAGGAGGTTGAACTGGGAAATTGAAAAAAGAAAATTCCTCAAAGATGTTCAGTGTGGTTTTAGGAAGAATAGAAGCACCATTGACAACCTGGTATGTTTTCAACGTGATGCCACATACGCGATTCAGAATCAGCTCATTATGATTGCCGTGTTCTTAGATGTTGACAGTGCCTTTGACTCCTTGACGCATAGACAAATTTTGAATGGCATTATTGAAAGTGGTATACGCGGAAGACTATTAAAATTTGTGAAAAGTTACCTTGAAGACCGTGAAATCTGTATTAAAGTAGGCAACACCACCTCCACTGACACCTTGAAAGTAAAAAGGGGTGTACCACAGGGATCAGCATTGGGACCTGATTTCTATAATATCGGAGTTTATGATATACCACTTGATGATGGAACATCCAGAGCAAGCATATTTGCAGATGATAAAGTTTTCTGGGTCACAGGAAGAAACATCAGTGAAGTCACAAAAAACATAAAGGCTGTATTGCAACAATTAGAGAATTGGGCAGCCAGTGTTGACATCAACTTCTCCTTGCATAAAACCAAAGGGATGCTTATAACCAGAAAAACTTCTATCATTGCTCCAACATTGACTTTAGGTGGCAGGAAAATCGAATATGTTAATCAAATGAAGTTTCTAGGCTGTATTATTGATAGGAATCTAAATTGGAATCCCCACATAGATTACACTAAAGCAGCATGTATCAGAAGACTAAATGTCATGAAATCACTAACAAGGATCTCTTGGGGCAGCAGAGCCAAATTCCAGATAGAGTTTTTCAAAAAATACATTAGACCAAAGCTTGAATATGCTGCAACAATATACCAATCAGCTCCAAAATCAACCCTTAAAAGACTCGATACCATACAGAATTCAGCTCTGAGGATTTCCTTTGGAGCAAGAAATACCACACCAATACCATTCCTGTTATCAGAGAGTGGCCTCGAGGATTTGGAAACAAGAAGAAGTATTGCAGTTTTGAAATATATCAAGAAACTGTGGACTGCTGACAAAACACACCCAGTAAAATCAAGAATAGTAAAACCAGGCGCCTTTATCACAGCCAATAGTCAAAATAAACGTAATCAAATAAATATCTTTGAACGAGCTATTCAACTGTGCTCTCAATTTGGCCACAATTTAAAAATAACTGATATGCTAAAGGTCCCAGATAACCCGCCATTACCGCCTTGGGAACAAAGCCATCTTGAGTGTGTAAATAATATTGGTGAAATGTCTCAATATAATCTTGCAATCAGCTTTAAGTTACACATAGCAGTTTTCTACCATGACTTCCTACATATATATACAGATGGATCAAAAACTGGACAAGACACACCAGTTGGGGCTGCATTTGTAATCCCACAGCTGCAAATTACAAACCAATTCAAGTTACCAAATGAAACATCAGTATTCCAAGCAGAAATTATTGCTATAAAGAAGGCTTTTGAATATATAGGAACCAATCTGCAGAGCTATCCTAATATTGTTATATGTTCAGATTCTAAAGCCTCCATAGATGCCATCAACAATGTAATTAGAGACAGGATGTCATTTAGGGAAGTAAATGCCTGTTATTCTGCGTTTACATCCGCATGTAAAAACCATAAAGTCATTCTACAATGGGTGCCAGCTCATGTTGGGATTGATGGTAATGAAAGAGCAGACAGAGCTGCAAAGCAGGCCACCAAAATGACAGGCCCCTTTAGTGAGTGTGACTCCCCTAAGGAAATTAAGATGATTGAAAAAGTGATACGGAGCCTAGATAGGTTCTCTTTTGAAGAAAATAGGAACTTGTCAGGTAATTACTTTGTCACTTGCAAAACCACAAGAAGCCACGAACTAAAAATATATGAGAAACTAACAAGAAAAGAAGGGGTTATCATCTTTCGCCTAAGATCTCAACATGCAGGGGTTCAATCCTATCGTGCAAGATTCTTAGGAGAAGACGAACATTGCAAACATTGCAACAATGAAGAGACAATTACGCATGTTCTACTAGATTGTGATAATTACCAACACCAGAGACAATATTTAGCAAAGTTATTTGCAGAGAATTCTATGTGCCCCAATTTAGATCTACTTTTGGGAGGCATGGCTGATGATAAAATTAATATGCAAATTTGTCGACTTGTAGTGCAGTTTTTACAAGACATAGGAGCAGATAAGAAGATATAGTCCAGTTTGCTACTTAAATTTGGTACATCTTGAATATAAGTGCAGTGTAAAATTATAGTGACAATTCACCCCTTACTTACTTTTTCAACTTTCTAATGTGATATTTTGAGAAACCATTGAATGGGGACCTAAGTGACATCTACTGTCAAGAAAGGTCCGAAATCCTGCTGCTGCTGCTGCTTCTACTGAAGGAAGACTTGTTGGCCTGGAGAATGGCACATTTGTCATAATGTGTTAGTACCTTCAGAAAATTGTTTTTAGTATGATCACTGTTAGATGAGGTGTTGTTTACTTTGGTATATAAGCTGTTGTAAGATATTTAACTATGTAACTGAGGAGATTAATCAGAAGGTTAATGTCTTTTTCACATTGTTGTAATAAGCTATTTTACCTTATTAAAACCCAACAAATCAAAAAAAATATACTGCAAAAATTATACAAAGCTAACATTTAATTAACCTAGATAAACAAATGTGGGTAAAATTCTATTTAAGCTACTTTTGACTATCTTAGAAAGGGGTTAGGTTGGGTAAAATGAAACTTTCAGGGATGGGTCTACAGGGTAAAGTATGTCCTGGGAAGGTATTTTGAAGTACCTACCTCCACTCCTCCTCCCAGAGGGTCCTGACCTTTGATGACCTTTAAAATTCTGTGAGTTATAGAAGTGAAACCTTGCAAAATAGATCTTCTGCTTAAATGAAGTACAACAGAATTGTTTTCAGCTTCACTACTTTGCCCAATTCTAATTTATAAGGTTTTAAAGATATGTAAATACATTTCCTAAGTTTTGGAAATAAAACATTGATATGGCTTAAGATTATGCTCAAATAACTGAAATTGCATTTTCTGAGGTAAAGTCAGAGAAAAAGAAACTGATAACTGAAAATTAAGGTAAAATGTTGTTTTGTCAAAATTTCAATGGCACCTGTGATGTAGGCAAATGTCAGGACCGTCTAGAGGGAGAAGGAGTTGAGGTATGTACTTAAAAATACCTTCCCAGGACATTCTTTTACCTGTATACCCATCCCTCAAAGTTTCATTTTCCCTAACCTAACCCCTTTCTAAGATAGTCAAAAGTAGCTTAAGCAGAATTTTACCCACGTTTGTTTATCTAGGTTAATTAAATGTTAGCTTTGTATAATTTTTGCAGTGTATTTTTTTAATTTGTTGGGTTGTAATAAGGTAAATAAGGTTAACTAGCTTATTATATCAATGTGAAAAATACATTAACCCTCTGATTAATCTCCTCACTTACATAGCTAAATATCTTACTATAGCTTATATACCAAAGTGAACAACACCTCATCTAACAGTGACCATACTAAAAACAATTTTCTTTAGTAGAATTCTACCCAAATGTGTTTTGATGCACTCATGCAACCAAGTAATTCTGATTAGTCTTGCATAAAAGAGAAATAGAATAGAGATTATATTTCTATCTTTTGTTGATACTTCTGGTAAAGCTGCAGATTAGGTCCTCCTGAAGTGTAGGATGCAGAGCAGTAATTCAAAATGAATCATCACTAAAGCCCTGTCTTAAATGGTAACTAACATGTATTAAGCCTTACACACTTTAAGAGCCTTAACACATCGATTCGATTAATAAAGTTCAAGTAAGTCTGTAAAACTAAGGACTTTCTTCTAGATTTCCTAAATATATCATTATCATCCTCTATTTGAAATTAACCAAAAAAACTCATTTCTCAATCTATGTTATTCAGTAAATTGTACTGTAAGGTTACAGAGATGCTGCCCCGCAGATTCAGGATATGAACAACTCGTTTTTTACTGTTTTTTCTGGCTCTATCAGGCACCCTATCCTATAGGGGTAGCTAACCTTGCTAATCTACACCATTATAAAAACAACTGTTTATTATTCAGTTTATCAAGCTAGGCAAACATGCAGAACTGCTACCCATGCAGTAAAGGTGAAGAGTTGCTGTGCAAAGGACTAATTAATGCATAAGTTGTCTTGCATCCTGCTTCTATTGAGCTGCACCACTGCATTTTTACTGCATGGGGAGCACCAGTAAGAAGTTAGTTGTTTATATTCTGGTTCTACTAGACAGTATCTGTGCAACTTTACAGCTGAATTGACTGAATGATATACAATAGGAAATAATTTGTTTTTATCAGGGGGAAATAATCTGCAATTTTACCCTGGTTTCAACCATACTCTACTTAGTTTTTGTCACAGAAAGGTTTTGTCTGGCATCTTTTCAGTACTGATATTTCTATATTTGTCTTTTATTTGACTTTTCATAAGATACAGTTGTGTATATTTTATTTATCGACTCTCACTTCATGCAATAAGTATTTTTCTCTAACATTTGTGTTTATCCGCATTCCTTTACCATCTGAGTTAGTAAAAAGTGTATGTATTGTCTAGCATTCTCATGTATAATTAATATTTTTAAATTTCAACCTCTTTTTTATGCATAGGGAATTGTTTTTTTTTTTCATTTGCATGACTGGCAGCCTGCAACTAGTGAAACATATTGATATGCCTTATTGCACCTGATTTTTGACTTATTATGTATTTTTCAGAAGATCAGCACTTTAGCTAAATAGAGCCAGAAAGAAACAGCACTCTAGCTAAAGTGTACTACAAAGAATGATCCTTCCCAACAGACATTTTTACCATACAGCTATCCAAAGTGATGTTCAAAACTGAGGGGGGGACTCACAGTTATACTAAGCAGAACTCTAAATTGTTTCAGTACCAAGCTAGACTTCAAATTTAAGGTATTGTTGTGATAACCTGCTTTTCATTGTCAAGATGCAACCCTTTAATCTAAAGGGACTGGCAGCTAGGCCTGCTGGCAGCAGTAGCGCCAATTCATGAAAATATTGGGGAAGGAGCATGGATTTCCTTTTCAATTTTTTTCAATGAAGTTGCAAAAAAAAAACGATGTTCAAGCCTGCACCTTGGGTCATACCAGCTCATATGCCCCCAGGGCACAACTTACAACCCTTGCCCAGAGGGCTGGGGGGGGGGGGTTGTCACCCTCAAAGACATAATTTCCTAAATAAAACCATAATAAAAACCTTATATGCCCCCAGGGTATAACTTATAATCCCTTCCCTGAGGGCCCTGAGGGGGTTTATCATCCTCAAAGACCTAATTTCAAGAACTTTCAGCTATGTTTAGCAAAATGGCTATCTTATACTTTTGATTGGATGTGTTTGGGGAAATGGTGGGCATGGAAGGGGTGTTAGCTGCCTTCCAATCACTTTCGACTATTAAAAAGGGCACTAGCCATTCCAATCGAATGAGCCCTTTTCGAAGTTTCTACAACAAGTCCTTTGATACAAAGTGCCCTGGTATGGAAAAAAAATAAAACATTGTGCCAACATTGTTCTTTACTTAGGCAACGCCATTGCGCTCAGATTATTTTGTTAATTGGGCTGTAAAGTTGCAGAAATTCTGCCCAGTAGAAGTAAGATATAAATAATTCACTTCTTACTGTATTATCCTGATTCTATTGGGCAGTACCTCCGTACCTATACTGTAGGGTAGCTAATCTGCATCTTTAACACTATCTCAATATGGTCCTATGTTCCAAACTTACCAAATATTTTATACTTACTCTACAACTTCTTTGCTAACTAAGATGAAGTATCACTCTAGCTCAAGATATTGTGCTTTGATGAAATCTAGCTTTTTGAACAGAGTTATAAGGACAACTGCCATGACCTAATTGCACATGACAGATTTCCCCATAGTCTCTACTCTTGAGCCTTAAAAATGCCACAATTTGTTCCGAATGAAATTTTATTTCATGTTTTCAAATTCTCCTCGGCCCACTAGGGTAAGAGTAGAATTTCACCCATGCTCACTCAATTTTAAATCAACATTCTTCTTCTTTATCTCTCGCAGATAGTTGATGATTAGGAAGATACCTGCAATCGCTCAGTCAAAATCTGTTATGCCAATATGATAGTATGGATGCGACAAACCAGATCAGGGGTCTTGAACTCAATATGACAGTATTACCAGCCATGAGATATTTCTACTTAGACTTGTCCCAGGTCAATGAATCAGAAAAAAATCAACTATTAAACTTGTCCGCTTAGGGTTCATTTATTTTAATGCTAGAGTTTTTCCTTAAAAATGTGCTTATCCTTTTTCTTTTACAGATGGAGACCAAATATTACTCTGGGGACAGGAAGAGTTGGCTGCCAATTGTTATACAAGAGAACACTTGATGGCGATTCTTGGAGAAGCGATTCCCCAAACATCTGAGATGGTCAAACCCCACACATCTGAAGGACTATTTGAGCATCTAATAAACAGATACTTCCCTAAAAGTGAAGTTCTGTGGAGTGGGAAAAGAAAAACCCCAGAAAGTGCAAAAAATGATGAAATAGCTGTCAAAGTTCTCTTGAATATTATTCGAAGTGAAAGATACTTTCATTCTTACCAGGCTGGGGCACCACGAGGGTTTTGGGTGAGCGTGGCTAGTGAGATGTCCAAACTGGGGTTCAATCTTGGCGACAAACCAAGAGATAAAATTGCTAACAAAAGGACAACACTGATGGATGCATATCGCTCATATAAAAAAGCAGTTGCACGGACTGGAAGCAGCACTGTTATTAAACCACCATTCTATGACAAGCTTGATGATATTGAGGGGTCTTCACATGCCACCCCCCCCCCTGCTACTTGACACCTATGACACTTAACCCAGTGAAGAGGAAGAAGACATATAGTGCTAAATCAGAAGAATGTATTAAAGAGATTCACTTGTCTGATTTTGAAGTACCCAGTAGCTCTGGCTCTACTCCCAAGATACCACCACTAGCACCAAAAAGGGCTAAATACACCATAAAAAAGATTTGAAAACGGCACTTGATAGCCTCAAAGAACAGGAAGGCAAATATCAACAAGAAAATTATAGCTTTTGGGAAAAAATCGTGTCTGTGATTGAAAGGAGAATTCAACTAAGTGAAGAGGAGAAAGAGTATAGGAAGAAGCGGGACGAAAAAAAGGACGAGCAATTTGAAAAACTACTTAAAGTCTAGGCAGGCGCCTGTAAAAAAATAAAAAAAAAGATCGTTGGAGCATCTCTTCGTGGGAAAGCGACTAATTTTTATACTATATTCTTTTTATTATATTTTTAGTTTTATATCAATTTATAGCTGATAAACTTGTACAGATTATTTTTGTAAAAAACCGCCAAGTCTGGACTGCTTTTCCTGGGTAGTCTGGACACGCTATAAGGTAGAGGGATTAGACCCTCAAACTGAGAAGTACAAACAAACGAAGAAGGTTAATGAGAGGTTTATTTGACTTACTTAATAGCGACTTACAGAATAAACTAAAACGTTCGTTCTGCTCTGCATAATCTCAGCGAAGAAGAGTTGGAAGAATGGTTTGATTATGATTTCAATCATGGTTGCAGCTATTGCCACTATGAATAAAGAAGAAAATTCATTTAAAGTAAGTAAATAATTAAGCACACAAATTCATGGCAAATTTCTGGCAATCCTATCATGTTTCTGCTGAGCAACTATTGTGTTGCTGCTGCGAGTGCTTCCTACAGCAATGGATGATGTGACATCTTTCCTAACAAACTGATCATTTTCGTCAAACCATTCTTCCAACTCTTCTTCGTTGAGCTGGCATAGATTATGCAGAACACAGCAGGCTGTTATTACAAAAGACACTGATTCCAAACTCATATCTACACATCTAAGCCTCCTCCAACGTCCCTTAAGTTACCCAAAGGCATGCTCTATTACAATCCGGGAAGTTAGCCTGATATGAGATGAGGGAGCTAGCAACCCTATATGGCACCATAAGTTGCTCATAAAGGGGGTATGCAGAATCCCCAACAATATGCTTGCCAGAAGGAACCAGATTTGAATTGGAAGCAAGGTCATATCCAAGTGAACTATTGGCAAGCACTCTGGCGTCATGGCAAGACCCTGGGTATCCCATGTAAACGTTAGTAAAGATTTTGCTGGTGTCACAAACCCCCTGAACGAGCTTACTATGATGGCCTTTTCGATTGAAATAGGCCTTTTGAAAGGATTTGTCACTACACACAATTTCAACGTGGCACCCATCTATTGCACCGATCACGCCGGAAAATGTGCTTTTTCAGAAAATTGTGCTTGAATTTTATCGATGTCTGCTGCATCCTTAGGCCAAATGATAAACCTAGGAGAAAGCTCTGATAGAATTTTGCAAATCTGATGAACACACGTATGGACAGTTGATTTTCAAACCCCGAAACGTTCGGCAACATCCCTCATAGAAGACTGGTTTCCTAGGTACCAGAGAGTTATGAGTAATACCTTGTCAAATGATAGTCTTCTACCATCAAACTCTGCATGCAAAGGATAATTCTGCAGAGTTATCAACTGTTCTGATATGATGTCTCGCACGCTTTGAAAAGTGTTCCTTGTCAGCCTGAAGCTTTCTCTGAATACTTCATCAGACATCTGGGATGCAACAGACATGTAATCATCAACTTTCAGGCGTCCCTGAAAAAGGAAATGATTTTGTAACTACCTTTGGTGGAGGTGACAAGGACAATGGGTTTAAAGAGATCCCAATTAGAGAGAAAAGTTGTGGATATTTCTGATATCAAAAGCAAACATTTGATAAATCCCATCTACATCCATATGCATCCCTTTAACATTAGTTCAATTTTTACAGTCTTAAGTGAGATTTAGGGCCAATATGATCAATGTCAATGAACCAATATGTAGAAAAAAATGTACCCCTCAAGTTAAGGGGTTAGCAGGGGTGTAACTACCTTCCTAGGGTTGAGGGGGGGACAGCCCAGAATGTGTGCTGACACCTCTCTACAAAATTTGCCGAAAAATTTTTTTTGTATGCTTTAACTGCTCGTGCATAAAAATTGCCGAAATGCACGAACAGAAAACCTACTATTTAAGTTAAACAGTTGAAGGTCTTTCTTGTGACTGATGGTTAATGTGGTAAGACAAAAGCAGAAAAAAACGGAGTTACAATGGCAAAGAATCTTATATACCTTTGTCATTCTGCTCTTTATCATAGAATCTATTTGTAATGAAAACTTTAGGGTATTTATCCCATTGTGGAAAACACGGCTTTTCTATAATGCGTTTTGAATCAAAGAATATTCCAATCAGGAATAGATCATTATTTTTTTGGGGCACAGAGACACACAAACTCCAAACAATGCAGTAGTCCTATTTGCACCTCCCAAACTAATTAGAAGTTAACTGAAGCAAGGTGAAAACAGGTTACATCATTCTAAAAAGGATAAAAAGTTTAGTATTTTAATGTTCCAAAATCAGTTTCTGTTCATTATCTCTTCAATATTTACATCTAATATCATCAATACTCATATACTGAAACTAACAGGGGACACCAATCATAGCATAATTGGTTTTATGCATTGTTCACATTCAAGTGATAAGCCTTGTAGCCATATAAAATTAATGCTTGTTCATTTTGACTGTTATATCTGCCCCTGATTTTCTGGCACAACTAATAAAGCATTCTGATTAGTCATGTATAAGAGACAATAGAACTGAGGTCTATTTTAATTTTTTGTCTTACTATACCTTATGCGCCTTATTACACCTTACTACACCAACGTGAACAATGTATTACTCTCCTTTAAAAACAAGTAATGGAAACGAGCCAAAATTTGTAGATGTCACCTAACGGCTGGATCTTTCTGCCCATCTAATTTTTTCATTTGTGATATAAAAAGGTTTCAGTTGCAATATAGAAGACCGAGCTTCATTTCACATGTGGTTTAAGAGGGTCTGATTCCATCAAACTTGTACTTACCATTGATTCAATCAAAGAAGGCAGATGAAAATTCGCCATGAGCTTTTGAAGAAATTGGGTAACATCATTCATCTCTTCACTTAAAATGAACAAAATCTCATCTTCCAAATCTGAAATATCAACAGTAATTAATGATTTATTATTTGAATTTACATTTAACTGTATACCTAGACATCAGCATACTCTGCGCCTCTTTCTTTGGATACAAAAAGTGATTGTTATGGTGAAAAAACTAATTTAGATTATTTTAGTTTTGAAATCACTGGAAGGACAGGCAGTGTAATAAGCTTATGAAAAATAAAAGAAAATAGCCCCTATGCAGCATGGAGGATCTAACAAAACTTTGGCTGAAATTATTTTCTTATACAATGAAATAAAAAGAGAGATCAAGGAAATTAGATGTTGTGATACATAGCAACCTAAATGCTTTTAAAAATAACTGAAGATAAAATGTTGTTTGCAAACTTAACACCAATATGTAAGCAAATAAGGTGGCTCTAGACTTTCTAGGTCAAAACTGGCAGTAGTGAGCTCCATTTTGTAGTCATTTGGCCAGGAAGTGCAATAGGAAGCTAGGGACCAGCTATCCTATGCTTTTGCATGCCCTTCCTGCTTACCTTCCCCAGATTTCTCCAGGTGCCTGTTTAAAGCTCGGCCAACTCTTTCTGAGCTTAAAGTCACATCACTGACCCATATCCCAAACCAAATAAACTGGCAATGCCAGGAATTAAACTTGTGCTCCTTGGACAAAGGATTCCCAACCCAGAGTGCCAGCCACTTAGCCAGGAACACCAATGTGACCAAAGAACAACAATTGTTTGACTAAAGAAAATATAAAAAGACAACTCAAGTCATAGTTGCTGCCATTTTCACTACTGCCTCATAAACAATATATTTTATTTAGACCAATTAATTTTAAGACAGGTATCAACAAAACTCCACCAGGGATTGTATTTACTTACAATACGATCAAGCACTGTGAATGCCTAGTTTTGTGATATTTTAGTCTTGAAATAATAAAAAATGAAAATTTATATTTTGTATTTGGTTTCCACCACCTCACTTTGGTATATTATGACAGCAATATGCCCATGGTTGGCTTAGAATCTCTCTAAAATGCTTTAAAACAAAAAGAATTTAAAAACAATTATACTGATCAGCAAGAAGAATATTACCACAGCTCTCTAAACTTGGCACTTTTTACACAATTTTTCAGCAAAGTAAGTGCACAGCCATGGGCGCCCATAAGCTGAATTCCAGGGAGGGGGGGCAAACCTTGTTGAATTGGTACTTTTAATGCTATATAATAAAAAACTCAGAACAAAAATATAAAAATAAGGCAGCATCATTCAGCCCGGGGGGGGAGCACCCCCCCTCCCCATATGGGCGCCCATGTGCACAGCTTTACTGCTATTCTATGTCATGTCTAAATTGTATCAGATGTACTTTGATATTAGATACTCCAAAAAATTTTAGTCTAATGTGTGAAATAAAGGGCCAGGTATTCCTTCACAATTTATACAACATGTAAAAGAACAGCAATTAATATTTTTCTTTTATGAAAGATTAAGTTTGATTTTGAAAAATATGTATGTTTTTCAACAGAAGGCAAGTGACATCAATGTAATAAAAAATTAAAATATTCAAGGAGAATCAGTAATATCAGCCATAAATTTAACTTATAGGGAGGTGACATAAAAGATTACATTAATAAGTATTTTATATGGGTTGGTATTAGCCAACACTTAGGCCTACTTAAAAAGAAACACTTAAAATTCCAAAAAGAACATTACAAATACCAAAATAGTTACCCATAACATGCCTAAAATACTTTTACTTCACCCTCCTTTTTATCAAATATTTCACCATCCTAAATTATACAGGCATATATTTCCTGAGTTCAAAAGCATTTTTATGACAAAAATGTATGAAGAATATATGAATTGGGCTATATATTCTCATCTATCAGTAAGAAGGGAAAGGATCAAAGCTAAATTTTCACAATACATTGCTAATGATATAGGCCTATCTAAAAAATAGACATACCTATGTAATCATAATATAACATTGAAGCCAAATACAAAATTCATTTGCATTGGAAACAGTCTGTAGTCCTATCTCCCCTAATGAACTAATATTTAGACAACCCTAAGTTATTGAACTTGTAGGCAATAAATACCTGGTAAAATTCTAGTTTAGCTACATTTTGCCATCTTGGAAAGGATTTAGGCTAGGAAAACAAAACTTCCAGGAATGGATCTATAGCCTAAAGTATGAGATGGGAAGGAATTTTGAAGCAGCTACCTCAACACCTTCTCCCTTTAAAGGGCACAGACCTTTGGAAATCTTTGTGTTAAAAATGTGAAACCTTACAAAATATATGATTTGATTTAATAAAGAACAAAAAACTGTTTTCAGCTTGACAAAATTGCTTAATCTTGACTTATGAAGTTTCAAAGATCTGCAAATAGAATTCCTGAATTTAGAAAAACCCAGTGGTATGACTTAAAACTCTTCTCAATTAACAGAAAAACATTTTCAATAATAAAACCAGAGAAAAATAAACTGGAAACATAAAATTGATGTATAATATTATTTTGTCAGCATTCCAATAGGTATAAATCTGTCAAGTTGGGAAATTTCTAAGACTTGGAAATCAGAAGAGGATTAACATAGAAGCTTGGGTAATACCTTCCTAAGGTAGGCTATGTTTTTGGCCCTTTATTCATTACTTAAAGCATTTTCCTAACCTAACCCCTTTAAAGATAGAAAAAAGTAGCTAAACTTGAATTTTATCAATTTCACTAGCAATTATTCAAAGACTACCTTGCAATTGGTTTAACAGTTGAACAAAACAGTGGAAATGCATTGCATATCTGTAATTTAGGAATTAGCCTATATTTACAGATGGGGGAGGACAAAGTTTATTTCTGAAAAATGAATGATAGATCTATATTAGGATTGAGGATATAAATTCTGATTCTAAATGAAGGTCTATGTCTACTTAGTAGCTGTCCCAGAGATAACATTCAAGTTTGGGGCTTAAGGACATGGACGCCCATAAGCTGAATTCCAGGGGGGGGGGCAAACCTTGTCTAATTGGCACTTTTAATGCTATATAATAGACATCTCAGAACAAAACTATATAAATAAGGCAACATCATTCAGTCAGGGGGGGGGGGCGCCCCCCTCTTATGGATGCCCATGCTTAGGGATGGTCATATCCTATCACAATTATTTCCTACTTTCCCTTAAATGTTAAATTTAACCAGTAATCTCAACAAATCTAGACTATATAATAAAGGCGTAGGCATAATCAGTTTTTTTGTTTGCTAGAAATTATAGGGTGGTTATCCCTGATTTGCCTCAAACTCACTTTGACTATCTGTATTGGCTTTTTCTACTACTAGTCATGTCTCAATTCCTCCAACTACCTGATTTTAATTCAAGATGCCTTAGAGCCCACCTTTCTAACTATCAGATAACTTTTCTTCTGATTCCTTATCAAGCTTAACCTAGTAGCCTTTGCAAGATGGACCTAGTCCACCAAAAACCCTTTAAATTCTGAAGAATATGAATAAGATTACTAACAGGTCTCTGAAGAACTAAATATTTTCTGTATTTACAGTTTCCTAGTCTTCTCTGAAGGCCAGATGATTTCACATGTTTTTCCATTTCAAAAAATATACAAGACTGATGTCACTTATCCTTACGTAATCCTGCTTTTTGTAGGACAAGCAAAAAGGGAAAAAAGAGACTGAAGTACCTGTATACAATCCTGATTTTCTATTTTCATTTCTATCCAACACATCCAGCATGCCTGGGTAATGGTGCAGATTAGCTACTCCTGACAAAAACAACTCATTTTTTGCTATATATTAATCAGTCATTTGGGCTGTAAAGTTTCAGAGATACTGCCCAGTGAAGACAATATATAAGCAACTCACTTCTTACTATATATCCTGGTTCTATTGGGCAATTAGCTCTGCACCATATACTTCAGGGGTAGTTAATCTGCACCTTTACCAATAAGGTTATTCCTGCACCTCAGTCATATAGAAACAAAGAAATGATGATTTGGATCAAAAGTTTCTTACCAAGAGATTCAGTAGATTCCTGCTCATCATTTGTAAGTGGTTCAAAAAGGATGAATGCTTTTACTGAGTCCATGTTCTATTCCTTTTGAATTTCCCACCAAATTAAGGAAAAAAGCCGTTTTTTATCTCCTGGATGTCTTTCGCATTTGCTCGTTTGCCAGGCGATGAAAAAGGGTCAAATGGAGCTCGGGTATCCATTTCACAGGAACCTTCCATGAGATAAAAAACGCAGCTAAAGCCTCGTTTTCAGGCTCAGCGGGTTCGAACACGGGTTGTTCTCGTCTAGTGCATCAAGCGTTTTCACAAAGCGGGTTCTCAAGGAAAACACGGGGTTGAAACTTGACAGATGAAAACGCTTGATGCTGAGGAATAGAATTACCCTCTCAATTACTCGGACTATCTGTTTTAGTTTTTTCTACAATTAACCATGTATTCATGCCTACTGCAAAATACTTGATTTTTCAATTCAAAATCAACTGTTTGGGATCCCAATGAGCAAACTTCATGGACTGTGAATTCAGGGTGGTTAGCCATTTTTGAATTTACCGCCAATAAACGCAGAACTCAGGTTTGAACCTGGTATTTCTACGGGTTCCAGATTCAAGGAACCCGGGTTCAAACACGGGGAGAACCCGGCAGCTGAAAACGCTTAGAAGCGGATTCCTGTTGAACCCGCAACCCTAAAAACGCTTGATGTAGAACTCGATAGCAACCTATGTTTGAACCCGGTCCCTGAAAACGAGGCTTCAAATAAATCATTCAATGTCATCTGAAATTCATTTCCAATAGAAATGATTATTATATTTGTAATCAGCATAAAAAAGGCATTGAATGTTGTATTCACTTTATTCCTAACTCAATAATATGATTTGGTAGAAATTTACCTTTTGAAGTACCTACCTCCACTCCTTCTTCCTCTAGATGGTCCTGAAATTTGCCTACATGGTGGGTCTATACCTATTGAAAATTTGACAAAACAACATTTTAACTTAATTTTCAGTTATCAGTTTCTTTTTCTCTGGCTTTAGTTCTGAAAATGCAATTCCTGGTAAAAAGTTTAAATTGTGGCCCCTGATAAGGAGACATGTTAGGAAAACAATACTTACTTTAAAATATGTAGGCCTATAATGATCCTAGTTAATATATTATCCAAGGGGAGAACCTTTATCATCAAGTCTTTCTTCTTCTTTCCTTCTTTTTCTGACTTAGAAAAAAAAAAAAAATACAATTTTTGCCACACTCTCAACACAATGCATAAATCTTTTGAAATTGCTGCTATAAATTGTTCTTATAGATAGTATTTTCCTGGTCATTGTTAATTCTGTTTTTTTTTTTAATGATAGATAAAGCAGTGGTGAAAATACAAAATATTGCTATAAATATACGTATACATACAGAGTATATACCCTCACCCCTCTAATGTGCAAATATATAACAAAAATTGCATTCTGAACCTAAATATAACCAAATGAACTGTACCTCAACCCCTAAATATGTCCAAATCAGGGTATATATTTGCACGTCAGGGGGTGGGGGCAAAATTTATTTATGATGTAAATAAAGGTTATATTTAGAATCTGTGCTCATTTTTAACATATAAACAAATAGGGGTTTGGTACACTTCATAATGCATTCCAAATTAATATTCTTCCAAATATACTGCTTTTGAACCTTATCATCAAGTAAAATTGTGACCTAGTAGTGGCAAAATTGAAAAATGTTTTATGCTTCATGTCTTGCCACATTTGCTCAGGTCAATTTTTTTTGCTAATATTCAAGGTGCTTTTCCTTCCTAAAATATATCAGATCAAGATTAGATTCTCTTGTTTTAAAACTTTCCAAAGTGGAAATGAATACATGCTCTACATCTGTAAATAGGACAGAAATGGCATCATTAAAGAATAGAAAGGTAGATATACAGTGGGTATAATTGCCTGAATGAAAAAGAAATAATTGAAAATGAAAATAAGACTTAGTGCTTTTTATAATGATATTTATACTATAACTAGATAAGTCAAATTGTTTGTAGCTTAGTCATGGAATTTGGTAGAGGGGGACCCACTCCAGGAATCATCTAACTTTTTTAGTTTATTTCCAGGATTGAATTGAAAGTCTAATTCTCTTATTTGTCATTGAAATGCCTAATAAGTGCTGCTAATGTCCTATTCCTTATGTTTTGGAATTGCATAGTGAAAAATGTAGAATGCCTCCATTACCTCCACTTCCATCACCATAAATGCCTCTATAATACCATGCTTGCTATTTTCTAATTCTTGCTATGTTGTTTTTCTACATATTTCTTTTAACCAGCTCCAATAAAAGAATTGAAATGAATCTGCTAAGATATATGACTGAAATTAGTTGCATTTCACAAAATGCCAGCACTACTTATGGGATATTTATCTCTGCATCAGGATGCTGTACAAAATGTCAGCTGAGAATAGAATAAAGTGAATTTAAACAAAATATGTATTTTTTTTCTCACAATTAAGCAATTTGTATGCATGTGTCAGCAGTACCAACCCATTCTCTTTTTCTATTGTTATCAGTTTTATCATGCTGCGCTAAGAGACCAAGCTTTGCTTGTGAAGGGAATTATAGACATAAAAACAATATTCAGTGTAACCCCCCTCCAGAAATGTATACCCCCATACCCTGATTTACACAAGAAACACTTGTGTAATTTTTATAGAATTCGTTTTTTGGCAAAGATTCAATGGGGAAGGATATTTTCAAATTCTAGGAGTCAATTTTCCTTTCAAATTGGCACCCCTTTCAGTTTTTAATTAATTTAAGGTTTCTGCTGCAATGATGCCAGGATTTGTTTAGATTTTCTAGTTATAATTTGTCAAGCAATGTCTAAAGGATAAAATAATAATTTTAACTTTATTTTTTGAATATTTTCAAATTTGAAATACAGTCACTATTTAAATGTGGGGAATATGCCACAGTATAATGTTACACAATCTTATCTTTACTTAGACAGTGCTATTGTACTGCCTATGATTTTTGTTTAGCTTTATGTGGCCTGCTGATATCAATGGTATTTATTAATATAAATCAGTGAACCCACAAGCAAATCAATTTAATGAAAATCATAAATAATATTTCAATAAATCCTGTATATTAAAAGTTTATTTCAACAAAACTCTCAGCTGCCATTCCTGGGAGACATCTGACAGTTTCTAAGTGGCCAAAGCATTCCTGTGCTGTTTCAAAATCACTTTTCTGTGAATAGGCAGCACAACAGCAGAACACACCTGGCACTTTGACAATAAATCACATCAGTCCAGTTTTCTTAAGAAAAAAATCACTCAGTGATAATTTATTGTGCCTCCTGACATTGCGCATCCCTAGGCCCAGGCCTAGTAGGCATATTGGTAAATTCAGGCCTGGTAACAAATTTCACAAGACACTCTAATATCTTGCTTTGTAAATATGAGCCCATTAGCCAAGATAAGCCTAGTGCAAGTGGCTTCAACTTTACTCTCTTTGGTACTTGTCTGTTAAATGAACTACACCTAAGAAGCAAAGTTAGATTAATCCTAATAAGATATACCAAAACATGATGATAATATAATACTGTATAAACAAAATGATGGAAATTATAGCAAAGAATTATGGAGAGCACTAGATCAGGTCACACAGAATGCATTATATTAAATACCTAATCATCTCTATATATTACATATTTAATTAAAATACACATGCATTGTAATTTTTCTCATTCAGAATAAGCAAATCATAACCCATCCCAGAGAGGAAACTGGTTTCTGTCAGATCTTACACAGCATAATTCTTGAGTGTGTTTTATGTCTAATGGACAAGTACCCTCTTTTCTTCAAACTGATTTAATGGTTTATCACAATAATGGAAAATTTATAACATATACACAATTCAGGATAGCCTACATATAAAGGCATACATAATATATATAATAATATAATAAGTGTTTTGGGAGCAAATTCAATTTAAATCTAACCTAACCTTTCTAATGTTTCCCAAATACACAGCCCATATTATATATTTTCCATGTGTTTATTGATTCATGATTTTGTCAACATCAATTCGATTTAAAGGTAAGCTGGTTTTAACAAGAGCAACACAAATAGAGGCATATAAGCTGTATCTAAAATAAGAGAAAAAGGTAAAATCTTGGAGGGTCTGTAATGGGCTTAAAATTGAATTTGCACTACAGACAATTATTATATTCAGAAAGAGCATAAAAAAGCATCAAGTGGCATATTCACTTTATTTGTAGATCATTTAAGTGAAATATTCACTATTTACCAAATTACCTTATCTTAATTAACTTACACTATTTTACACTTTAGTGCACAAATTAATATCCACATTGGATCTGCTGTGCTTAGTGCTAATGATGGAAAAATTTTGGTAAAGTTAACATCAATTGTCAGTAAATCTAGGCACTGTTCTGCATTTGGAAGTAAGAATCCTAAAATGACACTGCAAAATCCCCTCATCTAGAATTTTACCACCCACTTTAATGGAATCATTAGGGCTGTTCTTTTACTCATCTTTGTGCTAAAATCTTACATCTTTTGACAAAGAACACTTAGAAGTGAAATCTTAGCACTGAGATCTTACATCTTATAGTGTTCTTTTGCAAACGTCTTCATCATTCTGCTCTGATCAGCAGTCTAAGAACAATGATGAGTATATCATCAAAGTTTTTCTCATCATTGTTCTATATGGCAGATAGGTGTCCTTCACACTTTTTTCTAACATCAGGGAGCTGTAAGATCTTAGAACAAAGATGAGTTAAAAGAATGTAAACCTTTGTAGAAAGATGTGAGATCTTTGATGTAAGATCTTAGTGCAAAAGAATGGCCCTATTGTTTAATAAACTAGATGGTATAAACCTAGGGTCAGGGAGGTAGCTACAATATTTTTATTGGGGGGGGGGCAGACGAAGTGCTATTGAAGTAGATGCTATTCAAGCAGTAGTGAAGAAAAGTAACTATTTAACAAACATGCTACTTGGTGAATTTAAAAACATTACACAATACATAATAAACATACATTAAACAATCATACATGTTAAGTGTTGGTGCTTGGCTTTTACTATAATTAATTAAAAAACTTCTTCCACAAAATAAGTTTTTGAAAGAAAAGTAAAGAACTCCATTAAACAAAAATGAGCAAAAATAAAATCAAATAATCTACCAAGCGTGAAACTACCACAAATCAGTACTGATAAATAAATGAAACCCAAAAGAAACAGAAATTACAATAAATAACTGAGTCAAACTCAAAACAGGCAGAAATTAACATAAGTTGAGGTAAAAACCCCTATGCCTTCCCCAGAACAAAATTTGCCAGAACAAAATTTGCACTTAAAAAAATATAAATGTTTTTACTTTTATAACTTTAATAAATCAAACAATATTAACATTTTGATTACTAAATATCGGTATATGTATATTAAACTGACAATGCACATTCATTTGTATTTTTTCTCCTTTTTCCTTTGATATGAAGTGCCCTGATCTAAACAACAACAACAACAAAAAGAATACATTATACCCACATCAATCTTTACTATAAAAATGTCAAGCCTCACATTCACTTTTGACTATTAAAAAGGGCACTAGGCCTTTCAGTCTCCAATCAAATGAGCCCTCTCTGAAACGACAATGCTGTCTATAAACACCTTATATGCCCCCAGTGCATAAACTACAACCCTTACCCTAAGGGCTGTAAGGGTGGTTGTCATCCTCTAAGACCAAATTTCCAGAACTTTCAACTATGTTAAACAAAATGGCTATCTCAAAATTTTGATTGGATGTGTTTGGGGAAAAGGTTGGCGTGAGAGAGGCAGTGGTCTCCAATCACTTTCAACTATTAAAAATGGCACTAGCCCTTTCAATTTTTAATCAAATGAGCCCCTTTGAAGTTTCTACGACAACACTTTCAATAAAAATTTTATATGCCCCAGGTTATAACTTAAAACCCTTGCCCTGAGGGCTGAGGGGGTGTCATTCTCAAAGACCTAATTTACAGAACTTTCTACTACGTTGAACAAAATAGCTATCTGAAAATTTTGATTGGATGTACTTGGAGGAATGGTGGGCATGAGAGGGGGGTTAGTTACCCTCCAATCACTTTCGAATATTAAAAAGGACACTAGCCCTCTCAATTTCCAATTGAATGAGTCCATTGTGAAGTTTTACAATAACTCTATCTATAAAAACCTTATATGCCCCTAGGGCATAACTTACAACCTTTGCCCTTGGGGCTCTGGGGGGCTTGCCATCATTAAATACATAATTTCCAGAACTTCCAACAACAATGAACAAAATGGCTATCTCTGAACGTTAATTGAATGTTTTTGGAGAAATGGTGGGCGTGAGAGGGGGGTTAATTACTCTCCATTCACTTTCAACTGTTGAAAAGGGCAATTTCAATTTCCAATCAAATGAGCTCTTCTTGAAATTTTTACAACAACTTTCTATTGAGTTTCAAATCAAATGAGCCCTTTTTTAAGTTTCTACAACAAAGATTTCAATAAAAACCTTATATGCCCCCACAACATAACTTATAACCCGTGCCCTGAAGACTGTGGGGGGAGTGTTCTGCTCAAAGGTATAATTTCCAGAACTTAAAACTACATTGAATAAAATGGCTATCTCAAAATTTTGATTGGACGTGTTTGGGGAAAAGGTAGGCATGAGAGGGGGGTTATTTGCCCTCCAATCACTTTTTGACTATTAAAAAGGGCGCTAGCCCTTTGAATTTGAAAAACCTTACATGCCCCCAGGGCATAACTTACAACACTTGCCCTGAGGGCTGTGGGGGAGTGTCCTCCTCAAAAACATAGTTTCTGTGTGGAAATCAACTATGCTGAACAAAATGGCTATCTCAAAATTCTGATTGGATGTTTTTTGGGAAATGGTGGGCAAGGAAGGGGCCTTAGTTGGCTTCCAATCACTTTTGACCATTAAAAAGGGCACAAGCCACTCCAATTTCCAATTGAATGAGCCCTTTTCAAAGTTTCTACAACAACTTCTTTGATACAAAGTGCCCTGCACTAAAGGAAAAAATAATAAATTGTGTCAACATTGTTCTTATATGCCCCCAGGGCATAACTTTAAACCCTTGCCCTGAAGGTTTTGGGGGAGTGTCCTCCTCAAAAATATATTTTCTATCTGGAAATCAACTATGTTGAACAATATGGCTATCTCAAAATTTTGATTGGATGTTTTTGGGAGAATGATGGGGGGGGGGCTAGTTGCCCTCTAATCACTTTTGACGATTTAAAAGGGCATTAGCCACTCGAATTTCCAATCGAATGAGCCCTTTTCGAAGTTTCTATGACAACTCCTTTGATATGAAGTGCCCTGGTATGGAAAAAAAAAATAATACATTGTGCCAACATTGTTCTTTACTTAGTCAGCGCAATTGTGCTGCCTATGATTGTCAGCAATGAGCTGCTGAACATGACAGTAGTATACTGTAAACAAGCTTTAAGGTGGGCAAAGGTGAATGTAGTATACACTCAGCTTTTTTAGCCAAATTTGCCATTAATGTTGCAGTACATATCCCCCAACTCCTATGCCAGCACAGGATGCTCAATTTTAGAACTGAACAAAGCTCCATTTTAATAGCCCGGGTATTGCACAATTCATTTGCTCATAATTTTGGAATGGATTTTTACCCTGTAAGATTTAATTGGTATCACATTTCTCTTTCATTACTTTTGGCTCATCAGTTGCATTCTATTCAGTGCTTCCACTATCCCTGAATTTTCAGTGAATTACCCAAAAATGGAGCAGCAAAAACGCTTGGGCCTAGAAGCATTGAAGCTTTAAATTTGGCCCTGTTTAGTACACAAATGAATGTTATATTTGGACTCAGTGTGAAATTCTCGCTCTAAAGATAGCTATGTCTATTACTTAGTCAATTCAATTGTCAGTCAATCTAAAATCTGCACTTCTTTAAACTGGTTTAAGAAATAGTCCTATTAAAATACTTACTTAGTCTATATTATTGCTTAAGACACCAAATTGATGGTAACACCATAGGAGATACACTTTTCTAAAATAAAATGAAAATCAACAATTCTTTTTAACTGAAAGGATGGAGCATCATAAAACCTTAAAATGAACAAAATTTGTTCTGTAGGATATATGAGGAGGCCCACCCCTTCCTCAATCCTCACTCTTTATGCTAAATGACTAAATTGCACACCTTACAGCCCTTTTCTTAGAGACTATAGAGGGTCTTGTCATCCCCAAGGCATAGTTATTAGACCTTTCAATTATGGTGGATCAGATGGTTATCTGACAATTTCGTTTGGATGTCTTTGGGGAAAAAAGGGTGTGGTAGTGGCCTGTAGGAAGTTGTAGCTGGTGGATCTCCAAAACACCATGCACAGGGCCTACCTAAGGGGACTACACAACCTGTACACCTCTATTCAATCAGAATAGGAGGATATCACTGCAGCTACAGACAAAAGGGATGATTTGTTGCCCCTCTTTGGTGGTTCAGGAGGCACAGGGGAAACTAAGGGCTATGGAGGGGATGCTAACTGCCCTCTAATCTTCTAAACCTATTGTTTGACACGTTCACATCTGGAACAAAAAGAAGAAAGACAAATAATCATGCATCCGTGACCTTTCTTCTGGGGAAGATACAAAATTCAACGTTTTATAGATAAGGGCTTGAAACCTCGATGGCAGGGTTCTCAGATATGCTGAATCTAATGGTGTGATTTCATTTAGATTGCTTGACTTTTTGGTGGCATTTTCAGCATACTAGTTTTATACTCCTTTTTGTGGATAAAGTCATATTTGTGACAATTAAAACCCCTTCCCCTGTCTCCTGATTGTCCCATATATAGCCTTAGGATATATAGACTATGAAACTAAAAAAATGACTTCGAAACAATAATATTCTTATTTTACAGTATGCACTGTATTTATATTAGTCATTATTATTCATCATAGTCACGCAGGCTAAACTAGATATGATTGATTCTATATTGCATAACTGGTCAAACCTTATATTGTTAGGAGTATAGATTATTCTAATAGGAGAGGGTGATTGTAAGGGTAACAAATATTGAGTTGAAAGGAGCATAAAATAAGGTATCTAGTAGTGATATTTTTGTGTTATGTTTTGTATGTAGCCTAGGGCTATATTTCAGACTATTAGGATGCCGGAGGAGGGGTCAAATTGTCACAAATGCCACTTTAACTATGATAAAGTATTAAATTAGCCAATCCAAAAAAACTTATTAAAGGGCCAATGACACAGTAGGTTTTAGACTTTTACGGTGAGAGAAGGAGGTGATACCCAAACTCTTGTTTGTAGTGATTTTTGTTTGTTTCAAGCTTGATTTGCATATTCAATTCAAGTTTCACTCGTTCTAAGATTTATTCATTCATTTACATTAATATCCATTGTTTGTTTGTTTGCATTGATTGTTTATGTAATTTCTGTTGGTTTTAAGTTTCATTTATACTTCAATAGCAAAATATTTTTTTTCGTTTTAAGTTTGATTTCAATATTGAATCTAAGCATTACTTGCTTTAAGACCTATTTATTCATTTAAATTATTACTTGTTGTATGTTTTTCGCTATGATTGTTTATTTAACTTCTTTTCGTTTTGGGTTTCATTTATTCTCGAATACTAATTTCTGGTCGTTTTGATTTTGATTTTTAACAGGTATTTCTATCTGCTGAGCTTAAGTTTAAAATGGCCTTTACTTTTATTTGAAAAACGTATTTTTCGGAAAGTTTTTTTTAAATTATTTTTGTTTGTTTTTGATTGCAAAAGTTTTAAGTTCTTAAAAATTCCTTATTTCAAAATCAAGCTTAAAAAAATAAAATGTTCATCAAAGTATCAAAACTCGTATCAAAGTATCAATATAAAGTGAAAAAAATGGGTTTGTGTCAACCTCGGAGTTTCTATTATCTGATGTTTGAACTATTTTTAACAAAAAGGCTATGTCAAAATTTTTATCGGATGGGTTTGGGGAAATAAGGGCATGGGGGGGGGGGGGGCTAATTGCCCCTTTGGTCTCTTTTGACTCATTAAAAGTGAACTAGAACTTTCTATTTCCAATCAAATGAGCCCTCTCTGAAGTTTATACGAGCATCCCTTCTATAAGAACCATATATACCCCCAGACCATCTTTCAAACCTCCTATCGCCCACGAGCTAATAAGTCATAAAATAACTTCACTTGGTGTGGTGATTTCTTCTGACCTCTCATGGCGGGAGAATACAAAGACAACTGTAAAAAAAGCTAACAGCGCAATCCAAATGCTAAAAACACTGAAAAAATTTCGGGTTCCTAAGGACAAGCTGAAACTAATATTTTGCACTTTCATCTGCCCCTTAGTTTAATGCTTGTCCGGTTTGGCACTTTGCCCTTACCCAGGATGAAACTGATAAAATAGAACAAGTTCAGAAGAGATCACTGCAAATCATTTATGACGGTTCCCCTCTACCTTACTCCTTTTACCTCAAAGAATTTAAACTTGAATCCCTTTCTTCCTGCTGAGAAAAATTATGCCAAAGATTTGGCTCCTCCCTCCTCCAAAATCCCATCTACCGATAATTCCTTCCCCCACCTTTTGTCCCTATAAGATCTCGTCCCCCCAGGGAAGTGGCTGAGAAGGTTCCGAAACTGACCCCAGTCCACTGTAGCACCATGCGCTACAGTAAAAGCTTTGTGCCAAGCTTTGTGAAATATTACAATGATTTCTAGTGTTTTTATTCTTTAGTTTATTTTATCCTGACGAAGTTTTATCAGACCATTTTATTCTCAATTTCAAGTCTTTTTATCATTTAGCATATTTATCCTGACGAAGTTTTATCAGACAACGTTATTTTGCTATTTATGACTAAGAGACATCATATTTGGGCTTTGCCCACGAGAGCTATGTCTTGTTTTTGAATTAAATGAATTTGAATTAAGTATAACTTACAACGCCTGTCCCTGGGCCCTGGGGGGTTGTGTTGACACCGGAGTTTTTGTTATCTGACCTTTGAACTATTTAAAAAATGGCTATCTCAAAGTTTGTATCGGATGGGTTTGGGGAAAAAGGGTGTGTGTGTGTGTGGGGGGGGGGGGCTAGTTGCCCTCGGATATCTTTTGACTCTTAAAAACTGAACTAGAACTTTCAATTTCCCATCAAATGAGCCCTATGAAGTTTATATGAGCATCTCTTTCATAAGAACCATATACGCCCCTCGGAAAACACTTACAACGCCTACCCCCTGGGGGTTGTGTTGATACCGGAGTTTTTGTTATCTAATTTTTGAAAATTTTTCAAAAACTGGCTATCTTGAAATTTGTAGCAAATGTGTTTGGTTCTCTTAAAAAGTGAACTAGAACTTTCAATTTCCAATCAAATGAGCCCTCTATGAAGTTTGTATGAGCATCCATTTCATAAGAACCATAAATGCCTTTAGGGCATAACTTAGAACGCCTTCCCCGGGCCCTGGGGGTTGTATTGACACTGGAGTTTTTCTTATCCGACCTTTCAACTATTTTTAGCAAAATGTCTATATCAGAATTTTCATCAGACGGGTTTGGAAAAAGAAGGCATGGGGAGGGGGGCTAGTTGCCCTCTGATCTCTCTCGACTATTAAAAAGTGAACTCGAACTCTCAATTTCCAATCAAACGCGCCCTCTCTGAAGGTTATACGAGCATCCCTTTCATAAGAACCGTATATGCCCCAGGGCATAACTTACAACGCCTGCCCCCGGGCCCTGGGGGGATCGTGTCGACACCTGAGTTTTTGTTATCTGACTTTTGAACAATTTTTAACTTAATGGTTATCTCAAAATTTTTATCGGATGCATTTGGGTAAAAAAGGGCTGTGTCTGCCCCGGAGTTTTCGTTATATGGTCTTTGAACTATTTAAAAAAAATGACTATCTCAAAGTTCTTATCGGATTGGTTTGAGGAAAAAGGGGTGTTGGGGGGGGGGGGCTAGGTTCCCTACAATCTCTTTTGACTCTTAAAAAGTGAACTAGAACTTTCAATTACCAATCAAATGAGCCCTCTTTGAAGTTTATACAAGCATCCCTTCCATAAGAACCATATTTGCCCCCAGGGCATAACTTACAATGCCTGTCCCTAGCCCCTGGGGGGTTGTGACGACACCAGAGTTTTTGTTATATGATTTTTGAACTATTTTTAACAAAATAGCTATCTCAAATTTTTGTCGGATGCATTAGGGAAAAAAGGCCGGGGGGGCTGGTTACCCTCCGATATCTTTTGACGCTTACAAAGTGTACTAGAACTTTCAATTTCCAATCAAATGAGCCCTCTCTGAAGTTTATATGAGCATTCCTTCCATAAGAACCATATATGCCCCCAGGGCATAACTTATAACCCTTGGCATGAAGACTGTGGGAGGAGTATCCTGCTCAAAGATATAATTTACAGAACTTTAAACTATGTTGAACAAAATGGCTATCTCTAAGATTTTGATTGGATGTTTTTTTTGGAAATGGTGTGCGTGGAATGGGTATTAATTGCCTTCCAATCACTTTTGACCATTAAAAAGGGCACTAGCTATTTAAATTTCCAATCAAATGAGCCCTTTTTGAAGTTTCTACGCCAACGGTTTCTATAAAAACCTTATATGCCCCTAGGGAAAAACTTACAACCCTTGCTCTGAGGGCAGTTTGGGGGGGGGGGGGGTAATTCATTCTCAATTACCTAGTTTCCAGGATCTTGAACTATGTTGAACAAAATGGCTATCTTCAAAATTTTGATTGGATGTTTTTGGGGAAAAGGTGGGCGTGAGAGGGTGGTTATTTGCCCTTCGATCACTGTTACTATTATGCCACCAGGGCATAACTTACAACCCGTTCCCTGAGGGCTGTGGGGGAGTGTCCTCCTCAAAAAACATAATTTCTATGCGGAAATCAACTACGTAGAACAAAATGGCTATCTCAAAATTTTGATTGGATGTGTTTGGGGAAATGGTGGGCGTTGAAGGGGTGTTAGTTGCCTTCCAATCACCTTTGACCCTTAAAAAGGGCACTAGAACTCTCGATTTCCAATCGAATGAGACCCCTTTGAAGTTTATACGATGGCCCCTTCCATATGAAGTACCTCTGGGAAAAAATAATAATAAAACATGGGAGCCATATGACCTTTACTCTCTTTTGACTATTAAAATGAATAACCGAGTCAAACTAAAAACGAGCAGAAATTAACATGAGTAGGGCTCAAAACCCCTGTGCCTTCCCAAGGCCAGAACATAATTTGCACTTTACTGAAAAAAATATAAATGTTTTTACTTTTGTAACTTTGAAAAAAATATAAATGTTTTTACTTTTATAACTTTAATAAATCAAATAATATTAATATTTTGATTACTAAATATCGGTATATGTATAGATAGATAGATCGCGTATTTCCAAAGCCCAAGAGCCATATACACACAAAAATTTATGAAAAATAAAGAAATCACAACAGAACAAATTACGAAACACACAAACATGATACATAGCAAAAAATACCTTATGGTAATTTATCGAGAAAATAAATGTAATTCCATATAGTTAATAATAATTAACTGTAAAAACTTTTCCTTCTTTCTAATCCCTTCTCTATGTACGCACCAATACGAAATATTGTGGTTGGATTACTACTTTGTAAAATACCAGGAAGCAGCAAAACAATCCCATGTAAGTTATTTTCCCTTAAATCAGAGAGCTGCGGGCAGTTTCGGAGAAAATGGTCCAAATTTTCGTCCTCATCTCTACAAAGAGGACACACATACCGACCATCAGGATGTACTATCCCCCTGTCGAACACCATTTGCCTGCTCTGGATTGGAAGGCAATTCGCCCTAAGCTGAATCCATTGACATAAAATCATAGCCGGTAAATTAAATTTAAAATAAATTTCCTCTCCAAAACTAGGTTTAACCTGATTATAATGATTCAATGTAGCGGAATTTAAAACCAGCCCTTGCCAATACTGAATTTTCTGACCCTCTAAGATAAATCGTACCTGGCTTATTAAATTTGTGGGTAGATCCCGGGAACCAAGACCATCATTCCATAAGTAAGGCATTCCCACTCTTTCTAGTAATGACCTTATTTGGGATGACCACGACGTTCTCGAACCATACCTCAATATCTGATAATAAGCTGCTCTTACTAGTCTATCTTCATTACACCTAATGAGCTTCAACGAAAATCTCCTAAAGTATTTTTAACGAGAACAGGCCCATATCACCTTTCAGAATCTGTGAATGAGTTGTCTGATGTAATCCAAACAGTCTTTTATAATACTGGAGCTGGAGGGACTCCAACTTCTGTGCCGCTTCTCCGCCCCAAATCTCTGCTCCATATTCTATTACTGGTAACATTTTTGTATTAAAAATTCTTTTATGCATTTTTAGGTTTTTAATTCCCATTATCGTCGGATTTCTATAAATTGCAGACATGGCCACTTTGCCTCTATTAATTATTTCATCAACATGACTCTTTAAACTTCCATTTTCCGATAAAACAAATCCTAAATATTTTATTCTTTTACTTACTTTCAGTTCCTTATTATTAATTTTAAATCTATAATTATCTTCGCCCTTGCTTTCCTTTTTTTAAAAATAACAACTTCACTCTTTTCAACATTCAGCCTTAAATTTTTCATCTGCAAATATTCTTCTATAAGACTCAGAAGCGTCTGCAGATCTTGCGGTTCACAAGCCACCAAAGCAATATCATCTGCAAATAATAAAAGTGATAGTTTATGGGTCCCTAGACTAACTTTCGGAGCCCATCTATTCTCTGGAAAATCAACATCATCATTTATAAAAATATTAAATTTAGGAAAAAGAGTGCTGCCCTGTTTTACTCCCAGCTTAATATCAAAAAGCCTAGAAAACCTGTTACCAACTAACAAATATACATACTCACTATCAATCTCACAAACAAATGAGGGAGGCCAATTCTAAACAGGCATCCTTCAATAGCTCTCTGTCGACACTGTCGAACGCCTTGTGGAGGTCCAGAAATCCCACATAAAGACAAGTTTTTCCCTTTCCATATTTATCAATTAATGCCTTTAAAGTAAATATTGTATCTACCGTCCCGTACCCTGTCCTAAAACCTCCTTGTTCTTCATGTATTATATTATTTTTATTTTACCATCTAGAAAGCCTGGTATCTAGTATTTTCTCCATTACCTTACTTAAAGCAAGGACAAGCGCTAAACTTCTTAAAATCTTTATTTCTAAAATCATCTGCAATATCCAGTTTCTTCTTATTCTCAAACTCTTTTTTTTCCTTTTAATTAACCTTTTATAATCTCTTCTTTTATCTTTATATTCGGCTAATCTTAAACTTTGATCTTCAGCTCTATCACATTCTTTTAAATGACTCAATAAATATCATACCTTTTCTTTCATTAACTTACATTCCAAATCAAAATATCGCTCATTTTTTTTTTTTTTTTTTTGTCAGGTTACACGATACTGCACAGCTGCAAATTATTTCATTTAACTCCATAATTATACCATGCATATCTTTTCCATCTTCTTCTAAAGCTTTCAACTTATTTCTTAGATGCAACTTCATAAGCTCCCTTTTAAATGTTTCAAAATCGTCATCGGTTAAATCATATCTAATTCGTTTTCCTAAGCCGTCTAATCTAAGCTCTCCATTACATAAATTTCTAACTCGAAGACCATCATCCTGAAGCTTCCCAGTCTTCAACTCAAGTTTAATAGTTCTATGATCGGAACCAACTAAATCTAGTAAATTCATATCAATCGATTCAGGTGCAAATCTCGTATTAATCAACGTATAATCTACAACACTTGGAGTTGGGCCCGAAAGGCAAGTAAACTCGCCCAGACCCTTATCATTTCAAACCTTCAATTCGCAATAATCAGACCATGTTCCCCACAAAGCGCCAGGAGCTTTCTTCCCCAAACATTAATTTTTCTTTTTTTCATCCTTGATACTTCGCGGTATTCTACAACAAATAGGGACCAAATCTCCTAAATCTAATAAATCTGGAACCTCAACCTCAACACCGGTATAAGCATTAAAATCCCCATCAAAACGCACTCAAAATCACTATAACTTTCTTGTATTAGTGACAGTTCATCATCTAAAATTTCCCAAGTATTTTCTCGACTATACGAACTATTTTATGGAGGGATATACACAACACCCAAAATTAATCTCTTCCCACATTTAAAACAAATACGCAACCAAAGTAAATTTTCAGATCTACTATTAAGTCTTTCATAACCATCAATAGGTGATGATTTAATCAAAACCAAAATACCACCATAATGTCTATTATTTCTTGCTGGTTTACGCACAACCTATTCAACCAAATACCCTGGGCAAGGTGATATAGGAGAATGATCGTTCCATGTTTCAATAAACGAAATCACATCAAACGAAAGTAATTCATCATATAAATAAGGCAACTTATCACGTAGTCCTTGTATGTTCCATGACACTAAACTCAGTATATGGCTCTTTAATTCCTATGTGTCTATGCTTTCTGTCAGTGCATTAATATCACTAGCCTCTTCTTGGAGTTTCTCGTTCCTGGCCTCCGTCGGGGAAAAGGCAAAATCGTAATACTCACGACTGCGACTATTAATATATGTTAGCACTCGCTGTCTATTATGAACAGAATCATGGGAAAAACCACTGCGAGGTCTTCTGTTAAGTCCTTTTCTTGGAGAATGGTTTCCTCTGGGTGCCATGTTAAGAGTGCCTGGTCGATGTAGGTCATTAGGGCTAATAACAGCACTAGCAGGTCATTAGTTGCCGATACTGTTGATGGTATCACTGTCTCAGCTTCACTATCACTGGCATCACTATCTAGCCCCATCGGGATCACAGCAGGGTCATTTGGGAGCCTAGCATTATGAGGTGGACCAAGATTTTTAACTGGCACCAAGTTACTTTTAACCTCAATCACAGCCTTTCCATCGTACATGAATAGTCGGCCTTCGATAAACAGCTTGTCACCTCGTAACTTTGCATCACGGCCTTCGTTCTCTGCAAGCTTCATAATTTCCTTTAAGTGGTTACGGGCTTCTCTTTGTTTAGCCATGTAATCTGGGGCCACCGATAGACCTACCTTTCTCAATAAGGAACTATTTTTTAAGATGTAGTCTCTGATTTTGACCGAGTTTAGCTTCACTACTATGGCCCTGATTTCAATCTAAAAATGTCATGTACATCATCTCGACTTATTTTGAGAGATGGCATAGTGCGGTTTAATAAATCCATTATTTCTTGCTTCACAGTATACTCGCCAAGGTGTTGCGGAGTATAATTATATATAACCAAATTTGTTCTTTTCTGCTCTGCTTCGAGCTGGTTGACTCGTTCGTATGTGATTACTAGGTCTGATTTCACATTTTCCAGCTCTTTTTTCATTTCTTCATTTGTCTGAGCATTGCTAGATAGCTGTGTACTAATGTTATTCATCTGTACTTGTAAGGCAGCAATGCTATCCGAAAATCCAGGAATTGCATTAACTCTCTCTGAAAGCGCTGGTAATAAATCCAATTTGAAATTTATCTCTCGCAAAAACTGGGCATTTTGCATTTTCTCGGCCTCTATTGTTTGGTTTGTCATTTGTCATTGGGGTTTTGAGCCCTATTCATGTTAATTTCTGCTCGTTCTGAGTTTGACTCAGTTATTTATCGTAATTTCTGTTCGTTTTGGGTTTCATTTATTTATCGACGGTAGTATCACGCTTGGAAGGTTATTTGATTTTATTTTTTCTCATTTTTGGTTTAATGGAGTTCTTTACTTTTCTTTGAAAAACTTATTTTGTGGAAAAAGTTTTTTCAATTAATTTCTGTTCGGTTTATATTGACATAGTCTTTTCAGGGAAAAAGAAAGTAATACTTTAATTTTTTTCGTTTTTTAAGACTTTATAGATTGGCCTGCTATTTGTATGCTGGAGAAAAATTTTCAGCAATTTTTAACAACATAGCCTACATCCTTTTAAAAATCTGGACACAAATATTAGTGTTTAATTTAGTTTCATACATCCTATAGTTGACCTGAAATAGAAAACTTGATACCATTCGCAAATAATTCTGTTTACTTTCTTTGATAGCTTGGATACACTTACGCTATTTTGATTTGGTTAAATTTTAAGAGCAGAAGTAGCCCCGAAAGTTTGAACATAATACCCTCAGTCGTTCTTGGGATACTGCTAAGATGCCTTATTGGGAATTAGCATTAACACAGTGCATTTTGATTTTTGATCGTGCTTTCAATTACGTTGAACAAAATGGCATATTGTCATCCTCAAAGACCTAATTTACAGAACTTCAACTACGTTGAACAAAATGGCAAATACATAATTTCCAGAACTTTCAACTACGTTGAACAAAATGGCTGTCTCTAAGCTTTGATTGAATGTGTTTGGGGAAATGGTGGGCGTGAGAGGGGGGTTAATTACTCTCCACTCACTTTCGACTATTAAAAAGGGCACTAGCCCTTTCAATTTCCAATCAAATGAGCCGTTTTTGAAGTTTCTACATCAAAACTTTCTATAAAAACCTTATATGCCCCCAGGGCATATCTTACAACCCTTGCCCTGAGGGCTCATAGGGGGTTATTATCCTCAAAGACCTAATTTCCAGTACTTTAAACTACGTTGAACAAAATTGATATCTCCAAATTTTAATTGGATGTTTTTGGGGAAATGGTGGGCGTGAGAGGGGGGTTAGTTGCCCTTCAATCACTTTCGACTATTAAAAAGGCCACTAGCCCATTAAATTTCCAAGTCGATGAGCCCTTTTGAAGTTTCAACAACATCGCTGTCTATAAAAACTTACAACCCTTGCCCTGAGGGGTATGTGTGTGTGGGGGGGGGGGGTTGTCATCCGTAAAGACCTAATTTCCAAAACTTTTAACTACGTTGAATAAAATGGCGATCCAAAAATTGTGATTGAATGTGTCTGGGGGAAAGGTGGGCGTGAGAGGGGGGTTAGTTGCCCTCAAATAACTTTCGACCATCAAAAGGGGCAGTAGCCCTTTGAATTTCCAATGGAATGAGTCCTTTTTCAAGTTTCTACGACAAAGATTTCAATAAAAACCTTATATACCCCCAGGGCATACCTATAACCCTTGTCCTTAAGACTGTGGGGGCTGTGTCCTGCTCAAAGGTATAATTTCCAGAACTTTCAACTGCGTTGAAAAAAATGGCTATCTTAAAATTTTGATTGGATGTGTTTGGGGAAATGTTGGGCGTGGAAGGGTTGTTAGTTGCCTTCCAATCACTTTTGACTATTAAAAAGGCCACTAGCCATTTCAGTTTCCAATCGAATGAGTCCTTTTTGAAGTTTCTACGACAATGCTCTTTATAAAAACCTTATATGCCCCTAGGGCATAACTTACAATCCTTGCCCTGATGGTTGTGGCGGGTTGTCATCCTCAAAAACTCAATTTTCAGAACTTTCAACTACATTGAACAAAATTGCCATCTCAAAATTTTGATTGGATGTGTTTGGGGAAAAGGTGGGCATGAGAGGGGGTTAGTTGCCCTCCAATCACTTTCGACCATTAAAAAGGGCACTAGCCCTTTGAATTTCCATCGAATGAGTCTTTTTTGAAGTTTCTACGACAACGCTTTCCATAAAAAACCTTATATGCCCCCAGGGCATAACTTACAAACCTTGCCATGAGGTCTGTGGAGGAGTTTCTTCCTCAAAAACATAATTTTTATCTGGAAATCAACTACGCTGAGCAAAATGGCTATCTCAAAGTTTTGATTGGATGTGTTTGGGGAAGTGGTGGGCGTGGAAGGGGTGTTAGTTGCCTTCCAATCACTTTCGACTATTAAAAAGGGCACAAGCTACTCCAATTTGCAATCGAATGAGTCGTTTTCGAAGTTTCTACGACAAATCCTTCGATACGAAGTGCCCCTGGTCTAAAGAAAAAAAAATTAATACATTGTGCCGACATCGATCTTTACTTAGGCAGCACTATGATTAAAAAGTGAACTCGAACACTTAATTTTCAATCAAATGAGCCCTCTCTGATCCCTTTCATAAGAACCATATGTGCCCCAGGGTATAAATTACAACGCCTGCCCCTGGGCCTTGGGGGGTTTTGTCGACACCTGAGTTTTTGTTATCTGAATTTTAAACAATTTTAAACTTAATGGCTATCTCAAAATGTTTATCGGATGCATTCGGGAAAAAAAGGGCGTGGAGGAGGCTAGTTGCCCTCCAATCTCTTTTGACTCTCAAAAACTGAACTAGAACTTTCAATTTCCAATCAAATGAGCCCTCTCTCAAGTTTTTACGAGCATCCCTTCCATAAGAACTATATATTCCCTCAGGGCATAACTTACAACGCCTGTTCTCGGGCCCTGGGGGGCTGTATTGACCCTGGAGTTTTCGTTATATGGTCTTTGAACTATTATATAAAAAATGGCTATCTCAAAGTTCTTATCATATGGGTTTGAGAAAAAAAGGGCGTGGAGGGGGTGGGGTCTAGGTGCCCTCCAATCTCTTTTGGCTCTTAAAAAGTAAACTAGAACTTTCAATTTCCAATCAAATGAGCCCCCTCTGAAATTTATACGAGCAATCCTTCCATAAGAACCATATATGCCCCCAGGGCATAACTTTAAACCTTTGCCCTAAAGACTGTGGGGGGGGGGGCTGTCCTGCTCAAAGAAATAATTTCCAGAACTAACTACTACGTTCAACAAAATGGCTATCTCATAATTTTTATTGGATGTGTTTGGGGGAAATGGTGGGCGTGGAAGGGGTGTTAGTTGCCTTCCAATTACTTTCGACTATTAAAAAGGACACTAGCCAATTAAAATTTCCCATCGAATGAGCCCTTTTTGAAGTTTCTACGACAACGCTTTCTATAAAAACCTTATATGCTTCCAGGGCTTAACTTACAACCCTTGCCCTGAGGGCTGTGGGGGGGGGGGGTTGTTGTCATCCTCAAAGACCTAATTTCCAGTATTTTCAACTACGTTGAACAAAGTGGCTATCTCAAAATTTTGATTGGATGTATTTGGGGAAAAGGCGGGCATGAGAGGGGGGTTAGTTGCCCTTCAATCACTTTCGAATATAAAGGGCAATAGCCCTTTGAATTTCCAATTGAATGAGCCCTTTTTGAAGTTTCTGCGATAAATCTTTCTATAAAAACCTTATATGTCCCCAGGGCATAACTTAAAACCCTTGCCCTTTGGGCTGTGGGGGGAGTGTCTTTCTCGAAAATATTTTGATTGGATGTGTTTTGATTGGAACAAAACAATTTGATTGGATGTGTTTGGGGAAATAGTGGGTGGGCGTGGAAGGGGTGTTAGTTGCCTTCCAATCACTTGACCCTTAATAATAGCACTAGAACTCTCGATTTCCAATCGAATGAGCCCCCTTTGCAGTTTATACGACCACACATTCCATATGAAGTGTCTCTGGGAAAAAAAACAAAAAAATTGGAGCCATATGACCTTTGCTATAGGCAACCCTATAGCGTTGCCTCTGATTTGCAGTAAGGTCTTATTGATCAGAGTGTTATGCTTCATTCTATTTGTATTCGTGTTTTATACCTCTTAAAATAGTAATTTTAATTCAGAATCCAGTCAATCAGTCACAGCTAAATGGGTTATCTTCAAGTCCGCACGGGATCTACTTTTTTCACACTATCAAAACATCAAACGACAGTGAAGAAATATATTATTAGGACTATGTATGAGTGGAGGTAGGGGGGGGGGGGAGAGGACAAAAAAGTCAGAGTAACAACTGCTATTTTGATAATGAGCATAAAAAAGGAATCTAATGGTACTAGGCTACTTTTATTTTATCAAGATAGTTTTGTAGAAGACCTCATTTCTTATGTTATTACCCAGTAAACTTTACTTTGCCCCCCCTATTGGAAAACCATATTGCCTAAATTATCTATGTTTAATGAATTCTCTATAGGCTGACTTATTTCGTCCTGCTGCTTGGTTCTGTTATCTAGCTTGTTTGCTGTGTAAAAAGTCAGTCTATGGAAAATTCATTGAATATTTATATAATTTGGGTTGTATATTTGTCTATTAGTCTATCTAACAGGGTGGGTAAAAGTTATTGGTACACTCCAAGGAATGATATGAACAATGCTATAATTATTTAAAATAGCTTTCACACTTTTATTTCTTCATAGACCCACAAAATGATCCCTGAAATTTTCAAGTCTCATTTCTAAGCCTGGACTTTTGAATATTCGGCCCAATTGCTATGTTTCTGCCAACTAATAAAAAATTAGATAGCTACTAATAGGTCACCAGAAAAATCCTTATTACTCATTATTTTTTCGATAGCACAACCCTTTTCTTCCTGAATCTTGCACAGTATTGGTTGTTAGATCAAGGTATATATTCCTCTAAAAAACGCAAGTTTATAATAAGCCTGTAGCTGTAACTTGTACAAAAATTGCAGAATAGCTATATCATTAGATACATTTGTCTCAGATCCATCCATTCAGTGAGCCATAGTTTTGTTATTATTTAGACTTTTCTTGGGGAAGATTCTAAATTTGCTTAAAAATTTGGGAAATGGCCTTTTCAAAGACTAACATATTCTCAATCTAACAAAGTATTTTTGGTTAAGGGAGTGATTCTTTTTTTTTTTTTTTTTTACTGATCTTGTGACAAATAAAAACTCAGAGCTTCAAATAGAAATTTTTCTGTAAATAGTTGTTATTTTGAGCATGGCTTTCTTTTTTCAGATCATACAAAAATCGCCATGATATCCAAGATCACAGATAAGAAAAAAAGAATGCAGATTGGTATTTTGATATATGTTTAGATTCATTCTATCTCAAAATTTTGATCAGATATATTTGGAGAAATAGGGCTTGGGGAAGGGACTGGTTGCCTTTTGAACACTTTACTTTTAAAAAGGGCGTTAGAATTTCAAATTCGAATAGAATGAGCCCTTTCCAAAGCTTATACAACCACCTCTTCCATATGGAGTGATTCTGAGAAAAAAAAAGAATGCATAGTTCTTTACTATAGAAAAAAACTATATTTCATCTGAATGTTATACTGCTTTTTATTATTTTTTTTCCTCTTACTATAGATATAATGAATTCTGACGTTCGCAATTCTGACGGTGTAATTCAACCAAAAATCTTAGGCCCAAAACTAATTGTTGTGGCAAAAAGGCTGAGAGTGAAGTTTATAGAAGAAGTAACAGCTGGAATCTGGCGTTGCAGCACTTGTGGCAAAATAGAGAAATCATTTCTAATGCTAGATCTTCATTTTGACACTGGCTGTGAAGAACTGTCACCAATAGAGTGCGATGTTTGTCCTGCAGTAGTTCGTGATTATAGAGACTTTGTTGCTCATTTTATGGAACACCAAATGGGAGAAAGAAGAAGATGCCCCATATGTTTGTGTGAAGATATTGGGGATATGAAACAGCACTTAATTGTAAAGGATCATTTTTCACCAAAGTTGTCTGAACTAGACCTACAGGGGAATGCATTGCACTCTTTTTTACAGAATTCTTCTACTAACGTTTGTTCAAATAAATTCGGATCCAAATCTGAAGAAAAAGACTTAGACAATCAGAAAATATATTTGAATAGTCACTTGCACAGTAAAAAACAAAGACAAAAAGAAAGAAATAACAGAAGGGATATACAGAAAAATATATATAAATGTGATCTATGTAAGAAGGGGTTTTCCAGATCAAGCCATTTGAATGTGCACCAAAGAGCGCATACCAGTGAGAAACCATTCCAATGTGATGTATGCAGGAAAGGTTTTGCTTCATCAAGCGAATTGAAAAGTCATCAAAGAGTGCATACTGGGGAGAAGCCATTTAAATGCAATGTATGTAACAAATGCTTTTCCCAATCAAGCATTTTGGTTATACTCAAAAGAGCCCATACTGGTGAGAAACCGTTCCAATGTGATGTATGTGAGAAATGCTTTGCTTCATCAAGCCAATTGAATGAGCATCAGAAAGTGCATACTGGGGAGAAACCATTTAAATGCAATATATGTAACAAATTCTTTTCTCATTCAAGCAGTTTTGTTGTACACAAAAGAGTACATACTGGTGAGAAACCGTTTCAATGTGATGTGTGTGAGAAATCTTTTGCTTCATCAACCCACTTGAAAACACATCAAATAATGCATACTGGCGAGAAACCGTTTCAATGTGATGTATGTAAGAAGTGCTTTTCCAAATCAGGCACTTTGAATAATCATCAAAGAGTGCATACTGGCGATAAACCGTTTCAATGTGATGTATGTAATAAGTGCTTTTCCCAATCAAGCAATTTGAATCAACACCAAAGAGTACATACAGGTGAGAAACCGTTTCAATGTGATGTATGTAAGAAGTGCTTTTCCAAATCAGGCACTTTGAATAATCATCAAAGAGTGCATACTGGCGAAAAATCGTTTCAATGTGATGTATGTAATAAATGCTTTTCCCAATCAAGCAATTTGAATGAGCATCAAAGAGTACATACAGGTGAGAAACCGTTTCAATGTGATGTATGTAAGAAGTGCTTTTCCAAATCAGGCACTTTGAATAATCATCAAAGAGTGCATACAGGTTTGAAGTGAAAAACCTTTTCTACATCAAATTATTTAAAGAGTCACCAAAGAGTGTATTCCAGTGAGAAACTGTTTCAATGTGAAGCATGTAAGAAGTGCTTTTGTTCATCAACCACTTGAAAACACATCAAAGAATGCATACTGGTGAGAAACCGTTTCAATGTGATGTATCTAAGAAGTGTTTTTCCCAATCAAGCAGTTTGACTTTGCACCAGAGAGTGCACACAGATGACAGGCTGTTTCAAAGTGATGTATGTAACAAATGCTTTTCCTAATCTAGCACTTAGGAATTGGCACCAGACAGTGCATATGGGTCAAAAATAGTTTAAATGGGATACATGTGAAAAGAAATTTTCTTCTGTGGGTAATTTGAATGTGTACCAGACAGTACGTGCAGGTGAAAAGCCATTTAATTGTGATATATGCGGTAGAACATTTACTTTTAAAGTCGAGCCTGAATTGTCAATTAACAAACCACTCTAAACAGGAAACTGGTAATTCTTAGTACACAACAAATTTTTTCTCAAAGCAATGATTTGCCTAAACAGAAGACTATTTAAGATTGAACAAAAGGGTCCAATACAAGCTGATTCTCAGATCTTGATTGAACAGCTGAACTAGCATGCGTTAATGCGCAAATAGACAAAAATGAATCGCTTTTTAAAAGCTGTTTGTCTGTCTGGATATGACTGTTCTAAATTTAACAGTATTACCAATCATAGTTCATATGGAGGAAATTACGCTAAAAATTGGCAGTTTCTTGTAAAAATAAGGATTTTCAACTGGTTATCCAATTTCTAAGTATTTTTCGGTTTTGTAGAATGTTTGTAAATTTCCCAAAATCTGTAAAAACCATCCGACTATTTCTATTTTGTGGATATTCGCTTTAATTTTTCTTCTTTAAATTTTTTTTTTTTCATTACTAGTCAAAATGCAGCCACAAAGACGAATAATCAAATTTGAGTCCCAAGTCTCAACTGTGAATGTTATAACTCAAATATTTAAAAAAAAGTTCGGGCATACCAGTAGCTATTGCAACAAACTTACTGGTCGTTCAAGATCATACCTGTAGAATGGTTTGAAAAGCATTAACATACTATTAACAAATCTTTAGAAAAAACCATTAAAATACAAAACTGTACTTACATTTGATAGCATGTTTTATTAATCTAAAAATAACAAGAGTAGATTTTGCATGATCCACAGGAACAACTGTAGTCATAAGTATAGAAGCTATTTTAAACTTCGTCACAGTTGGTTTGAGTTCCAAAGTATAACAATCCTTGTTTGGTTGAAGAACAATTTGCACCTAATACCTGATTTCTTCAAGCTTGTATGTAAATAGTTGGATTCTGTGATGCCAGGCTCTATTCTTGTGGAAAAGGAGCATTCACTATGCAAAGTTGTCACCAAGCTTCTCAAATATGGTCATTGTGTAGGAAATTCCACCACACACTTGCTACATAAAAAAATATTATTGCTTAAGTGTCATTAACCTTTGAGAATTACCACTTTTTGTTTCTTGAAAACTACACTAAAAAGAGATAAAGACCCAAAGTGAAAATATTCCAAAATTATCATCCCAATTTCTACCAGATTTAGGGTAGAGGAGATGAGAATTTATGCTATGTTCCTATTTCCCCCTTCTCCAACGTTTCTTCCCCTGTCCCTTTAGAATATTCAAAACTTTCTGTTAACAATAGGCAAGTTGCATAATTTACAACCCTTGCCCCTGTGTGTGTGTTTGTGGGGGGGGAAGGGGTCACGAGGTGTAGCTATTGAACTCATTACTATTTTGAACAAAGAGGCCATCTCAAAGTTTTAATTAGTGTTGAGGAGTAAATGGTGCTGGTTACCCTCCTGGTGCTTTTATCACTTAAAAAGGGTACTAGAACTTGTATTTTCCAGTCAAATGAACCCTGTTCAAAGTTTCTGCAACAATTCCTTGCATGCAAGATCACCTGATACAAAAAATAATAATACACAGAACTCACTTCCCTCTTTACTCAGACAGCACTATTGTTCTGTATGTGGTAAACTTGAAAATTCAAAACAGGTTTAGTTGGAATTTATGGAATTGGGGTTTTATTTAAAATTTTTGCTTATTTGATCCAGACTAAAATGTGTATAATGTAGATCACTTCTTTGCTTTAGAGCTATTTTATTTGATTGTAACATAATTAGGCCAAGATACTATATACAATATTGGCTAGTTTAAAAAAATGCACTCAGTTCATTGTTTTTTGGCAGATAGTTTTGTTTTGGACAAAAATAAAGGAAATAATAAATATGATTGAATTTTGTTTTGTTTTTACAGTTAGATGTTTTGTTTTAGTTGGTAAAGCTAAGTGATTTTCCAATGTAAAGTAAAAATGAGTAAGAAAAATAAATGTAATTAATATTGTCTTTAGGTTTTGTAAATTTTTAGATAATTACCAGCAAAGAACTGGATCTTTTGAATATTTTTGAGTGTTATGTTCTCTGTTAAAAGTTCTTCCCTACGGTGCACAGTATTTGGTTTGGATTTTCGAAAATCAAGTCTCACACAAATCATTGTTGCCAGTTCCCGTGAGAGTGTTATGGCGGTAGGAGAGCCTAAAGAACGGGTGTTTAGTCAGCCAAGATAATTTACTCCTAAATGGGAGATAAAAGTAAATCACTCCCATTTCGGTTATGGCAGAAGGTGATGGCTGTTATTTTCCTAGATATATTTCAAGTTTTCGTAGTTTTTCTTACTCTGTAGATTTTGGTTTTGTATTATATTTGCAAAATTTATAATTTTTGCATGATTAAACATAAGAGGGATTAATTTAACCTGCTGAAGTTGTCCTCTCTTCTTAAAGTGTGGAGAGGACTTATTTAATCCAACTAAATTGTTTTGCTTCTTAAAGTTTTACCAGCAGCAATTTCATGTTCAATAGGCCGTGTGTTAATACAATTCTTTTTTTTAAAGACCTCTGCCAGTCTTTCGTTTTTGTTCTTTTCTCATTAATATATGATAAATTTTCTTTTTTACATTCGATTTGTCGGCTGCAGATTATTATTTTGTTTGTGTCTTAAGCTGTTATATTGTTTTTGAGTGATTATCAAGATAGTTTTATTTGATATATGTGATTTTTAACTTAAGAATTACTCATGGACAATAAAAGTCTTCTTGAATTTTTTGTTGTTACTAGCTCATTACTAATTGTCAAGTACAGTGAAGTGAATTCAGAGAAAACCAAGAGCCATAAAAAAAAACATAAATTTAAACAAAAATATATTTAAAGTGCTTGAACTTTGTAAGAATCAGAGTTGGTATTTAAAGTTCTAGACAATGAAAAATTAGTTTATAATTTCGATAACTTCAGATTCGAACAATCACGATCTATGACCCGACTGACCGTGCATCATGTGAAATCAAACTTTGATTTCAGATTTTCAAATAACAAACTTTGGTGAAGTATTTTTTCTTGAAGAATATTTGTTTATGTTTCAAGTAAATTGGTGCTACAGAAGAAATAAGCGAGTATATGATAGACATACTGATTAATGGAGTAATATATACAAATACACTATGCTACGTATTGAAAATAGCCACAGATAAATGAACCAAAATAATTAAAAAATACAAGCCATGAAATGAGCCAAGATAAGCCACAGACATTAACTGGGCATAAAACTATATGTTAATTAAATCTTAACTGATGAAAACTCAAGGATTACCTTTAGTAGACATATAGCCTTTAGCAACTGGCTCCTGCTTTTAACTCAAGGTTAAATTATTAAGACAAGTGCTTGCAGTTGCTGAAAAGGGTAATGAAGCATCTGGGTCTTATTGATGGTTTAAACGTTAGAACTGAGCCTCCTAACTCCAGGACACAAAACAAATGAAGAGTGTTTAAAAATTCGCTAATAGGAAACATAATCATCAACAAGTCCAATATACAGGAAACAAAGAATGGAACTAAGCCACATATCATAGTGAGAAAAGGCTGAAGTTTAAACATTGTTTAAGAGAGTGTCATGTCTAGACAACACATATCCACTTGAAGTTAAGCCATTACATATTATGAATAAACGTTTATACTCATTTTTTAAGCGTTTACATCTCCATAAATTTTCCCCCTATTTCAGATACTATTCAAATTTACATCTTCTAGAAAGTGAACTGCTGATTTATAACTTTAGCGAATCTTTCCTAGGCAATGAAGAACTTATTTCGGTTGTATTTCTCAAAAATGAACCTTTTTTAAAGGCTGCTCAAGAAAATTTGCTTTCATCTGAAGGTTTGCGTTTAATATGTATTCAAAGATTTGTGCTGACAACAAGTGAGTCTTTAACCATTATTAGCGCTTGGTCTTGATCGGTCTGGTGGACACCAGTGGAAAATTATCTTCTGTATATTTTGGAGAAGATTGTGCTCTCTCTTCCATGTCAATTCCTTTTTTTACTGTTCATAAAATTATCGCATCTTCTTACTAATGACAAATATGACCTGAAAAAAAGAAACTTAAACTGTTCCACAACTAAGAAATTCCACTGAAGCTCAAGGTATATGATTAATCTACCTTTGGAAGCTATTGAATCAGGCAAATAAAACTCAAAAATGAGAATATACAGCCCTAATTATGGTAAGAAATTGCTATTTCCCATGCCTGATAACAGATAGATTAAAACCTTAAAAGTATTTAAGTCCACGGCCTTCTAATCCTTTTTTTTCTAACTTCTAACCGTCTTGGGCCTCCTTAGGCTTGAAACATTCTATGAAAATTAGCACTGCTTTGACCCAAAGTGTAAATTTGGTCGAAAATCACGGGAGCAGCCCAGAGAAGCAGGTGGGTAAAAAAAAGCCAAGCAGGTGGGGAAAAAAACAAAAAACAACAGATGACTGTCAGTTTAATTGACACATACTGATATTTATTCTTTAAAGTTTTGACATTTTTTTTATTTATGAAAGTAAGAAAAGTGAAAAAATTTAAAGTATTTTGATTTCAGTAAAGCACAAATTGTGTTCTGGTCTTGAGAAGGTAGGGGGGTTATCAGCCTTACTCATGTTAATTTTTGCTCATTTTGTGTTTGATTCGGCTATTTATTGTGATTTCTGTTCGTTTTGAGTTTCACCCACCTGCTTCTCTGGGCTCTTCCCTTGATTTTCAACCAAATATACCCTTTTAGTCAAAGCAGTGCGTTCTATAAAAATTTATATGCCCCCAGGGCATAACTTACAACCATTGCCCTGAGGGCTTTGGGGGGTTGTCATCCTCAAAGACCTAATTTCCAGAACTTAAAACTACGTTGAATAAAATGGCTATCTCAAAATTTTGATTGGATTAGTTTGGGGAAAAGGTGGGCGTGAGACGGGGGTTAGTGGCCCTCCAATCACTTTCGACTTAAAAAGGGTACTAGCCTTTTGAATTTCCAATCGAATGAGCCTTTTTTGAAGTTTTTACGACAACGTCTTCTATAAAAACCTTATATGCCCCCAGGGCATAACTTACAACCCTGCCCTGAGGGCTGTGGGGGAGTGACCTGCTCAAAAACATATTTTCTACCTGGAAATCAACTACGCTGAACAAAATGGCTATCTCAAAATTTGGATTGGATGCGTTTTGGGAAATGGTGGGCGTGGAAGGGGTGTTAGTTGCCTTCCAATCACTTTCGACTATTAAAAAGGGCACAAGCCACTCCAATTTCCAATTGAATGAGCTCTTTTCGAAGTTTCTACGACAACTTCTTCGATACGAAGTGCCCTGGTCTAAAGAAAAAAAAAAATAATAAAACATCGTGCCAACATCGTTCTTACATGCCCTCAGGGCATAACTTAAACCCTTGCCCTGAGGGTTGTGGGAGAGTGACCTCCTCAAAAACATATTTTCTATTTGGAAATCAACTGCGCTGAACAAAATGGCTATCTCAAAATTTTGATTTGATGTGCTTGGGGGAATGATGGGCGTGGAGGGGGGGGGGGGGTTATTTGCCCTGCAATCACTTTTAAATATTAAAAAGGGCACTATCCACTCCAATTTCCAATCGAATGAGCCTTTTTTGAAGTTTCTACGACAACTCCTTCGTTACGAAGTGCCCTGGTATAGAAAAGAAAAAGAAAAAAAAAATTCATTGTGCAAATATCGTTCTTTACTTAGGCAGTGCTATTGCGCTGCCTATGATTAATAATTGGACATATCACTACGAGACTTTCTTCGCTGAATTTATAGATTTTGCTACTCGGTTTTGGACCTTCACTGCTGGATCTTGGAATTTGTGTTTAAGTCGGACCGAAATTTTGGACCCTCTGAGATTCCATTGTTGCTACTTCGTTTTTGTTGCTTTTTCTTTATTCTGTTTAATTTTGGACCTTTGGTCCAACTTTTCCCGAATTTCAAAAAGTTTGGGCTGGTCCCCTCCCTTGTTGCCAAGCCACTCCCCTTTAAAATCAAGATAAAAAGCTGAATAAACTTCCATTTACATGCATTGTGGGATCCATTGTTCAAATCTTGCCTAAGTTAAGGGTTCCAAATTGAATTAAACTAAAATGCTATAAGAAGAGATTGTGGTTGTTTTTCTTCCTTTTTCTCCAAACAAAATGAGTTAGAACTTTTTCTGTGATCTGGTACAAACGGAGAACATAAGCTGCTTCACTATTCTAAAAGACACTGGGTTGTAAAGCCTTATGCTGTGATTATGGGGTTTTATTGAATATAACAACGGGTATTAAGAAAACGCAAAACACGGAGAAGTGAACGCTGGTGTTTATTGAAATGCAAGAGTTTGAAAAAAGACTCTTGATCCTATATTTTAGTGCTGTTGCTTGTGTCGCACGACTTTAAGTGTGTCAAAATGTAACACGTGCCTATGGAGTTTTAAAAGACTTTAACAGACTTGTCTGTTTATTATTGTTACCAGGGGTGGTTTGAACGGATTTGAAACACCTACGGGGAAAAATCGGCGGCGTGCCTTCGTTTTCCTTTAAAATCAGCTATTTGCCGCCGAAAAGAAAAGTGGCGTCGGCACCGGGGTATGGAACCTAGCTATATGAGGATTGGATATTGGATTGGATGGGGTGTCTGATAAATTTTTAATTACTACCAATTACAAGACATAAACGCAACTATCCTAATTGCTTCACTTGATAGATATGGACTTATTTAACGTTCTCAAGTTTTTCACCACAAAGTTTTCTTGTAGCTTTCTATGAGGAAATGAGGATTTTTTTACTATCCTCTTCAACCCTAATCAAACATATCCATTTTCATCAGTGCTGGGAAAAACAAAAATAATCAAGGATGTTTAGCTCAAAAAGGGACAAGAAAAACGAAGAAGATTGTAAGTAAACATTCATTTGACTAAGGGTCTCTAAGCTAAAATTCTATTTTTGACTATTTTGGAAAGGGGTTGGGTTAGGAAAATGAATCTTTCAGGGATTGGTCTACAGGCTAAAGTAGGCTATGTTCGTGGAACATATTTTGATGTAGGCCTACCTACCTCCACTGGTAAATTTTTACCAAATCATATTGTTGAGTTTCAAATAAAGTGAATATACCATTCAATGCCTTTTTTATGCTGATTACAAATATAACAATCATTTCTATTGGAAATGAATTTTAGACCCCCCTATGTATGTGAATTCAGGATATATATTTGCACATATGGGGGTGGGGTTTTGGTTAGGGGGGGGGGCTGAAATTCAGGTAAAGTTCGACAAAATCACATTATTGAGTTAGGAATAAAGTGAATACACCATTTGATGCCTTTTTTTATGCTGATTGCGAATATAATAAGCATTTTGGTAAAATTCTACTTTAGCTACTTTTGACTATCTTGGAAAGGGGTTAGGTTAAGAAAATGAAACTTTCAGGGATGGTTCTACAGGCTAAAGTATGTCCCGGGAAGATATTTTGAAGTACCCACCTCCACTCCTTCTCCCTCTAGAGGGTCCTGACCTTTGATGACCTTTAAAAATCTGTGGGTTATAGAAGTGAAACCTTGCAAAATAGATCTTCTGCTTAAATGAAGTACAACAAAATTTTTTTCAGCTTCACAACTTTGCTCAATCCCAATTTATATGGTTTTAAAGATATGCAAATACATTTCCTAAATTTTTGAAATAAACTATTTATATGGCTTAAAATTCTGCTCAAATAACTGAAATTGCATTTTCAGAGCTAAAGCCAGAGAAAAAGAAACTGATAACTGAAAATTAATGTAAAATGTTGTTTTGTCAAAATTTCAATGGGTATACCTGTCATGTAGGCAAAATTTCAGGACCCTCTAGAGGGAGAAGGAGTGGAGGTAGGTACTTCAAAATACCTTCCCGGGACATACTTTAGCCTGTAGACCCATCCCTGAAAGTTTCATTTTTCTAACCTAACCCCATTCCAAGATAGCCAAAAGTAGCTAAAGTAGAATTTTACCAGCATTTCTATTGGAAATGAATTTCAGCCACCCCCTATATATGCCAATTCAGGGTTAGGTTAGGTTGGGTTAGGTTAGGTATAGCCTATATAGGGGGGGGGGGCTGAAATTAATTTCCAATAGAAATGCTTATTATATTTGTAATCAGCATAAAAAAAGGCATCAAATGGTGTATTCACTTTAGTTGTTGAGACTATTGTTTCTACATATATGTTTCTATATTGTTTTGAGACTATAGTTTCAAGACTATTTGAGACTGAACAAATTTTAGGGTTCATGAATTAATACAGCCAAAAATTAGTTTTGATCTGTGTAATAGTAATAATATTCTTTTTCATTTTTTTTTGTCTTTTTTTTTTTACTGGAATTCCTTTTTGTGAAGACAATTCAATGAAGTTTACTCAAGTTTTTATTCCCAAGACTCTTTACAAAGACTGTATGGATGCAAGTGACCTCAGGACCTGGAAGCTGAAATCTTAATCATCCTGAGGCCTGAAATCCTAAATTTTTCCAGAAATTTCTACATACTTTTTATTCTAAGTATTGTATTTTTGTATTTATGTTTGGGCCCTGCCTGAGGAATAGTCATGCACACATCCCCCTCACTTCAGATAAAAGTTCTCTTCAATCAGTAGGCCTATAAAAGTCCAATCACAAACCTGATCTGACTATATCTACATATACTGGGGGAGGGTGTATAATAGAACTAGAAATTAGCCAAACAAGTATGGTTTGCTTATTGATTGGTTCTGCTAACATATATAACATAACAAATATTGAACCAACAGGACAAAACTCATGTGAAAAATTAGGTCAAGAGATTTGAGTAGATTAAAATGTAGATAGATTGAAATAGAACTTCAATTTGAAATATAAATGAAACAAGAGGTTTTTGCACTCTTGCCAACTTATAAACTTGATAACTGAATGATGGCTGTATTTTCATTGGCAGTCTACTGCTACTATATGGTTTTCAATGACTCCTACAATTACATTATTATTGCTTTGATCTGGTTTCTGGACTAGACATTGTAATAGAAAAAGAATGAAAAAGAAAAAGAATGCAGCCCCACTATACTTTATTAATATTATATAAGATCAAACACTTGAAATTACTATTTTATTGACTTAAAAACAAGGACTTCTTTTTGGAAATACTGATTATCCTATTTTGATATATATATATATATATATATATATATATATATATATATATATATATATAATATATATATATATATATATATATATATATATATATATATATATATATATATATATATATATATATATATATATATATATATATATATATATATATATATAATATATATATATATATATATATATATATATATATATATATATATATATATATATATATATATATATATCCTTTCAGTGTTTCAGTTTTATTCACATATTAACAAAAAGCTGATTTTCTTCTGGTTCTAAAAATGTAACTTTTATTGCTTGATATTTATTCTATAAACCACAAATATTAAATGTAACATTTTCTTTTCAATTGCTTGTCAAGACAGAGACCACACTTTTAATGTATGCTGACAAATTATTGATGATAATTTCACAAAGAAGGTGGGGCTCTTGTTACTACCCTCACATTGCATCATTTTGTAGTAAAATAGGGGTGGTCCAAAAATCCATCTCTATTTTTTCAGAATACCACAGAAAAGTTGTCTTTCCCAAAAGAGGTCTTTTACCCTGTATACTTTGAATTGGTGTATATAGGGGTTGTGGTTCATTTTTGATGGAAATGCATGTTAAATTTGGATTCAAGATGCAATGCTGACTATTGATGTAATTTTATTTCTTAGCTACCTGAATATGAAGCTGTTCTTTAAGTAGCCTACTCTGTTCTCAGCTAACCAGCCTCAAAAAAATTGGATCAAGCTGTGTGTTGTAGTGCCTGTCTTGTTGGTTGGACAAATTGGAGACACAATACAAGAAAGCTCAAGAGAAGGGGGTGAATTTAATTTTATTCTAGAAAACAGCCATCATTTCTACATCAAACCTCTCACTAACAGACTGGAAAGAGTTGTGGGGGGAACGAGTAACCTGCTCTATGGAGTTGTTCCAGCTACTTTTTTTTTAGTGCCAGCATGAATTAGGCATCCACACTCAGCAATGGGTCTGATTGAAGACCTTTGGAGTGGGATGATCAAGCTAAAGAGTAGATGGTTTTTGCTGCCAAGAGCTATCCTCAGCTTTCTTGTTTAGGATGATCTTACTCAATCAAGGTGGGTGCTCTAAGAGAGATACATGGAGAAGTGGATTCCAAGGAGAAAAAGCTTGTCAACTTTCTTTATAGCTTTGTTTAAGAAGATGAGGCTGGGGGTGCACGCATGGTACTTTTGATTGGGAGATCTTCAGCTCTTTTGTTTTCAGTGCATGAATCTGACAATATAGGCATCAAACCACTTTTCAATTTCCAAAAGATCTAAAGATCAGATCATCATGTTTTGGGGCAACTAAATGTATTGGGTGTCATCAGCAAAGTGATGCAGAGGGCTGGCAATGTTATCTCATATGTCATTTATGTAAAGAATGAAAAGTATAGATCCCAATATACTATCTTGTGGTATGCTTGCCTTTATTAGACATTTGAGGGGAGATGGAACTTACAAACAACACACAGTGAATGATCTGAGAGAAAGCTTTCAATCACTGTTAAATGACTTCCTCTGACACCTTAAGTATAAAGTTTCTTCAGTAGGCTACAATGCCATGTTCTTGTGAAAGCTTTAGCTGTGTTGAATGATGGTAGTTGCATCCTTTTCCCATAAGCTTAATCCACTCCTGGTTCTGGGTCATTGAGCAGTCAAGCGTTGAATGCTTCTGGTGGAATCTACATTAACAGTTGCCCACATGTTTGTTTGACTCTAGGTACTGATAAAGTTAATGAAATCAAGTGTTTTTGTTTGCTTTCTTAATGCAGGAGAGGAGGCTGGTAGGCCTATAAGAGCCCAAGCTCATTGGATCACCTTCGGATTTGGGTATAGGAGTTACATAGGCAGGTTTCTGTTTGTGTTGAAAGGTTCCAGAGGAAAAACACAGCTAGAAAAGCAATGACTGACAACTCTTAGCAGAGGCATTTTGGTGCTTGGAAGCAAATTTCTCTTTATATGGAATATATGATTGCCAAACTGGGGAAACTTGTCTTATGGTTTTTTTTTAAAATCAAATAGATATTTTTTGCTCTTTGAAAGTAGCCTTTGCTTGGTTGCCTTTTGTTTTGCTTGGATAGCTTTTGCTGCAGTGGACATTGAACCAAGATTTGTCCTTGCTCATTTCCTAGATTGTACTTTGATGGTATGTAATGCAATACAGTCAACTATGGCCTGCTGTTACCTTTCTGCAGCTTTCTTGGACCCTTCAAGGAGGAAGGTTCTCATTACTGAGAAGCATGTGCATTCCTTAATTCATCCCAATCTCCTCTTTGTATTGACAGATTTGTCACTTGTGCTTTATAGGCAGAGGAAAACAAAGATTTCCATGTGTAATGACAAAAATGTGGTTGTGTGTGAAAGCATGATTGTCAATGTTAAAGGAATTTGGGTGATCCAGAAGAAAAAGATCAATACAAGATGATCCATTTGGGCTATGGTGGGTATCAAATTCAATCAGTTGTTCAAGCCCATGCAAAAGAGAAAGACCATACTAGTCTGACCCCTCCTTATCAGTGTTTTTGCTATGGTGCATCATGCTATAATGAATATTAACAACTCCATGGAGGATAATGGCAGACTTGGAGTATTTATCCCAAATGGAATCAAAGAAATTTCCATGGTAACTCCTGGTCTGGTTGTTGGATCTGACAGGCAGTGGTGGAACCAGGGGGGCGCCTCCCCTCACGTAGTTTAAAGTAGTGTAAATTTACTTAATTAGTGCAAGTTTGCGTTAGTAAACTTGCTCCTAACACAAGTTTATCAGATAGCGCTGCCTAAGTAAAGAACTATGTGGGCACAATGTGTTTTTTTTTCTCCACCCGGGCACTTTGTATCAAATGAGTTGTTGTAGAAAATTTAAAAAGGGCTCATTCGATTGGAAACTGGAGTGGCTAGTGCCCTTTTTAATAGGCAAAAGTGATTTGAGGGCAACTAGCCCCCCCCCCCCACGCCCATTGTTCCCCAAAACACATCCAATCAAAATTTTGAGATAGCCATTTTATTCAGCATAGTTGATTTCCAGATAGAAAATATGTTTTTTAGGAGGACACTCCCCCACAACCCTCAGGGCAAGGGTTTTAAGTTATGCCCTGGGGGCATAAAGGTTTTTATACAAGGCTTTGTCCTAGAAACTTCAAAACAGGCTCAGGCGATTGGAAATTCAAAGAGCTAGTACCCTTTTTAATAGTCAAAAGTGATTGGAGGGCAACTAGCCCCCCCCCCTCCCATGCCCATCATTCCCCCAAACACATCCAATCAAAATTTTGAGATAGCCATTTTGTTCAGCATAGTTGATTTCCAGATAGAAAATATGTTTTTGAGGAGGACACTCCCCCACAACCCTCAGGGCATGGGTTTTAAGTTATGCCCTGGGGGCATATAAGGTTTTTTTTATAGAAGTCGTTGTCGTAGAAACTTCAAAACAGGCTCATTCGATTGGAAATTCAAAAGGCTAGTATCCTTTTTAATAGTCGAAAGTGATTTGAGGGCAACTAGCCCCCCCCCACGCCTTTCATTCCCCCAAACACATCCAATCAAAATTTTGAGATTGCCATTTTGTTCAGCATAGTTGATTTCCATATAGAAAATATGTTTTTGAGGAGGACACTCTCCCACAACTCTTAGGGTAAGGGTTTTAAGTAATGGCCTGGGGGCATATAAGGTTTTTGTAGAAGGCATTGTTGTAGAAACTTCACACAGGCTCATTCAATTGGAAATTCAAAGGGCTAGTACCCTTTTTAATAGTCGAAAGTGATTGGAGGGCAACTAGCCCCCCCCAGGCCCATCATCCCCCCAAACACATCCAATCAAAATTTTGAGATAGCCATTTTGTTCAGCATAGTTGATTTCCAGATAGAAAATATGTTTTTGAGGAGGAAGTTGTTGTAGAAACTTCAAAAAGGGCTCATTCGATTAGAAATGGGAGTGGCTAGTGCCCTTTTTAATAGTCGAAAGTGATTGGAGGGCAACTAGCCCTCTCCCACAACCCTCCAAACTCCCCCACAACCCTCAGGGCAAGGGTTTTAAGTTACGCCCTGGGGGCATACAAGGTTTTTATAGAAGGCGTTTTCATAGAAACTTCAAAAACAGCTCATTTGATTGAAATTCAAAGGGCTAGTGCCCTTTTTAATAGTCCAAAGGGATTGGAGGGCAACTAGCCCCCCATGCCCATCTTTCCCCCAAACACATGCAATCAAAATTGTGAGATGGCCATTTTGTTCAACATAGGTGATTTCCAGATAGAAAATATGTTTTTGAGGAGGACACTCCCCCACAACCCTCAGGGCAAGGGTTTTAAGTTATGCCCTGGGGGCATATAAGGTTTTTGTAGAAGGCGTGGTCATAGAAACTTCAAAACAGGCTCATTTGATTGGAAATTCAAAGGGCTAGTGCCCTTTTTAATAGTCAAAAGTGATTGGAGGGCAACTAGCCCCCCCCTCCCCCCCACGCCCATCATTCCCCCAAACACATCCAATAAAAATTTTGATATAGCCATTTTGTTCAGCATAGTTGTTTTCCAGATAGAAAATATGTTTTTGAGGAGGACACTCCCTCACAACCCTCAGGGCAAGGGTTTTAAGTTATGGCCTGGGGGCATATAAGGGCTTTATAGAAGGCGTTGTCATAGAAAATTCAAAACAGGCTCATTTGATTGGGAATTTAAAGGGCTAGTACCCTTTTTAATAGTTGAAAGTGATTAGAGGGCAACTAGCCCCCCCCCCCCCCCACACCCATCATTCCCCGGAACACATCCAATCAAAATTTTGAGATAGCTATTTTGTTCAACGTAGTTTTAAGTTCTGGAAATTAGGTCTTTGAGGATGACAACCTCCTCACAGCCCTCAGGACAAGGGTTGTAAGTTATGGTTACAACCATAACTTACCATAACCAAAGTTATGGTTATATAAAGTTTTATAGAATGCGTTGTTGTAGAAACTTCAAAAAGGGCTCATTTGATTAGAAATTGAAATGGCTTGTGCCCTTTTTAATAGTCAAAAGTAATTGGAAGGCAACTAACACCCTTCCAGCGCCCACCATTTCCCCAAACACATCCAATCAAAATATTGAGATAGCCATTTTGTTCCATGTAGTTAAAGTTCAGGAAATTCTACCTTTGAGCAGACACTCCCCCCACAGTCTTCAGAGCAAGGGTTATAAGTTATGCCCTGGGGGCATATAAGTTTTTATTGAAATCTTTGTTGTAGAAACTTGAAAAAGGGCTCATTTGATTGGAAATTCAAAGGTATTGTGCTCATTAGTCGAAAGTGATTTGAGGGCAACTAGGCCCCCTCTCTCACCCACCTTTTCCCCAAACACATCCAATCAAAATTTTTAGATAGTCATTTTATTCAGTGTTTTCGATTTCCAGATAGAAATTCTGTTTTTGAGGACACTCCCCCACAGCCGTCAGGGCAAGGGTTGTAAGTTATGCCCTGGGGGCATATAAGGCTTTTACTGAATGCGTCATTGTATAAACTTCAAAAATGACTCATTTGAATGGAAATTGAAATGGCTAGTGCCCTTTTTAATAGTCGAAAGTGATTGGAAGGCAACAAACACCCCTTCCACGCCCACCATTTCCCCAAACATATCCAATCAAAATTTCTTGATAGCCATTTTGTTCCATGAAGTTTAAAGTTTAGGAAATTATACCTTTGAGCAGGACACTCTCCCCATAGTCTTCAGGGCATGGGTTATAAGTTATGCCCTGGGGGCATATAAGGTTTTTATTGAAATGGGCAACTAACCCCCCTCTCACGCCCACCATTTCCCCAAACACATCCAATCAAAATTTTGAGATATCCATTTTGTTCAACGTAGTCGAAAGTTCTGGAAATTAGGTCTTTTAAGATAAAAACCCCATCAGAGCTTTCAGTGCAAGGGTTGTAATTTGTGCCCTGGGGGCATATAAGGTTTATATAGAAAGTTTTTGTAGAAATTTCAAAAGGGGCTCATTTGATTGGAAATTGAAATTGCCCTTTTTAATAGTCGAAAGTGAGTGGAGAGTAATTAACCCCCCTCTCATGCCCTCCATTTCCCCAAACACATTCAATCAATGCTTAGATATAGCCATTTTGTTGAACGTAGTTGAAAGTTCTGGAAATTATGTGTTTAAGGATGACAAACCCCCAAGAGTCCCCAGGGCAAAGGTTGTAAGTTATGCCCAGGGGGCATATAAGGTTTTTAATGATAGAGTTGGCGTAAAAGCTTCAAAAGGGGCTCATTCAATTGGAAATTGAGAGGGATAGTGCCCTTTTTAATAGTTGAAAGTGATTGGATGGTAACTAACCCCTCTCTCACGCCCACCATTCCCTCAAACACATCCAATCAAAATTTTAAGATAGCCATTTTGTTCAACGTAGTAGAAAATTCTAGAAATTAGGTCTGTGAGGATGACAACCCCCCACCCAGCCCTCAGGGCGAGGGTTGTAAGTTATCCCCTGGGGGCATATAAGGTTTTTATTGAAAGCGTTGTCGTAGAAACTTCAAAAGAGCTCTTTTGGTTGTAAATTGAAAGGGCTAGTGCCTTTTTTAAGAGTTAAAAGTGATTGGAGAGACTAACGCCCCCTTCACGCCCACCATTTTCCCGGACACATCTAATCAAAATTTTGAGATAGCCATTTTGTGTAATGTAGTTGAAAGTTCTGGAAATTAGGTCTTAGAGGATGACAACCACCCTCACAGCCCTTAGGGTAAGAGTTTTAATTTATGCCCTGGGGCCATATAAGGTTTTTATAGGAAGTGTTGTCATAGAAACTCGAGAAAGGCTCATTCGATTGGAATTCGAAAGGCCTAGTGTCCTTTTTAATAATCGAAAGTAATTGGAAGGCTTGACATTTTTATAGTAAAGATTGATGTGGATATAATGAATTATTTTGTTGTTGTTGCTTAGACCAGGGTACTTTGTATCAAAGGAGTTGTCGTAGGAACTTCGAAAAGGGCTCATTCGATTTAAAATAGAAAGGGCTAATGCCCTTTTTAATAGTCGAAAGTGATTGGAGGGAAACTAATCCCCCTCCCACGCCCATCCTCCCATTTGACTTCATGTTTAAAAACTAAATGTTGCCATAAGATTAAATCAAAATGCACTGTGTTAATGCTAATTCCCAATAAGGCATCTCAGCAGTATCCCAAGAACAACTGAGGGTATTATGTTCAAACTTTTGGGGCTGCTTCTGCTCTTAAAATTTAACCAAATCAAAACAGCGTAAGCGTATCCAAGCTATCAAAGAAAGTAAACAGATTTTTTTGCGAATGGTATCAAGTTTTCCATTTCAGGTCAACTAGAGGAGGTATGAAACTAAAATAAACACTACTATTTGTGTCCAGATTTTTAAGGGGGTGTATGTTGTTAAAAATTGCTGAACATTTTTCTCCAGCATACAAATAGCAGGCCAAATTATAAATTCTTAAAAAAACGAAAAGATTTAAAGTATTATTTTCTTTTTCTCTGAAAAGACTATGTCAATATAAAACGAACAGAAATTAATTAAAAAAACTTTCCACAAAATAAGTTTTTCAAAGAAAAGTAAAGAACTCCATTAAGCCAAAAATGAGCAAAAATAAAATCAAATAATCTACCAAGCGTGAAACTACCACAAATCAGCATCGATAAATAAATGAAACCCAAAACGAGCAGAAATTACCATAAATAACCGAGTCAAACTCAAAACGAGCAGAAATTAACATAAGTTGGGCTCAAAAAACCCCTATGCCTTCCCAAGGCCAGAACATAATTTGTACTTTACTGAAAAAAATACAAATCAATGTGCATTGTCAGTTTAATATACATTTACTGATATTTAGTATCAAAATCTTAATATTATTTGATTTATTAAAGTTATAAAAGTAAAAACATTTATTTTTTTTCAGTAAAGTGCAAATTATGTTCTAGTGCAAAGTAAAGTGCAAAGTATGTATAATATATAAAAATATATTATAAACATTTTGCATTGATTCAACTGTTGAAGTAGTCATTAACTGTCTGACTACTGGCCATCTTACCTTAAGTTAGAAAAAAGAGGTTCTAAGTAAAAGGATGTTTTTAAAAACAGTTCATGCTTGATCCATTATAATATGCCATGGATGTAAAATAATGTTAGCCAAACTACTATGTTATAAAATGATGTAATTTGCTTATAATTTGTTATTCATTAATTTATTTAAATTCAAATATTTTTATATACATTCTTTAAAATGCACTCTCCTTATCAAAAGCTCTTTAGTTTTTCAGGTTAATTCTTGTTATTAAAGCAAAGCTATGATAAAACAAAACAATTTTTCTACATAAAGAATTTAAGGCTCTCATCAAAAAGGGATTTGAAACTTACAGGAATGGAAACTGGTGCTAGTAGAAAAATCAACGCCATCTAGCATAAGGCAACACTTGGCGTTTTTTCAAGCTCTGTAATCATTTTTCTGTCAGGAACTGAGATCAGCTAGTTTATACTACCCTAATTTTACCAATTACACTAATTAAACAAATTATTCTTAGTAATACACTGAAAAGAATACCAAGCATTAGCAAACCCTAGACGGTATTGGTAGTTTTTGTTATGTCAACACTAGTGCCAGTTTTGACTCTTTGTAAGTTACCCATGCTCTTTAGCTCCCATAGGATAAGTAAGAATATGTCTAGATCTAGACAAAAGTTAGTATTTATGCCTTGAAAGCATTAACACTTTATATTACTGTTGGTCCATCAATATGACACTTTCAAGCATTTGTGTTTTTTGGATCCTACTGAGAATTGGACTGTACTGTATCTAGTCCTGAGTAGTTGCTAAATTAATTGCATTAAGTTGCACTTGCTAGCAAGATAAGATGGTAGAGACCTCCCCTAGTCTTCCTGCTCTTGATGTGGATATGATAAAGTTGGATATTATTCCAGTTGTGCCTCTATTCAGCTTTTTTCCCAAACCTTGTCAACACCTGCCTGCTCTTGATGGCTATGATAAAGTTGGATATTATTCCAGTTTTGCATCCATTCAGCTTTTTTCCCAAACCTTGTCAACACCTGCCTGCTCTTGATGGCTATGATAAAGTTGGATATTATTCCAGTTGTGCCTCCATTCAGCTTTTTCCCAATCCTTGTCTCCACTAAACTTCCTGCTGTTGATTTGGCCATGATAAAGTTGGATGTAATTCCAGTTGTGCCTCCATTCAGCTTCTCTCCCAAACCTTTTCAGTACCTGCCTTGAATGAGTGTAGGTTTTCTGAGTAGATAATCAGTTCTGACTGGCTGTTCTTAGAGGATGGAAAATAAATAAATTTTGTCGTTGCCTGCCCTAACTCTGGAGGAGAATAAGCTTTTTGTTGTAACTGGCCAAAGATGGACTAATACCATTTGTGTTTAACAGTCTGTGTGCCATGATCATGTCACCTTTTTTCATTTTTGGATATGAGAGCTGGTAACTCCTGAAATGGAAAGGTGCTCTTTGAACTGGTAACTCCCAAAATGTAAATGTACTTACAACTCCCGAAATGTAAAGGGGCTCTTGGAGCCGGTAACTCCCAAAATGTAAAGGTGCTTTTGGAGCCGGTAACTCCCGAAGTGTAAAGGTGCTCTTGGAGCCAGTAACTCCTGAAACGTAAAGGTGCTCTTGGAGCCGGTAACTCCCGAAATGTAAAGGTGCTCTTGGAGCTGGTAACTCCCAAAATTTAAAGGTGCTCTTGGAGCTGGTAACTTCCAAAATATAAAGTGGTCTTTGAATGGGGCTGTTGGAGGCTGGGAAAAAGCTTAGTAGCCCTCTAATTTACAATTTTTTGGGTTTTCATGTCCAACTTATTTTGGGACAGGGCAATAATCTTAGCCTACTGTTATATCAGTGTATCTTTGGTGTTCTTTTTCAAATATTGTTCTAATTTCTTTTATTAATTTCAGTGGAAGGTGGGAATCTCTTTGGAAATTTGGATAAAAGCGCATTGTTACTTGAAGCGTCATCTTTATTCAATGAGACATCACTAAATACAAGAAAGTGCACTTTTTGTCTTGGCAAGATTCTAGTCCTGTTAAACCAGGTTAGTTGATTAGAAAATTCACTTAATTATTAATTATGCATTACTAGGGATATTCAGTGAAAAAAAACAACGTTAAAAATTGCAAACAAGTTAACATATGCTGCTTGTCCCCTCCCCCTGGGGCCATCTGTAAAGGTGTTTGTTATGACCTCATTAGGCCACCAAGACATTCTACAAAGGGTTTGCAATCTTTACTCTAAAACTAATGAAGGGTATTTGATACAAACAAAGTAATAAAATTAATGCTTTTGGAATCAAAAGAAAACAAGAATTCAATTGATATGTGAATAAAATTGAAAGACAAAAGGGATAAATATAACAAAACTGGTTATTTGATCATTCCAAAAATGTATTCATGGAGGTAAGTTAATATACTAATAACTTGAGGTGTTTAGTCTGGAATAATTTTGGTAATAACCCTATTTCTGACAATTAATAGTGGTCTTTTCTTATGCTATAGCAATCAGGAAAGTTACTTTTTATAGAACTCTATGATGATAAATTTGGTTTTGTCATTTTCTGCTGGTTTTTAATACCTGCTCCATATTTTAAAATTTTTCATCTGCTAAGTGCTGAAATTGTATAACCATATATGAAGGTCTTGTTGATAAAACTTTATTGTTTTAGATGTGTATGGTTGTGTTTGTTCCCACTTTAAAATTTAAAAAATGGAATTTCATTTTTACTGTCCTTGGTAATGCAAGTAATTCTTATAACTAGGGGAGGATGGGAATGGTTGGTCACATTTTTTTTTCTAGTAGAAAGTTTAGCCAAAGTATGAAGGCCAGAAGAATGGTTTTGACATAGAAAGATGCAGCATTCATTGTTCTAGCTTCTTTGATTTTTTTAGATTTATGCATCCATTGTTTTTTTTACGCACATTTTTAACAGGTGAGGTAAAAAGTGACCAATGTGCCCAGGTCTGGGCAGGTTGGTCTTGGACATGGGATAGGTTGGTTACAAAATGAGTCATCTTTGTTTTACTTCCGAGACCTGACACAATTACAGTAGTAGTCTTGTTTCATTTACAAGGTGTATATTTTGCTTCAAATAAAATTTTTTCAACTTCAATTATCAACTGTTCAGCTTCAAGTACAACAAAAACTGAAAAAGACATGACTTGTTCAACTGAGTACTCCCCAAGTCAAACGTCAAACACTAGTGCTTTCACAGCACGTTCAGTCCCTCCAGAGGTCGTGGGAACTGGGAGCTTCAAAACAATATCACTTTGAGGGACTAGAGCCTCGTTTATTAGGGACTAGAGCCAATTACTTCTGAGAAAACAAATTTCCATGTGGGAGATTTCCTACGAAGGAAGGTCACATCATATCCCTCGCTCGTTTCTTCCTTCACTTCACCTGCAAAGTATCATTTCTTCTTCTTGCTGGCAAATGCCTCAAGAACGAAATCACCCACACTGATCCTTTTCAGTTGGAGTGTCATCCGTATCAGCATCAAGATCCGAGTCATCGTCCAAGACCATTTCTCTTTCACTATCAGAGCTCGCACCCGCTTCGGCGAAAAGTGCCCTTACTTCTGTAGTCTTTTTGCTTGATCCACTGGTGTTTCTCATCCCACTAAAAATAGGCTTCCCAATTTTTCGTTTCTTCTTAGCTGACAGTTCTTCAATCAAGGCATTCTTAACTGGTGTGTCTGTGAGAACTTGAGATTTGTCCTTCTTTTATTTGATTGCATCAGCTTTTTTGGCCGAGCTTTTGGATAGGGTCTTACTACTTCTTGACTGGTAGCAGCAGATACTAATGCCACTGGAGCTCGAGAAGTTGTCGAACTCCCTAGTTCTGCCACTGAGTGGCTCGAACAATCCTCTGCATCAATCGCATCGGACACAGTTCTTTATGAAATATTGGATGGCTTGGGTCTGTCGGTAACATCAGCGGCTAGGGATTCCTCATCCCCGAACACATGGCGATCGCAGGGCCAGATTCCAGTGACCCTGAATCCAGAGGTGATATTCGTTGGAGTCAAAGCACAAAGAAAGGTAGTTCCAACTAATTCCGCAACGTCATAGATAGAAATGGGTTGTCCTGGATTCTTTGTCATCCATGTGTCACAAGCAGCATTGTAGTATGAATTGAATGGGCTGTAACAACTTCTATCTAGTGGGTGCAGTTTATGGCTTGTGTGGGGTGGGAAAGTTAACGCAATAATGTGGGACTTTTTAATAAGCTCAAGTGACTCAATGGTAAAATGACTGGCGTGATTGTCCATTAGAAGCAGCACTGGTCTGTCAACACTTGGCTTGCTATTGCGAATGAAGTGCTCCAGAAAAACAACGAATTTCTCTCCAGTCATTCATCCTGAGGGACGAGAAACACCCACACTCCCTGGCGGAGATCCCTTCATCATGTGTGGGAGATACTTTACCCTTGGGAAAATCATGAAAGGTGGGATAACATTACCTTGAGCTGACACAGCTGTACACATGGTAACTAGTGCGGCTCTTTCTCCAGATGTAATCCTGCCAACTTGTTTCTTTCCCTTCTCAGCAACTATTTTTCTTGGATTCTGAACCGTAGTGGGGCCAGTCTCGTCTACATTCCAAACATCACAAGCATCAAAACTATACTTACGCAAAAGTTTGTCGTATGTGTAAAAAAAAGCATTGACTACAGGTCTGTTAAAAGCAGTTACCCTTGCAACACTTGTCGCTTCTGGAGATCTGAGAGAAAGCGTTGGTTTACGCCGTAAGAAGGCCCAGAGCCAGTCCTTACCAGCTGTTCTAGCTTCTTCCCAATGACGAATATCCTTGCCGAGTTTCTCTGCAAACTCAAATGCCAAGGTTCTGACTTCTTTGGCGACAGTCCGTGGTGAAGATGGGATGCTCTGGCAAGATATTGCTCAAGACTTTTCTCTTCTTCAGCCGTGAAAACTATGCGCGTTTTATACCGTGGCACAAACTGCTCTAGGGTATCATTACTTACATCGGTTGCACTTGTACAACCTTCTTCAGAGAATTTCTGGGCACAGCGTTTTAGAGTCGAGCGGGGGATATCCATCTCGCGTGCAAAGGTGGCAAATTTTCCACCTTCCAGTACTTTTTGCACAGCTTGTCTCATGACTTCTGGGGGAATGGTGCCATTCTGTGTTTTTCTATTGTAAGTCCGCATGTCTGTTGGATCTCACCTAGAAAGATGACATAATGATACCCAAAAATAATGATAAAGATCTGCAATTTAACTATAAAGCACTATGAAGAAAGCAACTTTAAAAGCTGTATGATTTATAATATCACCACGTCCAATACGCAAGAATATATTTTTTTTATAGATTTGCAAGTTTTTTTTATATAGATTTTGATAGGGTATAACGAATTGTAATGGAACAAAATGTCACTTTGTCACTAGTCTTTGTCTATAATTAATTAAAAAAGCTTTTTCCACAAAATAAGTTTTTAAAAGAATGGCAAAGAACTCCATTAAACCAAAAATGAGCAAAAATAAAGTCAAATAATATAAAGATCTGTATTTATGGAACAAATTTGAATTTTCTTCTTTTTTTCACCCAGTGGAGCAGGTTGGACAGTGCACCTTCAAAGTGACCAACCTGCCCTCCCAAAAAATGTCCAACCTGCCCCACACAGGACGCACGAATAAAAACACGGCTCCATGAAAAACCAATAATGTTGAGCAGGGGCGTCCTGAGGCTAATCTTATTGGGGGTGGGGGATCTTCGTAAATTTTACCGAATCGCTACCTGATTTATGCCGAATTTTCAGCAGAAATCAAGGATTTTGTCAAATTTCGGCCGATTTTGCAAAATTTCTGCAAAAATTTTCGCCTCGGGCGAAAATTTTACCAAATGTCAAAAAAGTTGGGGGGGGGGTGCCCCTCCCCCTCCTCGGGATGCCCTTGATGTTGAGAACTTGCTTCCAAGCCTAAAAGGAAACCAATTAACAGGCTGCTCTATCCTGGAATCATTTCTGAGATCAGCCTTCTCATTCTCTCTCAAAACAACATTAAGTCTAGTAACAATTCTGAAAAAAAACTCACCAAAAAAGAGAAAAGTTATGTTCACTCTTTTCATATGGAGGCTACCGCTGCCGTTTTTTCATGGAGTGACTGCACTATAATTCCTCACATTCAGTAGGAGTTTCCGATTTTTTTTTTCAACAGATGGCAGACAAATATCCAAGTGTTCAACCTGCCCCACTGACCAACCATCCCCACCCTCCCCTAAGTATTGTTATGATCCCATTTTACAATGCCTACTTTTTTTTTGGTCCAAGATGAATCAACAAAAATCATTCTTATTTGTAAACTTATCATCTGCAAAATATGACTAAACCATCTTAACCTTTCTTTCATTATGGGGAGCAGGATCTAATTAGATTTTTTATTACAGCTAAATAGAAAGCAGGTTGTCTACATTGGGGGGGGGGAATATCCTAAAGAATTATTTAAGGGAAATGGGAACTTCCTGGGAGGATGCAAAGAGGGGGGCTTTGAATAAATTAAGATGGAATAGGAGCATGTGTAGCTGTGTTGGCATCAGGTGGATTGGTACTGCAGTGAATTGTTAGTAGTAGTAGTTATTATTTGATATACAGGCAATCAAACAAGTACTTAACATTATCCATAGACAGTTCAACTGTAAAATTAAAATATAGTATATCTTCTTTGGTCTTATAAAGATGACAATAACAGCCAGTTTCGGGCCATTGCCTACTTTTATGTTTTGTCACTTTCCTTGTTAAGCTCGTTGCCTCTTTTCTCTCTAATAGATCTCAAGCAGTTAAATATCTAAATTGTTTCTCAGATCATCTCCCCATATCTAATGGCATTCCTCAGGGGACTATTCTAGGCCCTCTCCTTTTTTCTCTTATGATTAACAGCCTTTCAACCCTTCATGACAATAGGTGGAAATTTGTCGATGATTTGACAGTTTTAGAGATATGTCATAAAAACATGTTTAGCAACCCAATGGGCATACTCCAAGATATTGCCTGTGAGGCCTCTTCCCTTGACATGACAGTTAACCCTTCTAAATCCGCAATATTCTCAGTAAGTTTCCTTAAGTCCCCTCCCCTTTTTCTTGCTCCTATTCCTCCTGAAATCTCTGTCACGTCTCTTAAACTGCTTGGTGTTACAATTTCTTCCAATTTGAAATGGGATGCCCATATAAATAATATCCCACGACAAGCAAACTCCTCACTTTCCCTCCTTAAACTTTTAAATAAATTTAGTTGCCCCCAATCACATTTACTACAAGTATACATTTCTTTTATGCGTCCCATATTAGAGTATGCTTGTCCTGTGTGGCACCCTGGCTTCTCAAATGAAGCAACACAAAAATTGAAAATGTCCAAAAGACAGCTCTAAGAATTATTTTTAAAGAGGACAAGATACCATATTTGCATTTGTTAAATATTTCAAAACTAGAGACCCTCGAGAGACGAAGAAATAATTTTTGCCTCCGTTTTGGTAAATTGGCACTTTTGCAACCCCCGTACTGCGAACCTTTTCCCTGAATACCATGTACCTGATAGAAATCGTCCTCCACGAACTGTGTCCCAGCCTATCCCCACCTTATCTCCCGTTCTTTGTAATACCTTGCGGTATAAGAAATCTTTTATCCCTTTTTTTACTGATATTATAAATAGTTGTTAAGTTGTACATAAATTTTATCTTATATCTTACATGGTAAAAGAAACAGCTCGTTTTTCTTTTTACTCTTTTTTTGTTCCCTATCCCCTTTTTATGTTGTTTTTTAAACATTTGTTAATGTATATATTATTTATTTTTTCAGTTTTATCAGTTTTTATCTTTTTAATTAGTTGCCATTTTGCAGTTTTTAATATAAGTGACAAAGGAATCATAGCAAACCGATATTTATTTGTTTTTATTTTTTTTCATTGGTTGCCAATTTTTTAGTTGTTGTGCTTTTGTTATGATTTTCTTGTTTGTTTTTTTTTTTTATGGACTTCAAATTCGAATTCGGCACTTCAGGGCTTGTGATAGTAATTTATCGAAATAAATATCTATCTATCATTCTACTACTCTCATCAAATTTCACCCAAACTTTTTCTCCTGGGCACAATTCTTTCAGCTCCTTGGCATTCTTGTTGTGAGCACTCTGTTGTCTACCTTGAGCTTTCTCTCTAGCTTTCTCAAAAACATGTTTTGTGATTATTTTTGGTCGCAGCTGTGATGGCAGTGCTGGAACCATTGACCGTGTTTTTCTGCTCATAAGCAGCTGTACTGGTGAATATGCTCCATCAATTGGAGTGTTTCGGTACTCTAACAATGCAATATATGGATCTGTTTGACTTTCTGAGTCATTATCCTTTTTGCGGTCTGGACTGCCTTTTCGCTCATCCCATTCGATTGGGGGTATCGGAGACTCCCTGTGATGTGGTTGGTATCCCAAGTTTCTGTAAAGACTCGAAACTTTTCTGAGCTGAATTGTGGCCCATTATCTGAAGTGATTTGATCTGGTATACCATATCTTGTAAATGCATTTTCAATTTTAAGATCACTTGTTGTGAATTTTAAATGGCAAGCTTATCCACTTCGAAAAATCGACTATAATAGTCTATGGTGATGAGATAATATAATAGTCCCTGCTGCTAAATGTAAAAATTTCCACACCCACACGTTGGAATGGATACTGGGGGACTTCTGAGGACACTAGTGGCTCCTTCTGTTGATTCATCTGATATCTGGCCCATATTTCACATCTAGAAACAATTTGCGTAACATTTTTTGTGATGTTAGGCCAAAATACCGAGCTACGAGCTCTTTCTTTGGATTTCACAATTCCACGATGTGAAGAATGAAGCTATTGCAGTATATCTCCACGAAGTGTCTTGGGTACTACAATATGTTGGTCTTTCAGTATAATACCATTGTTTGCGACCAGCTCGTCTCTGTAGATCCAATATTGTAGAATTATAGATGTTACTTGTCTTTGCTCATTAGGCCAGCCAGATTCAATAATATCTGATAGTGTATTTAGCTCACTATCTCTCAGCGTTTCCTCACGGATATTCTTTAGTTTGTTTCTGCTCACAGGGATACCTCTAAAGAATGCATGAATAGCTACTTCTCCTTCGATTTGGATTTCTGGGTCTTGATCTGGTAAGTGCATCCGTGATAATGCATCTGCTACAGGAATATCTTTGCCAGGGCGGTACTGAAATGACAGTTCATATTGCCGGAGCACTAGCATCATTCTTTGCAATCTAGGTCGTGCTCTGTTTATAGGTTTGGACAAAATTGCCTCTAGTGGTTTGTGATCTGTTGTCACAATGATCTTTCTACCGCAAATATATTGGTGGAAATGTGTACAGGCGAATACAATGCCCAGCAGTTGTTTTTCGATTTGTGAGTACTGCTTTTCAGTATCACTCAGAGACCTGAAAGCAAAGGCTACTGTTGCATGATCTGCAATCAGCTGAGCACCAAGTCCATGTTGTGATGCATCTGTTATCCCTTCTACAACAGTGCTTTCAGTACCAAAATAGGCAAGATTGCTGCAAATGGCTTCCTGGATTCTGGCTCTGGCCTGGTTGTGTTCTGCTTTCCACTCAAACTCCTTGGCCTTTTCTAATTCCCGAAGTGGTTGGTTTAAGGTAGAGAGGGCAGGAATATATCTTGACAAATAGTTGAACATGCCTAGGAGAGTCTGCAACTCATCGTTGCTTTTGGGGGCTGGCATTTCCCTGATTGCTCTAAGTTTGGAACGATCAGGTTTCATATCTCCTTTTGTCAGTCTATGACCAAAATAAAGGATAGATTCAGCATCAAACAGACACCTTTCTTTATTGAAATTGATGCCTTTCTCACGAGCCCTTTCCAGAACTTTCCTCAGCCTCCTATCATACTCTTTTGTACTGCTAGCCATTCCAGCAACATCTTCAACAATCAGTCCAATATTAATATCTTCAAATGCCTTTTCCATCCACTTTTGGTACTCATCCTGAGCTGATCAAACAGTTCGTGGTAACGAACTGTTTGAACGAACTTTTTTTTTATTTAATATGAGCCCAAAAGGATATCTTTTGAACATATACCTTCCAAATTTGGTGTTGAAAGTGATTAAATCGGCAGACTCCTCATCCAAAACCATTGACCAGTAGCCATTTCTAGCATCAGTCTTGAAAAATCGCTCTGCTCCTGCACATTTTACTGCAATATCATCGAAACTAGGAATTGGGCGATGTGGACTTTTTATGCATTTATTCAAATCTACAGGATCCAGGCAAATCCGGATTCCATCTGGTTTCTTAACCAGAACAATGGAATTGACCCAGTCTGTTGGTTTCTTCATCTTCTCTATGGTGCCAAGATTTTCTAGTCTGTCATGTTCTTCTTTTAATTTTGTTTGAAGGGCATAGGGAACTCTTAGGTGGTTGTACAGTTGGTACTGATCTTTCCTTTAAGTAAATGTGACATTTTCCAGACAATATGCCAATACCATGGAATACATCATCATACTCCTCAAGGATCTGTTGCACTTCAGGTCTGATGGAATCCTTATATGGTACCTTATCAAATGGTAGGCTGAGCACAAATTTTATCAAGTTCATCTGTTCACTTGTTTATCTACTAAGTATTGAACCTTGGTTGGTTTCCACAAAATGAAAGGCATGAGCCCGTGGTTCTTGGTCCTTATACTGAATCACCATTTGTGCAATTCCAAGTACTTTAGGCTGCATCCGCTATAGCTTGTTAGAATATCCTTAGTGAGAATCAAAGTAGGCCTTGGTTTCAATGACGTAAATATGTTTGCTGGGAGAATGTTTGCATCAGATACTGTATCAAGTTTGAATTTTTTGTCTCGGTGGTATTCAGATAGGTTAACTATAATCATTGACCTTTGCACTGAATCAATTCTAGAGTCAATAGATTCAATGAAGAACTGGTTATTTTCTTCATTCTCAGTGGGAAAACCTTCAATATCATTGACTGACCTGCTTTTGCAAACCTTTGCAAAGTGGTTTGGCTTCCGACATTTGGCACAGATTTTCCCTTTTGCAGGACATTTGTGTTCACGGGAGTATGCATTCCCAGAGAAGTAACAGCTTGATGTCATTGTCTTTTGTAACGCCTTTTGTTTGCGTATGGCTTCCACTTCTTGTTTTATAGCAATGGTACTTGGCTCGTTTTTGATTTGTGCAATGGTGTCCACTACCGTTTCAATTGCTCGACTTGTTTCAATAGCTTTCATTAGTGTTAGTATTCCACCTTCACTTAACAGTCTTTCTCTTATCCTGTAACTCTGCACACCAAATACCAATCTATCTCTCACCAGTTCATCTGAACTGTTTCCAAAATCACAATCTAGGGCCAATAGCTTTAGTGCTGTCACGTTGATTCAATTGAATCGAGAGAAGATAGGCTTTGAGATGGGTTCAATATGCTCACTGAATTTTTTTAAGATATACATCAACTTTATTCTTTTCTGTTTCTGCAATTTGAAATGTGTTAAATATATCTCGCCCCTTTTCTCCAACCCATATCAACAAGTATGAGCACTTAACACTTTCACTTTTTCCAGACAAAGGTCTTGTAAACATCAGTTCAGCATGTTGGCAAAACTGCTTCCATGAGGTTTTGAGATTGTTTGATGATCAGTCAATTGTGGGGCAGGTTGTGCTGTCCATTTTGACACCATGTAACGTATTGTCAGACTTCAGGTTTAAATATAATCATTTAATGGAGACCCACTATCTATAAATGAAGCACATAAGCAAAAGCAAATAAACAAAAGTAAGCAAGCAAAAGTAATATATTTCACTCAATACCATTGCCACTCATAGTCTTTGCTGTCTTCTCAGGACAAAGCACAACAAAATAATTGTGTAAATAGGCATAAGAACCAACCCTTTTTCACTCAAGATTACTAAACTAACTTCCTACCTTACTATCCGTAATATCATCTTAGCAGTACATAGCAGTAATTGTTTTACCTTAAATAATTGCCTACGGTCAAAATTAAGGTCTATACTGGATCTATTTGGTCAATTTCAATGCTGGAACAAGTTTCATCACTGTCTTGGGGCTCAGTGGAACGCCATGAGAGAGGTTTTGTCTGGGATATACGGTTTGAGCCAGCTTAATGATGGTGACAACAAGGTACTTATCATTCGCCTTTGGTTTAAAGATGATACCACTGCACAGCAGTAACATCGGCATCGATGGATGGTTCAATATGATGGAAAGTCACACTCATGTTTTCAGGATACATTATTCCATATCTTCTCAAGTCTTGATTTGAAGGAGGCGGATGCAAGTGGAGTCACCATATCAACTTGAAGGCCATTTCAGTCATTGTCACTATACTTGGAGAGGAAGTGTGGCCACATTCATGTACAGGAAGTTTTAACTCTTTTTGCAAGGGGCTTCCTGTGTGGAAACGACCTGTGTGGCACTTGAATGTTTGGTAACGAGGAAGTTGTTTTGTCATTTACTGTACATTTGGACCAGCATCAAGTAACAACAGAGGCCTCTGTTGTAGGGCAGATCTTATCGGCAGGCTATGTCCTTTGTGGTGCTTCTCTGAACTCCTATGATTAGTCTAGTATCATTCCTATAGGAAAGTCAGGCAAAGCCCTGGACGAAATCCAAACAGATTTGATTATAGCCTTATAAATTCTTAAAATGGATTATGAGAGTGGCTAGTTATATCACATTTGAGGAGACCAAGCTATGAAATTGCTTGTTGTCAATGGCTATGGAAATTTGGTTGTTAATTTATCAGAACCTCTAGATCTCTTTTTTTTTGGGGCTTGTCTTTAGTATTGAATTCCACAGTCAATTGAGATCTGACCGGATGTTCAAGTGATTGAGATTGTTATTGCCAGATTGAAGGGAGCGGGGTAAGGGAGGTAATGCTGTAGCATACCTTACCTCCCTTACTCTTATTCATCACAGTGCCGTTTTTGTGCCCAGTTTAAGTATAGCTAGTTCGTTCCTTATAGTCCCAGTTAGGAAGTATAAGGCATAGCCGTTATGCGATAGCTGAATATTGGAAGTAAATTTTGTATTCTTAAGTGAACTTAAGAATAGTTTAGCACCTACTGGATAATTCCTTATTCGCTGGACAATGCGATTCAAGGTAATTTAAGGTAACTTTATCACGAGCCTGAATTTCTCAGAAGATTCCAGTTTTGCATCCAGAAACTTATGAGACATATAAACAACTTGAAATGTGTCTGAAAAGACTGATATGTAAGTGTAAGATATCTGCAGAATGTATTTTCCCAGTTTATGGTAAGCCTAATTCAAACTTGGATGAAAGTTTATCACAAGTTTAATGTTTTGGTGTATAGAAATGGTTATGAATAGTTTTAGTTTGACTGTAATAGAACTGTACCTTCAAAATATTCTTCCTATAAGTTTTCAGTTCTCAGAACCAAAGTGTTCCTGTTGATAGAGATGTGATTGCAATAAGACAAACGTCAGAGATAGATGACAAATGTCATCTATCTTTTGAAAATAAATATGTTATTTTTTTATAGAAAGTGCTTTTACTATCAATCTTCAAACTATTGAATAAAATCCTTGTATTTTGGATTCTTTGGTTGTAACACTACAAGCATAGATTAAGGTTTCAATAGTATATCAGAGGTCATCATAATTATCAACTCTTTCGAGATGTAGGTATAGTTTGTAAATACTAGCTGCAGAGTAAGAGGGATCTTACCTGAAAAGTGTTCAAGGGTTACCTCAAAAAAGAAAAATTCTGGGCTTGAAAATATTTTGAGGTAGCATACCCCAACCTGTAAGTATATCCTTCAGTTTTGCTGCTAAAGATTCGACATAGTTATGCCCACGTAGGTAATATCGAAGACCACACTGCCTTTCTATTACGATTAACAGCAGTTCGAATAGGGATCAATCCTTTCATTAGACAATGGAAAAAAAACAATCAGAAAATATACTGTATATTTTGATCACATATACACTGATCATCATCAGCAGAAATACTGATCCTCAGTAGAAAGCTGTTATTTATAGGTATATCCACGGTTATGTTTTACTACTTTTTCAGGGTGAATCTATGAGCAGAGCTGAAGCAACCAAAGCGTTCTTTGCTATTACAAAGCTTTCACAATCTAGGGATGTAAATTTAAGAAGAATGATGTATTTGGCCATCAAAGAACTTTCACAGAAAGCAGATGATGTGATTATGGCCACTCAAACTCTTATCAAAGATGTGACTGGTAAGGACGACAACTGCAAAGCCCCCGCTTTGAGAGCTCTTTTGGCTGTAATTGATGTAAGATTTTGACTTCTACTTTTTGTGTTAATTGAGTTGAATGTATTAAAAAATTAAAAATATTAAGTAAATTGCAGTGCTCCTTGCAATTCTAGCTTTCCGGGAGACAAAAGGGCACATCAGGGAGATGGGAGAATTGACCTTTTCTGTCATATTTTCAGAGTATTTTTGAGTCCAAAATGAATCCAGAGGGGATTTCAGAAGTGTTGTTTTGTACCAGGAAAAGTGGAGTCAAAGCTATCGAGTGATTCTAAAGTATTAATTTAAATATCTTAGGATTGCAGAACATTTACATTCGAAAACTTGGAGTGGGAACATAAACTGTAAAGTGGACGATTCGCAATTTTGTGACGTGGAGAAACTCGTGAACTAGAGTCGAGGGCATTAGTGGACAGAAAAAGTGAAGAACGTAAAAACCAGAAGCTTGAACCTAAAAAAAACTGAATTAAAAATTTTGTACTCGCCGCTCTTTCTCAAAAAGAGTGAAAAATGTTTTGGGTTATAGCTCCTAATGCTTTGAGATTTCATCCCCAGTGGTATGCTTATTAGACCTTTAATTTGAGGACCATTAATGCAGAATTTGTGCCCTTCGTTAAATGTAAGATCAACAGAAAAAGTCGGCCTATTATAATTCAATGTTGCTGGATATCATGAATGCTATCCATCCATTTTATTATTTGCTAAAATAATGTCCCTTCTCCTTTTATACAAATTCGCTTTCTATTATTCTTTAAATAAGTTAATTTTTAAATGCTTGAATTTTTTGAAGTAGAACGGCTTGTTGCATTAAAGTTCTCTTTGAGCATTTCGTAAGTATGAGTCACCAGGCTAGTCGGCCTATCATATGCAGTGTTGCTGGAAGTCATGAATGCTATTCATTTTATTACCTGATAAAATAATTTCCTTTTTTCTTTTCTACAAATTTGTTTTCCATTATTCTTGAAATGTATCAATTTTTATTTGCTTATATCTGTTGAAGTAGATTGACTTATTGCATTAAAGTTCTCTTTGAACATTTTGTCAGTATGAGTCACAAGGCTAGATGTCTTAGTTCTCTGGATGTTTGTGAATTTAGTGACAAAAGCTCAGAGGCACGACTTTATTTTGTTTCTCTTAAATGGGTTTTCTTTTAAGCTTAAGTTAGGAGAGTTTTTGCCCTGTTTGTGTTCTTACGATAGTTTTTTTTTTCTTCTATTACGAGTTATTATTCCATAACCCGAGAAAGGTCGGGAGGTTGTCCGGTCTGAGTGTGCCAACTTGGTTGAAGATATTTCCCAGAAAAAAGGAAGAATATCGTTGTGGTGTTTTTTTCGTTGATGTATGGCCAGGCAATTATAGGCTAAATACGTATATTTTATCGAGTTCTTAGTTATTGTACTAAGCTGGGATTCTTTTACTGTGGTCTTTACAGGTCGTATGGTAATATATGTTGGAGTATAGTACCCACATTACCAATATTGGTAGCAGTGGTCTACACGCCCTCAATAAATGTCATAAACCCACAGCGCAAGGTTTAAACAATTGTCTCTTTTGATAGAAAGGAAAAGGAGAATTGAAATTTGTTGTGTTTTTTTCGTTTTTTGAGTTTTCTGTGTTAGAATTATTTGCTAATAGTTGTAATTTTTTTAAGATATATATAATTGTGAATATTTCGACCTAACCAATTTAAACAAAAAGATTTCACTTGCGCTGTCTTTGAAATTTTAATCGCGGTTTTCATTATTAATCACTGAGCTTGAAAATCAGAAACTAAATGAGTAATAGTCATTTTGAATCAAACACTTGTCTTGTAATAAAATTGATATGTTAATGTGTATGCAACAACCTAAAGTCTTGTAATTGTTATCATTGCTATAACAAAAAAAAGTCTTTTTGGCATCTTCCCACCACTGTGACTTATATAATTTACTATGATTGTATAATTTACAGGGATTTATACAATTTACTATTTATATAATTATATGTAATTTACTGTGATTTGCTTAATATGTAATTTACTATGAGTGTGGTCCAGAATACTTCTGCATGTTATTTTTTTTTTCTTATAGCTCCTTTTCTTCTTTTAGACTTCCATGATTCAGTCAATTGAACGTTATATTCGGGAGTCTCTTGTTAGCAGAAGCTCGCCAGCTTTAAGCAGTGCTGCTCTTGTTAGCTCAATGCACTTGCTGAAAACGTGTCCTGACATTGTGGGTAGATGGGCAAGTGACATACAACAAGTAGCTTTGTCCTCGGACAAGTAAGTATTTGCAGTTAAAGTCCTTGGTTTAGACCCGTGATTCTCACTGTGGGGCACAGGCCCCGCCCGTGATCATGGCAATATTTTTGGTGGGCTATGTGCAGAATGTGCACCTTACTGCTTATGATACTCTAGAACCTTAATTAAAATAAACAAACAAAAACATGGTGTCAGGTGAATGACGTCGAATTCATATGTATTTAGACAAATATATACATGATAGTATTGCAGTGACGTCATATGTTGTATAAAAAAAAGTCTATACAGACAAAAATTTAGTGTAATTTGTATATTATACTAATAAAAACTAGTATAAAATATGCCTGGAGGATGAATCGGGAAAAGGTTCCTTCATGTGACTACACCTAGAATTTTGAGCAACAAAATTTAAATATTGCGAGGGGGCATTAGGATTTTAGAAATGCCTAGGTGGTGTTTAGCCCAAAATCAGGTGGGAAACGCTTGTTTAGACTTTTGCTCTTAGGGAGGGGGCAGTAATGATTTCAGGATTTGAAGGGGGGCTAGAATGTCGATAATTTCTTGACCTATTCGTATAAATAGAGATTGAAACTGCACAGAAGTAAATTGCATTCAAACCGAGGGGTGATCACCCCATCCCCTCCTCCGCCCTGGATATGCCAAGTGTTTTAGGACGTAATTAATTTCCGCTAAATCTTCTTTGGATTTATTCCTTTTTTCAACATCAATTTTTTCTTTTGAATACTGGGATAAAAGACTAGAAAGTACTTAGGTGTTATAGTGACCACGAAGTTAGGTTAATCATAATAAATATTCCAAAATAGGATGAAAATATAATACTTTAGTAGCAAAATTATGGAAAACACAACAGAGAATTATGGAAAGAAAGCCGCACAGAACGCATTACATTAAATACCTAACCCAACCACCTCTATATATTAAACTTAAGTAAAATAGCTGCAAATACGTTATCTCGCTTAGGCTAAGCTGATTATCTCCAAATGGACACAGAAAACCGGTTTCATTACAGCGTGGTCGCTATAACACGTAAGTACCGAATAGAAGAATGATGAAGCTTAAAACTTGGATTTTAAATGGAAGCTATTTTATAAAAGACTACTTAAAATATTTGAATAAAGTTGATTTTCATGCGTCTTCGATTTGAAGCTCTACATCTAAGTCCCATATATTTAGTCAATAATAAATTAATGTGTTCCGTCTTTTTTTCTTACAAGCCTATTATTTTCTTTATGTTCAGCTCTGCCCTTATGAATTAGAATGTCAAAAATATTTAATCTTTATTGAGGTCAGCATCATCCTTTCCCAACAATTCTGAAATGAATGTGTAGCCAGGGATGGAGGAATGAATTCAAAGGTAATGCCGTATAAGGTCGCTGAAAAGCTGTTTCCTTGAACGGGGTAAGTGCTGGAAAATTACTGGCGATTCCTCATCTTGTGTACAACTGTTGGAGAGCTATACCTCTTTGCCGTTGGACAATGCAAAATCGTATTATGAATGTATGGAACCTTTGACCAGCTAAGGTTATTTCTTACTCGATTTAAATTGTCAAAAACCAATTCTATCTTGAAATGTAGGTTGCCAACAAATTCCTAAGTGAAGATTGATTTGAGAAGTTTTAAGTTATAGGAGAGTCTGTTTTATTGTAATTTTTGTGCTTTGAGGATTATTAGCTTTATTATATATAATTTTTTTTCCAGCCAAATGGTACAGTATCAATGTGTTGCCTTGTATTATAATGCAAGAAAGGGGGCCAAGCAAGACGTAATGAAGATGTTTGAAAAACTACGCAATCGTCTTCATTCTCCCTATGCTATGTGCTTTCTGGTAGGATCACTTTAATTCCTTCCTTATATTTTGCTCTTTCTTGTGTTTTATTTTACTACCCTTGTGTTTCCTTTTTATTTTCTTCCCATTTTTACTTCCTTATATGTTTCATTTTGTTCTTTCCGTAGATTTGTTTGAAACTACTTCTATTTCAGGTTTCATTATAAAAGCAGATCAAACCTTCAAGTTAGATAGATGATAGTTATCAGTAAAAACTGTAAACAGTAAAACCAATGTATCTTCTGTACACCAGGGCTGCCACAAAGTCCCTAAAATCGAGTGAAGGTCACAATTGCTCCCTTAAATTGATAAAGGTCCCTAAAGTCCCTTTTCTTGCTTTGGTTTAAAGCTCCGTATCCTGAAGGCTACCAATACCTGTGAGTATATGGTTTTCGGTACTTTAGTTTTGATTAAGATTCTTGGAACCTGTTTTGGCTTGTCTGAGAAAGACAAAACTTGGCTTACATAGGCTACAGCGTTACTATCTAGACAGAGCAGACAGACTTGTCGGGGAAATGAGTGACCCCCTTTGCCTCTGGAGTCAATAGGCTAGGAGGTGGCAGGGTTTGGTGGGGTTTTTTAATTACTTAGAACACTCTTTTCTGGGTGTCACTTTGTTGCGCTCAGAGGGGAAAAAATATAAGAGAATAGCTCAAAGTACAAAATACGAAGGGGGCGGTGTTAAAGCCAAGTTTCTCGCGCGATTTTGAGCTTACATACATTTCTTGAACTATTAGACTACTTCGTAGCGCCCTTTTCTCTTTGAATATATTTCTGGTAATAGCCTATATATTTTTCTACTAACGTCTTTTCTTTTTTTAAGTTTAGGGTTTGAAGTTTCATTTTGAATCGAAATGGGAAAGTGCGAATTCTGGGAGACTTGGTTGGAAGAGAAAGATGCAACGGGACACCAAATGAAAGGGTGGTGTAGATCTGTTCTCTTTGTACTGTTCTATCTACAATACATCGCTTGTCTGCCATAAGGGCTCCAACGCTTTACTGCAGAACGCCAGAATTGCTGAACATAAGAAGAATGTTACCATAATGCTAACGCCGAATCAGCTTCATCTCTCGGTAACATCTTTCATGGAGAGCGGCAAACCAGGAAATCTGCCCATGCACCTAGGTGCTTACGTAGTGTGGGATGAAACAACAGTTGCAGAAATTACATGGGCTCTGAAGAGGATTGAGTCTGACTATTCTGGGAAATCCGCAGACGGAATAGCAGATGTATATGAAAAAATGTTCCAAGATACAGTTCTCCAAAACTTTTCCTTCGAACAAGCTAAGTTTGCTATTTTTTAACTGAAGCTCTTGGACCCTATTTCCGAAATATGACCCTTGATGATGTCGGCAGAAAGCAGTTGGTGAAAGTGTTAACTTTTCTGTATCCCAATGAAGTTTCAAAGCCAATTTCTTCCCACATTTTATTATATGTTGCCAGGAAGTTAACCGTCGTGACGGAAAGAGACATGTTAGTTGACGCGTTTAAGCTAGTCCAGTTATTCGGACTTCCATTGGATTAGGAAGGATTGATGGCAAGTGGAGCAACGGGATCCAGGGAGGAAAATATCCAAGCTTGCCTGAAGTCGTAAAAAATGCTTCGAACATTTCACACGGGTCTGCCAGCATTGAGTGGGGTTTCTCCCTTTCCGGGAGAGTTCTCAGCAAAGAGAGCGCTTCGATGAATGAGCGAACTTTAAATGCAAAACTGTTTGTAATAGATAGGTTGGGCAGATTTGGAGGACGTGTGCAAAATGTTGCTGTCACTGAAGATTTGATAAAACTGGTCAAATCCGCTAGAAAGAACTATGATTTTTACCTACGCAGGAAAAACCCTTGAAAGAAAAAACTGAGAAAGAGTTGTATAATTTAGAAGCAAGAAAACGGCTGAGAAAGCAGCAGCTTGCTAAAACTTCTTCGAAAAAAAAGGCAATAGAGACTCTTGAAAAATTCTCTCAAAGAAAAGAAAAAAAGCGTTTGGTTTCAAGGAACAGGCCAGAGACGAGTTATTGAAGGAAGCTCATAACCGACTCAAAAAAGGCTCTGAAAAGAAGGACATGGTTGTGATACAGCTAGCGCAGGCTATGATAGATGGGACATAAAGAACCAGCAGCAGTTAGAGTCGAAGAAACAGTTACTGATCACATCTCTGTTCCAGTAGAAGGCAGCGCAAAAAATGGAAACAAATAGGTTGCGGTCTCTAGTTATCGTACCCTTATGTCTTTCATCACATTTTTGTAACTGATTCTTTGTATTCGAAAGTAAAGCGGTCAGAAAAAAAGAAAGACACAACTCCTCTCATGACAGGATGATTCTCAGGTGGTTGGTTTCTTAACTGTCACTTGTCCTCTGATCATGGAGAGATGTCTGCAAATGATCATTCTCATATTTTTTTTTCTTATTCAAGTGTCATTTGCTGTTGTGTCATTGCTTTTTCTTTCGAAATCTTTCTGAAAACTGAGTTTTGGGGTCCATTTTGCGTCCAGAATGTTCCCTATAGTGGTCCCTTTTTCGACTAAAAAGAGGTCCGTACGTCCCTAGTTTTCACCACTTGAACCCGTGGCAGCCCTGTACACCACCCTCCCCAGTAGAGGAAGACGAAAATTATTGTAGCAAAAACGCCAATAAGTTTTTGGAGTCCCTAATTAGTTTATTGGAAACTAATTCTTTTTCAGTGTTCAATATAAAAGTAGATCAAACCTACAAGTTAGATATATAGATAGGTTTATTCAGCTATAGATTTTAACAGCAAAACCAAATTTATCTTCGTATACTCCCCCCCCCCCAGTAGAGGGAGACAAAACTTATTGGAGCGAAAACGGAAAGAAGAAACGGGGACTCCAGAAATAGCCTTATTATGGAAATAGTTCGTTGGATATTGAATGGCATAACACTAAGTTGCTGTTTACAAATTCTTTGAGCTGTTTGAGATTAAGTATATTTAGAAATAGGAAAAGAGTTTGGGTTTCCGAAATATTTAGAAACTTTCTAGGGCGATGAACAGGAATTCAAGAATTTTTACTGCCTTTTTCTGGATTTTCTGTAGGGATTGTAAGTGAGCCGTATTTTTTTTTTGCAATAAAAGATAATTTTCAAAATGGTATTCAGCAATGGGATGATACACGGTTTTAAGAATGGAGAAAGAGAACACATATTTTAGCTTATGATTGGAAGCAAAGTTATTATGAGAGTTAATCTGTCCGAACTATTTCCAGATTAAGATACTATTTTAGCCTTAATTGGTGATAAGGAGAGATGGGTTGGCTATTTTGAGAGTGTTTTCAACTATGACAAGGTATAGAAAACAATGAGATGATTTTTGATAATTTATAAGCGAGAGAAGACGTCCTTACTAGGGAGTGGCAAAGTTGCTGAAATATTTAGAAATAATTACCAGGCTGGTCCTAATAGAAGCTAGGGTAAATTGGTTTTTGGTACATGGTGAAAATAGATTTATAGACATCGCACTGAAAATATGAATAATTTTATAAATTTGATTTATTTTTAAGAAAACTTTATTAAAACTTTTATATAGAGTCCTTGTAGTAATTATTGAAATGTTAGCTAGATTTTACTAAAAATAATAACGGATGCTAACCTTCAACACCAATTACGATGTGCAAATACCCGAATTGAGATCGACTTGCAAAGGTTATAAGAAAAGGGGGAGAAACAAATATCGCACTAGTGAAATAAATATTTTTCCATGATTTTATTTTTCATTTCATTGTTTTTTATTTATTTTTTTTATCATATACTTTTTACAATGGTCATTTAGTATCATCATTATTATTATATTATCTATGGTTATATGAAAAATAATAGCAATCATAATTAATGAAAATTCATTATTTTTCAATTTGTCACTCCGAAAAATATCTATAATAAGTCTAAATCAAATATGGGTATATACAATTTTATGTACGGCCCGCGGAGTTATGATGCATTTCCAAAGTGGCCCGCAAGATAATTTGGGTTGGCCACCCAAAAGGGCTTACAGGGTTTGGAAATAATTACCGCGCACCTAATAGATGCTAGGGTAAGTGAGTTTTTGAAACATGGTGAAAATGAATATATAGATAATGGACTTATAGATAACGCCCTGAAAATATGAATATCTATGAAATATAAATATTTTTAAATTAGTTGTTTCTAGGGAAACTTAATTAAACCCTTTATGGTGAGTACACGTAGTCATTCTGCATACGTTAACTTGTTTTTGCTGTGAATTTTTGCACATTTTTTATTTTTAGGCTTTGTCTCCCCTTCCCCCTTTGTGCTCAAAACTCGTAGAAGGAAAAATCAAAAGACTCAGATTTTTTACTGTTTTAGTCATTGATAGTTTTAGTAGGCCGGCTCGTTTTGTATTTGTTTTAACTGGTTAAAACCAGTAGTTTGCGAGAGGGGTGAGATGTAAGACTTAAAGGGTCCTAAAACAGAGGCTTTTTGTGCTCACAACTCGCTCGTGGGTTCCCAGAGTGAGATGAGATTAAAGAATGAGAGGTAATAATAGGGGTTCTGGAAACAGGGTGACATGGAGCTTTTGCAATTCTCAGTGTTTAACTCTGTAAAGTATGTAGTACTAGTTAGGTAAGAGTAATTCTACTATTAACTGTTTCATAATATGTATTTCTTTTAAAGATTCGTACCGTTGCAAAGTTGATTCAAGATGGTGACGATTCCAAACATTTAATGGATTTTCTGCGAACTTGCACCCGTCACAAATCAGACATGGTTGGGTATGAAGCAGCAGCTGCTATTGTAAATTTGAAGAATCAGCCCTCAGACTCTCTCAAGGCTGCTGTTTCGGTTTTGCAGTTGTTTTTGGCAAGCAGCAAGGCTGTTTTGAGATATGCTGCTGTTAGGACACTGAATATGGTGGGTTTCCTCATTCACTCTTTTCTCTATCCTTAAAAATATCTCTTTTTTATGTCTATCCCTAAGCAACAATGCCACATCCGGTTAATTTCTGTCAAAATGTAATTGCAAAATGGTGTTAGATGATGTTTTTAGCTTTTGTTCTCGGCGGGCTTTTCAAATCGAAGCATTACAAACTAGATTAATACAGACGTTAAGATATGTTTATGGAGTGAACTGAGTATTTCGGGCTGGAACATGCATGGGTCTCTAAAAATGACGACACAAGCAGAAGGTCTTCCTGTATCTGCTATTTTCTCCTGATGTCCCAGTATTTTTTCAGTATTTATCATTTAATCCAATTGTTTGTTTTTTTTTCAAATTTTACCCCACCCCAATAAATATTCCACCTAAAGGCAAGGTTGTGTCTTGGGGGGCTACTGCCCCCCCCCCCCCCCCATTCCGAAATCCCGTTTGACTCGTAAAAAGGGAACAAAAATGCATATTAAGAAATTTTTGATGCCTTTTTCTTTAAAGCGGCTCCTTAACTAAAGCCGTGCTATCAGTTGCCGTGTACTTTGTGCTTATTTATCTACCCTGGAATTATTTAGTGTGATGATTGAGGAGTAAAGATATATGCAGAACTAGAATAAAAATCTGCGTTACCTAGAAAATTTTTCTTGATTTACCTAATTCCTAATTTTCTTAACATATTATGGGATTTTGTCTTTAACAAGTCTCAAAGGGGAGACTCGCGAACGATGGTTATTTCATGTTAATGTCACGTAACTGGTTGACCTTCGTTTGCCATGGTTTATATCACATAACTAGTTGACCATCGTCCGTTATGCTTAGTTGATTCATTTAATGAACTGGTATGCCAACTTGAATAACTTCTTTATTACGTATATGTTCTAGATAGGTTTGTCCTCTGGATAAGTAGCACAGGGAATTTCCCTGTTTGTAGACATGGCTTCACATTTACGCTGGTTTCAAGGATGATTCAAAATTTGGACGAAGGTTCCGTTTTAAATATGGGTACTAAAGTTCCATACCCCGTCCTTAGAAAATGGCCCTTTAACAAGCCCTCCACCCCCCCCCCCCCCAAAAAAAAAATCAACAATATCTTCTCCCTTGCTTTGTTAACATAGAAACTGTAATATATGTATTTTTAGGTATCGATAATCCATCCTGATATAGTCAACCCATGCAATCTAGATTTGGAAAATCTTTGCAGCGATAGTAATCGTTTAGTGGCAACTCTGGCTAATACGACCCTGCTGAATACATGTAATGAGTCATCTGTAGACAGGCTAATGCGCCAGATTTCAAATTTTGTTTCTGATATTTCAGATGAACTGAAGATTGCGGTAGTACAAGTGAGTTAATTATCCTGTTAAATACTGACTGGAGTCAAATGTTGCTCCTGTAGCTGGATTTAATATCGGCTTGTAAAAAACCTCATATGAGCAAAATTTTAGATTGCGTAGGTTTCGGATCAGAATTAAAAAGTGAACAAGAACTTTCAATTTCCCATCAAATGAGCCCTGTCCGAAGTTTATACGAGCATCCCTTCCATAAGAACTATATATGCCCCTAGATAACGCCTGGCTCCGGACCCTGGTGGATTCCGTCGACACAGGAATTTTTCTTATCTGACCTTTGGACTATTTTTAATGAAATTGCTATTATAAAAATTTTATCGGATGGGCTTGGGGAAAAAGGGGTATGTGGGGGAAGGGGTAGTTGCCCTCGTGTATCTTTTGACTTTTAAAAATTGAACTAGAACTTTCAATTTCCAATCAAATGAGCCCTCTGAAGTTTATACAAGCATCCCTTTCATAAGAAACATATACGCTACCAGGACAACACTTACAACGCCTATCCCCCGGGCCCTGGGGTGAGTTTTGTTATCTAATTTTTGAAACATTTAAAAAAAACTGGCTATCACAAAATTTATAGTGGATGGGTTTGGGAAAAAGAGCGTGGGGGGGGAGGCTAGTTGCCCTTAATTCTCTTGACTCTTAAAAAGTGAACTAGAACTTTCAATTTCCCATCAAATGAGCCCTCTATGAAGTTCATACGAGTACTCCTTTCATAAGAACCATGCATGCCCTTAAGGCAAATAACTTAGAACGCCTTCCCCTGGGCCCTGGGGGGTTGTATTGACACTGGCTTTTTTCTTATCCGACCTTTGGGATATTTTAAACAAAATGTCTATCTCAAAATTTTCATCAGATTGGTTTGGAAAAAGAAAGCAGGGGGGGGGGGGGCAGCTGCCCTCGGATCTCTTTTGACTATTAAAAAAGTGAGCTCAAACTTTAAATTTCCAATCAAATGAACCTTCTCTGAAGTTTCAACGAGCATTCCTTTCATACGATCCATATATGCCCCAGGGCATAACTTACAACGCCTGCTCCCGGCCCTGGGGGGTTGTGACGACACCTGAGGTTTTGTTATCTGACTTTTGAGCAATTTTTAACTTCATGACTATCTAAAAATTTTTATTGGATGTATTTGGGGAAAAAGGGGCGTGGGTGGGGGGCTAGTTGCCCTCCAATCTCTTTTGACTCTAAAAAACTGAACTAGAACTTTCAATTTCCAATCAAATGAGCCCTCTCTGAAGTTTTTACGAGCATCTCTTCAATAAGAACGATATATTCCCCCAGGCCATAACTTACAACACTTGCCCTCGGGCCCTGGGGGGCTGTGTCAACCCCTGAGTTTTTTTGTTATATGGTCTTAGAACTTAAAAAAAGCTATCTCAAAGTTCTTGTCGGATGGGTTTGAGGAAAAAAGGGCGTGTAGGGGGGGGGGGGGGCTAGGTGCCTTTCAATTAAAAAGTGAACTAGAACTTCCAATTTCCAATCAAATCAGCCCTCTTTGAAGTTAATACGAGCATCCCTTCCATAAGACCCGTATATGCCCCGAGGGCATAACCTACAACGCCTGTCCCTAGGCCCTGGAGGGTTGTGTCGACACCGGAATTTTTGTTATACGATCTTCGAACTATTTTTAACATAATAGCTATCTTAAAATTTTTATTGGATGCATTTGGGGAAAAGAAGTTAGGGGGGGGGGGGAGCTGGTTACCCTCCAATATCTTTTGACGCTTAAAAAGTGAACTAGAACTTTCCATTTCCAATCAAATGAGCCCTCTCTGAAGTTTATATGAACATTCTTTCCATAAGAACCATATATGCCCCCAGGGCATAACTTATAACCCTTGCCCTGAAGACTGTGGGGGGGGGGGGAGTGTCCTGCTCAAACATATAATTTCCTGAACTTTCAACTACGTTGAACAAAATGGCTATATAAAAAATTTTGATTGGAAGTGTTTGGGGAAATGGTGGGCGTGGAAGGGGTGTCAGTTGCCTTAGAATCATTGGAAGGAGTGCCAGTTGCCTTAGAATCACTTTCGACTGTTAAAAAAGAAAATAGCCATTTAATTTTCCAATTGAATGAGCCCTTTCTGAAGTTTCTACGACAACGCTGTCTATACAAAACCTTATATGCCCCCTGGGTATAACTTACAACGCTTGCCGTGAGGGCTGTGGAGGGGGTTGTTATCCTCAAAGACCTAATTTCCAGAACTTAAAACTATGTTGAATAAAATGGCTATATCAAAATTTGATTGGATGTGTTTGGGGAAAAGGTGGACGTGAGAGGGGGGTTAGTTGCCCTTCAATCACTTTCGACTGTTAAAAAGGGCACTAGCTCTTTGAATTTCCAATCGAATGAGCCTTTTTTGAAGTTTCTACGACAATGCCTTCTATAAAAACCTTATATGCCCCCAGGGCATAACTTACAACCCTTGCCCTGAAGGCTGTGGGGGAGTGTCCTCTTCAAAAAACATAATTTCTATCTGGAAATCAACTACGCTGAACAAAATGACTATCTCAAAATTTTGATTGGATGTGTTTCGGGAAATGGTGGGCGTGGAAGGGGTTTTTAGTTGCCTTCCAATCACTTTCGACTGTTCAAAAGGGCACAAGCCACTCCGATTTCCAATTGAATGAGCCCTTTTCAAAGTTTCTACGACAACTTCTTCGATACGAAGTGCCCCGCTCTAAAGGAAAAAAAAAATAATAAATAATACACTGTGCCAACATCGTTTTTATATAGTCCCCTGGCATAACTTAAAACCCTTGCCCTGACGGTTGTGGGGGAGTTTCCTCCTCAAAAAACATATTTTCTATCTGGAATCAACTACGCTAAACAAAATGATTATCTCAAAATTTTGATTGGATGTGTTTGGGGGAAGGAAGGGCGTGGGGGGGGGGGGGGGGGGGGCTTGTTGCCCTCCAATCACTTTTAACCCTTTAAAAGGGCACTAGAACTCTCGATTTCAGTTCGAATGACCCCCCCCCCCTTTGAAGTTTCTACTACTCCTTCCATAGGAAGTGCCTCTGGGAAAAAAAAATTAATAATAATAAAACATTGAAGCCGTATGGCCTTTACTATAGGCAACGCTATAGCGTTGCCTCTGATTACAAGTAGGTTTCGAAGTCTCGAAGCATTTTGAGAAAGTTTCTGCCAGAATAAGTGTTCCAGGGTAATTTGATCGCTGATGGCAGATCAAATGAGAGGAGCTGTTTGTACGCGCCGATATATATATATATATATATATATATATATATATATATATATATATATATATATATATATATATATATATATATATAATATATATATATATATATATATATATATATATATATATATATATATATATATATTCATATATATATATATATATATATATATTCATATATATATATATATATATATATATATATATATATATATATATTATATATATATATATATATATATATATATATATATATATATATATATATATATATATATATATAATATATATATATATATATATATAAATATATATATATATATATATATATATTCATATATAATATATATATATATATATATATTCATATATATATATTATATATATATATATATATATATATAATATATATATATATATATAATATATATATATATATATATGAATATATATATATATATATATATATTATTTATATATATATTATATATATTATATATATATATATATATATATATATATATATATATATATATATATATATATATATATATATATATATAATATATATATATATATATATATATATATATATATATATATATATATATATATATATATATATATATATATAAATATATATATATATATAAATATATATATATATAATATATATTACGAAAAGAAAGTTTTTTTTTTTAAAGAAAAGTAAAGGCCATATTAAACTTAAGATCAGTAGAAATAGAAGCCTATAATAACTCAAACTCAAAGCGACCAGAAGTTATTATTAAAGAATAAAAAAGGAAAGGAGAATAATTGGTATGACGGTAACACTGCATATAAATTTATATAAATGTATATACAGTGGGCTGTAATAATGCAAAAGGTATATATAACATTGGTTTAAAAATGGAAGAAAAACAAAGAATGAATTTACAACGATAATCAAGTTAAAAATAAGTTTTATTTGAACAATGCCATAACGCTGCACAGAGTGATAGTATATACATATACTATCTGTATATGCTAACCTATCTGTATATACTATCTGTGATAGTATATACAATACTATCACAAGCTTTTGAAACATCAACTGCACATGTGTGCAAGACCCCTTGGCATCGGCTTCTCTTAGAAGAACTGAAAGGGCTCGATGAACTTATTGGCAATTAATACTTTCTTTAAAAAGCTGATTAGCATCTAGTGGCGTCAGATTCACGAAAACTTAAAGGGGTTAAATGTTTTTCTGTAAAAATTTTCAAAATTTCCAGCCCAAAGGGGTAAAATTTTGGGCTGGGGGGGCAATTATGTCGTTTTTTCACTTTTACCGCGAAAATACAAAAAAAAACACTTTTCAATGAAAATACTCCCTGAAAAAAGGCATTTTTTTTTAAATTTCAAATGCCCTCTGATTCTCCTTCCCCTCCCCCAATTGACGTCATTGATGGCGGCGTAATAAACTGAATCAGTAAAAAGTGGTAATAAAACTTACTCTTGCTAATATTACAAGAAACTGTTCCTAATGAACAGGAATCGTTCTTCACGTGACTTTTCCATCTCTCTAGTGCAAATTGGATGAATTAAAAACAGTCATCAATTGAAGTAACTATATAATCATCATATCGACTATGTTCGGTTATATTTGAACGGTTTAACTACAAGTCGAGAAATATAGTCGGTATTCTGCCAAAAATAAGTTGGTCGGGTTGGAATTTTGCCCTTTTGGAAATTGACTTACTTACTTACTTGACTTATGTCTCCTGCCGGGCGCTGCTCGGCGTAGAGAGTGACGTCTGCCTCCTCCATCCACTTCGGTCCATGGCAAGCGTTTGCACATCGCTCAACCTGATATTTGCCATCGCCAGGAACTCGGACAGGCTGTCAGACCATCGTTTCTTCGGTTGGCCGCGAGGTCGCTTCCAACCGGCTTTGACAGGGTCGAAGTCATGGATCGTTTTCGCAGGTATGTGTGGAGGCATTCGAAGTAGGTGTCCGAACCATCGTAGTGTTCGCTCGGCTGCTTGGGTCGAAAACCGAGACTGCTTGGTGAGCTGCAGCAGCTTCTCATTGCTGACAAAGTCGAACCATCGTAGACCTTCGATCCTCCTCAGGCTCTTCGACTGAAAGACATCAATTGCCTTGAGGGTTGCGGCTGAAGCTTGCCACGTCTCAGCTCCATAGAGCATCACAGAGCCGACGAGGGCGTTGAAAATCCGCAGCTTCGTTGTGCGACTGATGTTCGGTTTTCGCCAGAGGTGACGGTTCAGTCTGCCCATGGCAGAAGACGCTTTGGATATTCTCGCTTGTAGTTCAGAAAGAAGCGAGCCATCTGAAGAAATTATGGAGCCCAGGTAGGTGAACCTTTGGACAACTTCGATGCTAGTGGTGCTATCCAGGCTAACTGAAGGATTGGTAGCAGGAGAGGATGGGTCAATGGCCATAATTTTCGTTTTAGTCCACTTTATCTGCAGTCCTACTTTTGCAGCCTCTTCTCGTAGGATTCGAAGCGCTTCCAGCAACTGCTCCATGGAGTCCGCCAGAATGGCCAAGTCATCGGCAAAATCAGCATCTGTAATGACACGATCTCCAAACTTGAGTCCAAAGCTGAGACGTGAAGTAGTCCTTGTCATAACGTAGTCTATGATGACATTGAAGAGCTCTGGGGCAACTGCACATCCTTGACGCACTCCTGTCGTGATTTGGAAGAACGGGCTGCGGCGGCCGTTCACTTGAACACAGCTCTCCGTCCCATGGTGTAGAGCTTTGAAGAGTCTGCAGTATTTCTCGGGGAGGCCTGTCGATTCTAGAATCCGCCAAAGAGCTTCTCGGTCCACTGAGTCGAACGCAGCACGGAAGTCGACGAAGGTAAAAAAAGCTTTTTGTCGGAACTCCGTGGCTTTTTCTATGATTTGTCGGATCGTAAAAATCTGCTCGATGGTTGAACGGTCCGACATGAAACCAGCTTGCTCCGGTCGCCGGATTTTACGAATGATATTTCGACATCGATCTAGCAGGACCATTGAGAAAAGTTTTCCCGGGACAGACAGTAGGGTTATTTCACGGTAGTTCAAGCAGTCGCTTCTAGAACCTTTCCTCTTCCATAAAGGGATAATTACACCCTTCCGCCAATCTTCGGGAATTATCTCGGTTTGCCAGATTGTAGAGAACAAGGTGTGGAGAAACAGGAGCATAACAGGACCTGCATATATTAGCAGCTCCGCACTCAGGCCACAGATACCGGCAGCTTTATTGTTCTTGAGTCTTTTTACTGCATTTCCAATTTCTGATGGGCTGAAAGGCTCGTCTGGAGGAGCATCTGTTTCGGATCTTGGACTGCCAGGTTGGCTGGGACTATCAGTAGGAGGCATAGACGGGCTAGTGTTGTTCAGGAGTGAGCAGAAGTGGTCCTTCCACCGCTCGAGACAAGAACCCTCATCAGAGAGAAGTGTCCCATCCCTGGATAGGACGGGTCCCAATGCTGGTGTTTTATTTTCTGTGAGATTGCGGAGGTGCTTGAACAGGCTACCCATGTCTTTCTTTTTTGCTGCTAGTTCGATTTCATCGGCTTTCCTTGCAACAAACTGAGTTCGGTCTCGGTGAATAAGTCTGTTCCGCACTCCATTGAGCCTTCGATAGGTGGCCATGTCCCCAAGAAGTCTTGCCCTCCGCCTTTGCTCTATGACCTGCAGTGTTTCGTCAGTTAGCCACGATTTCTTCGGGAAACTCCGCTTGCCAAGCACCAGCTGTGCTGCTTCGCTGGTCTGTGATTTAAAATACTTCCAGGCGTCTTCGCTGTTGTTGAGTGTGCCCAGGAGCTCAAAGCGATTTGATATCTCAACACTATACTTCTGGCGAGTATATGGCTCCTTCAGTTTCCCAATATCCGCTGCTACTGGTTTTCTTTCCGATCGCTGTGCATGGAGGCGAAGCTGGACATCAGCACACACAAGCCTGTGATCTGCATTTCCGAGCTCTGCTGATCTGTAAGTTCTGCAGTTCTTCAGCGATGATCTCCAGTGTTTAGAAATTATGACGTAGTCAATCATCTTCTTTGTGCGACCGTCGTTACTATACCACGTGTACTGGTGGATAGTCTTACGTTGAAAGTAGGTGTTTGCGATCACAAGTTCATGGGATCGGCACAGTTCGAGTAGGCGAAGGCCGTTATCGTTCAGTGGGTCGGGGGATACAGGTCCAATTGTGCCACGCCAAACACCCATATCATCTCGCACTGTAGCATTGAAGTCACCGAGAAGAACAGTGACATCGTGGGGGGAAACTGTTGACAGACATCTGGACAGAGCAGAGTAGAACTCTTCCTTGGTTACGTCGTCGGAATCGTTGGTCGGGGCATAGCATACAAAAATTGTCATCTTGCCATGCTTGTGCCCAAAGCGGGCCTTCATTATTCTGTCTGATACAGCTTCGTGCAAGAGTAAGGCCTTTCTTGCAAGGCCGTTTAGCGCGAGGCCAATACCATTTCTTCTCATGCTCCCTCCAGACCAGACTAACGAGTGATTATCGCCTATTCGCTCTTCTCCACTTCCAGTAAGACGGGTTTCTGTGAGACCTGCAATCGCCACTTTATTCTTACGAAGTTCTTGAGAAAGTAGGTTCTTTGATGCAGGTGCATTCAGGGTCAAAACATTCCAGGTGGCTATTCGAAGCCCCCTTTGGTCTAGAAGGTTCAGTCTGTCAGTTTTTCTGACGTCGTCAGCATGTCCGTTGACGCGCGTAGGTCGAGATCTTAAAAGGAGGTCCGGATCCGAGGCTATGTAGTCACTTTGCGTAGCACTTGATTTTCAGGTGGAGGGTCGCTAGCCCAACCGACCCTAGGCCTGGAATCTGATTAGAGCTAGGTTTAACCTAGATACTGAAATTCCCGGGGTGGGCTCCACCCGCCACATGAGGTTGCAGCAACCCTGATCGGAGTGTTTAGTTAGGGGATGACCCCATATCCAGAGGCACGTGGTCAGCAGACAAGGTCTGCATCATTCCGGACGAACTCCATTCGCCTACCATTACCAGTGTTGATTGTGAGCTGAATTTCTGGGAGATACTTATTCCAGTTACTTTGATTGAGAGCAAAAGGTTCTGGTAATAACTTGAATGTTTTTACCGATTTTCACACCCACCATTGGTTAGAGTATTTATACGAGTTTATAGAACGATTTTTGATATTCATATTAGCTAGGAAAACTGCACTTGTTCCAAGTCTTTAACAGAAGCTTTTGGAGTCAAGCAGGCATCGAGATTTGCTCCCTGAACCGGCAAGAGCAGGGTGTAATACAAGGCACCAGAATAAACCCAAGCCTTGTAAGCCCGTGGCTACCAACCGATACAGCTTGTCTTTTCGACAGTATTTTGTGTCTCATTTTAATAAGTAAGCAACAAGGAAGTGGTTATTTGAATTATATTGTGTCTCATTCAATTCTTGTTATTTGACATAATAAATTCGTATCGTATCGTAAGTGATAAGCAATATACAATCACTAATCATCGACTCGGAGTATGCTATTAGGATTCGTTTCACGCTTTGAGACCATACAACCGAAACAACATTGAAGCTATCTGGGAAGGGGGAACTACAAAGACATATCTGAAAAAAAGACTATAATAGATGTCTTACAATCTCATTGGAAAATGCATTCAAATACTGATTGCAAATGTTATTAATATTAGAAGACACGGCTTTTAACTACTTAAAATACGCTATAGTGCCCTCTATAGATACAGGAATAACATTAATTGTATCAATTTATGGGTCAAATATAAAGACAAGAAACGAAATCCGAGCATGAACAGCATAATTAATTGTAGAAAATATTCAAGAACGTTCCCTGATCTGGCAATGCTGTCTTATATCATCAACATATTTACCATCTTACTTTGAAGAGCTAACTACACGCTTCCATTCATAGAAAGTTTTTAGAATTTGGCAATGGGCATTCGCAAACAATCTAAATTTGTAGTTTCGTTATTTAATTAATCAAATTCCGAAATGATTTTTTTTTACAAAAAGAGTAGAAATCTGAAAGAAATATAAAAATATTGGTTCTTGTGCAGAAAATAATAATTATCTCGATTCAATTCTTGTTATTATTTATTCATATATAGTTATTTAATTAGTCTTTTTGCCACAATAATTCTTCTTTTTTACAAAGAGGAGAGAAAACTGAAAGAAATAAAAAAAATGTTTTTAGGCATAAAATATTAATTATCTGTATTGTATTCTTGTGATTATTCATTCATATATAGTAAAGACTAAGACTGACAACCCTAGAGCTCCTTTGCAAAGTGTAATTCTAAGGAAAGTGAATGCATTCATTATTCTTATAATGTTTGAATACATAAGAAGACTAAATAATAAAAGGATCAGAAATTCTAATCTTAATAAAGTCAATAAAAGATGCTTTATTTAATTAATCACATGCCGCAATGATTTTGTTTTTTTTTTACAAAAAGAGAAGAGAAAACTGAAAGAAATAAAAAAAAGATGTTCTTGTGCAGAAAATAATAATTATCTGGATTATATTCTTGTGATTATTCATTCATATATAGTTATTTAATTAATCATATGCCGCAATGATTTTGTTTTTTTTCAAAAAGAGAAGAGAAAACTGAAAAGAAATAAAAAAAGATGTTCTTGTGCAGAAAATAATAATTATCTGGATTATATTCTTGTGATTATTCATTCATATATAGTTATTTATTTAATCATATGCCGCAATGATTTTTTTTTTTTTTCAAAAAGAGATGAGAAAACTGAAAGAAATAAAAAAATATGTTCTTATGCAGAAAATAATAATTATCTGGATTATATTCTTGTGATTATTCATTCATATATAGTTATTTAATTAATCATATGCCGCAATGATTTTGTTTTTTTTTCAAAAAGAGAAGAGAAAACTGAAAGAAATAAAAAAAGATGTTCTTGTGCAGAAAATAATAATTATCTGGATTATATTCTTGTGATTATTCATTCATATATAGTTATTTAATTTATCATATTCCGCAATGATTTTGTTTTTTTTTTCAAAAAGAGAAGAGAAAACTGAAAGAAATAAAAAAAGATGTTCTTGTGCAGAAAATAATAATTATCTGGATTATATTCTTGTGATTATTCATTCATATATAGTTATTTAATTTATCATATTCCGCAATGATTTTGTTTTTTTTTTTCAAAAAGAGAAGAGAAAACTGAAAGAAATAAAAAAAGATGTTCTTGTGCAGAAAATAATAATTATCTGGATTATATTCTTGTGATTATTCATTCATATATAGTTATTTAATTTATCATATCCGCAATGATTTTGTTTTTTTTTTCAAAAAGAGAAGAGAAAACTGAAAGAAATAAAAAAAGATGTTCTTGTGCAGAAAATAATAATTATCTGGATTATATTCTTGTGATTATTCATTCATATATAGTTATTTAATTTATCATATGCCGCAATGATTTTGTTTTTTTTTTCAAAAAGAGAAGAGAAAACTGAAAGAAATAAAAAAAGATGTTCTTGTGCAGAAAATAATAATTATCTGGATTATATTCTTGTGATTATTCATTCATATATAGTTATTTAATTAATCATATGCCGCAATGATTTTGTTTTTTTTTCAAAAAGAGAAGAGAAAACTGAAAGAAATAAAAAAAGATGTTCTTGTGCAGAAAATAATAATTATCTGGATTATATTCTTGTGATTATTCATTCATATATAGTTATTTATTTAATCATATGCCGCAATGATTTTTTTTTTTTTCAAAAAGAGATGAGAAAACTGAAAGAAATAAAAAAATTTGTTCTTGTGCAGAAAATAATAATTATCTGGATTATATTCTTGTGATTATTCATTCATATATAGTTATTTAATTTATCATATTCCGCAATGATTTTGTTTTTTTTTTCAAAAAGAGAAGAGAAAACTGAAAGAAATAAAAAAAGATGTTCTTGTGCAGAAAATAATAATTATCTGGATTATATTCTTGTGATTATTCATTCATATATAGTTATTTAATTTATCATATGCCGCAATGATTTTGTTTTTTTTTTCAAAAAGAGAAGAGAAAACTGAAAGAAATAAAAAAAGATGTTCTTGTGCAGAAAATAATAATTATCTCGATTAAATTCTTGTTATTATTTATTCATATATAGTTATTTAATTAGTCTTTTTGCCACAATAATTCGCCTTTTTTACAAAGAGGAGAGAAAACTGAAAGAAATAAAAAAAAATGTTTTTAGGCATAAAATATAATTATCTGTATTATATTCTTGTGATATTCATTCATATAGTAAAGACTAAGACTGACAACCCCAGAGCTCCTTTGCAAAGTGTAATTCTAAGGAAAGTGAATGCATTCATTATTCTTATAATGTTTGAATACATAAGAAGACTAAATAATAAAAGGCTGAGAAATTCTAATCTTAATAAAGTCAATAAAAGATGCTTTATTTAATTAACCACATGCCGCAATGATTTTGTTTTTTTTTTTACAAAAAGAGAAGAGAAAACTGAAAGAAATAAAAAAAGATGTTCTTGTGCAGAAAATAATAATTATCTGGATTATATTCTTGTGATTATTCATTCATATATAGTTATTTAATTAATCATATTCCGCAATGATTTTGTTTTTTTTTTCAAAAACAGAAGAGAAAACTGAAAGAAATAAAAAAAGATGTTCTTGTGCAGAAAATAATAATTATCTCGATTAAATTCTTGTTATTATTTATTCATATATAGTTATTTAATTAGTCTTTTTGCCACAATAATTCGCCTTTTTTACAAAGAGGAGAGAAAACTGAAAGAAATAAAAAAAATGTTTTTAGCATAAAATATTAATTATCTGTATTGTATTCTTGTGATTATTCATTCATATATAGTAAAGACTAAGACTGACAACCCTAGAGCTCCTTTGCAAAGTGTAATTCTAAGGAAAGTGAATGCATTCATTATTCATTATAATGTTTGAATACATAAGAAGACTAAATAATAAAAGGATCAGAAATTCTAATCTTAATAAAGTCAATAAAAGATGCTTTATTTAATTAATCACATACCGCAATGATTTTGTTTTTTTTTTTTTACAAAAGAGAAGAGAAAACTGAAAGAAATAAAAAAAAGATGTTCTTGTGCAGAAAATAATAATTATCTGGATTATATTCTTGTGATTATTCATTCATATATAGTTATTTAATTATTCATATGCCGCAATGATTTTGTTTTTTTTCAAAAAGAGAAGAGAAAACTGAAAGAAATAAAAAAAGATGTTCTTGTGCAGAAAATAATAATTATCTGGATTATATTCTTGTGATTATTCATTCATATATGTTATTTATTAATCATATGCCGCAATGATTTTGTTTTTTTTTTTCAAAAAGAGAAGAGAAAACTGAAAAGAAATAAAAAAAGATGTTCTTGTGCAGAAAATAATAATTATCTGGATTATATTCTTGTGATTATTCATTCATATATAGTTATTTAATTATATCATATGCCGCAATGATTTTGTTTTTTTTTCAAAAAGAGAAGAGAAAACTGAAAGAAATAAAAAAAGATGTTCTTGTGCAGAAAATAATAATTATCTGGATTATATTCTTGTGATTATTCATTCATATATAGTTATTTAATTAATCATATGCCGCAATGATTTTGTTTTTTTTTCAAAAAGAGAAGAGAAAACTGAAAGAAATAAAAAAAGATGTTCTTGTGCAGAAAAATAATAATTATCTGGATTATATTCTTGTGATTATTCATTCATATATAGTTATTGAATTAATCATATGCCGCAATGATTTTGTTTTTTTTTCAAAAAGAGAAGAGAAAAACTGAAAGAAATAAAAAAAGATGTTCTTGTGCAGAAAATAATAATTATCTGGATTATATTCTTGTGATTATTCATTCATATATAGTTATTTAATTAATCATATGCCGCAATGATTTGTTTTTTTTTCAAAAGAGAAGAGAAAACTGAAAGAAATAAAAAAAGATGTTCTTGTGCAGAAAATAATAATTATCTGGATTGTATTCTTGTGATTATTCATTCATATATAGTTATTTAATTATCATATGCCGCAATGATTTTGTTTTTTTTCAAAAAGAGAAGAGAAAACTGAAAGAAATAAAAAAAGATGTTCTTGTGCAGAAAATAATAATTATCTGGATTATATTCTTGTGATTATTCATTCATATATAGTTATTTAATTAATCATATGCCGCAATGATTTTGTTTTTTTTTTTCAAAAAGAGAAGAGAAAACTGAAAGAAATAAAAAAAGATGTTCTTGTGCAGAAAATAATAATTATCTGGATTATATTCTTGTGATTATTCATTCATATATAGTTATTTAATTAATCATATGCCGCAATGATTTTGTTTTTTTTCAAAAAGAGAAGAGAAAACTGAAAGAAATAAAAAAAGATGTTCTTGTGCAGAAAATAATTATCTGGATTATATTCTTGTGATTATTCATTCATATATAGTTATTTAATTAATCATATGCCGCAATGATTTTGTTTTTTTTTCAAAAAGAGAAGAGAAAACTGAAAGAAATAAAAAAAGATGTTCTTGTGCAGAAAATAATAATTATCTCGATTAAATTCTTGTTATTATTTATTCATATATAGTTATTTAATTAGTCTTTTTGCCACAATAATTCGCCTTTTTTACAAAGAGGAGAGAAAACTGAAAGAAATAAAAAAAATGTTTTTAGGCATAAAATATTAATTATCTGTATAGTATTCTTGTGATTATTCATTCATATATAGTAAAGACTAAGACTGACAACCCTAGAGCTCCTTTGAGCTCCTGGATTATATGCTTGTGATTATTCATTCATATAGTTATTTAATTAATCATATGCCGCAATGATTTTTTTTTTTTTTCAAAAAGAGAAGAGAAAACTGAAAGAAATAAAAAAAGATGTTCTTGTGCAGAAAATAATAATTATCTGGATTATATTCTTGTGATTATTCATTCATATATAGTTATTTAATTAATCATATGCCGCAATGATTTTGTTTTTTTTTCAAAAAGAGAAGAGAAAACTGAAAGAAATAAAAAAAGATGTTCTTGTGCAGAAAATAATAATTATCTGGATTATATTCTTGTGATTATTCATTCATATATAGTTATTTAATTTAATCATATGCCGCAATGATTTTGTTTTTTTTTCAAAAAGAGAAGAGAAAACCGAAAGAAATAAAAAAAAGATGTTCTTGTGCAGAAAATAATAATTATCTGGATTGTATTCTTGTGATTATTCATTCATATATAGTTATTTAATTAATCATATGCCGCAATGATTTTGTTTTTTTTTCAAAAGAGAAGAGAAAACCTGAAAGAAATAAAAAAAAGATGTTCTTGTGCAGAAAATATTAATTATCTGGATTATATTCTTGTGATTATTGTTCATATAATAAATGAGTTAAAACTGAAATAAAAATATGTCTTTGCAGAAATAATAATTACTGGATTATATCTTGTGATTATTCATTCATATATAGTTATTTAATTAATCATATGCCGCAATGATTTTGTTTTTTTTCAAAAAGAGAAGAGAAAACTGAAAGAAATAAAAAAAGATGTTCTTGTGCAGAAAATAATAATTATCTGGATTATATTCTTGTGATTATTCATTCATATATAGTTATTTAATTAATCATATGCCGCAATGATTTTGTTTTTTTTTCAAAAAGAGAAGAGAAAACTGAAAGAAATAAAAAAAGATGTTCTTGTGCAGAAAATAATAATTATCTGGATTATATTCTTGTGATTATTCATTCATATATAGTTATTTAATTAATCATATGCCGCAATGATTTTGTTTTTTTTTCAAAAAGAGAAGAGAAAACTGAAAGAAATAAAAAAAAGATGTTCTTGTGCAGAAAATAATAATTATCTGGATTATATTCTTGTGATTATTCATTCATATATAGTTATTTAATTTAATCATATGCCGCAATGATTTTGTTTTTTTTTTTCAAAAAGAGAAGAGAAAACTGAAAGAAATAAAAAAAGATGTTCTTGTGCAGAAAATAATAATTATCTGGATTATATTCTTGTGATTATTCATTCATATATAGTTATTTAATTAATCATATGCCGCAATGATTTTGTTTTTTTTTCAAAAAGAGAAGAGAAAAACTGAAAGAAATAAAAAAAAGATGTTCTTGTGCAGAAAATAATAATTATCTGGATTATATTCTTGTGATTATTCATTCATATATAGTTATTTAATTAATCATATGCCGCAATGATTTGTTTTTTTGTTCAAAAAGAGAAGAGAAAACTGAAAGAAAATAAAAAAAGATGTTCTTGTGCAGAAAATAATAATTATCTGGATTGATATTCTTGTGATTAATTCAGTCATATATAAGATTGATTTATTTAATTAATCAATATGCCGACAAATGATTTTTTGTTTTTTTTTTTTTTCAAAAAGAGAAGAGAAAACTGAAAGAAATAAAAAAAGATGTTCTTGTGCAGAAAATAATAATTATCTGGATTATATTCTTGTGATTATTCATTCATATATAGTTATTTAATTAATCATATGCCGCAATGATTTTGTTTTTTTTTTCAAAAAAGAGAAGAGAAAACTGAAAGAAATAAAAAAAAGATGTTCTTGTGCAGAAATAATAATTATCTGGATTATATTCTTGTGATTATTCATTCATATAAGTTATTTAATTAATCATATGCCGCAATGATTTTGTTTTTTTTTTCAAAAAGAGAAGAGAAAACTGAAAGAAATAAAAAAAGATGTTCTTGTGCAGAAAATAATAATTATCTGGATTATATTCTTGTGATTATTCATTCATATATAGTTATTTAATTAATCATATGCCGCAATGATTTTGTTTTTTTTCAAAAAGAGAAGAGAAAACTGAAAGAAATAAAAAAAGATGTTCTTGTGCAGAAAATAATAATTATCTGGATTATATTCTTGTGATTATTCATCATATATAGTTATTTAATTAATCATATGCCGCAATGATTTTGTTTTTTTTTCAAAAAGAGAAGAGAAAACTGAAAGAAATAAAAAAAGATGTTCTTGTGCAGAAAATAATAATTATCTGGATTATATTCTTGTGATTATTCATTCATATATAGTTATTTAATTAATCATATGCCGCAATGATTTTGTTTTTTTTCAAAAGAGAAGAGAAACTGAAAGAAATAAAAAAAGATGTTCTTGTGCAGAAAATAATAATTATCTGGTAATTCTTGTGATATTCATTCATATAGTTATTTAAATCATATGCCGCATGATTTGTTTTTTTTTTCAAAAGAGAAGAAAAACTGAAAGAAATAAAAAAAGATGTTCTTGTGCAGAAAATAATAATTATCTGGATTATATTCTTGTGATTATTCATTCATATATAGTTATTTAATTAATCATATGCCGCAATGATTTTGTTTTTTTTTTCAAAAAGAGAAGAGAAAACCGAAAGAAATAAAAAAAAGATGTTCTTGTGCAGAAAATAATAATTATCTGGATTATATTCTTGTGATTATTCATTCATATATAGTTATTTAATTTATCATATGCCGCAATGATTTTGTTTTTTTTTTCAAAAAGAGAAGAGAAAACTGAAAGAAATAAAAAAAAGATGTTCTTGTGCAGAAAAATAATTATCTGGATTATATTCTTGTGATTATTCATTCATATATAGTTATTTAATTATCATATGCCGCAATGATTTTGTTTTTTTTTCAAAAAGAGAAGAGAAAACTGAAAGAAATAAAAAAAGATGTTCTTGTGCAGAAAATAATAATTATCTGGATTATATTCTTGTGATATTCATTCATATATAGTTATTTAATTAATCATATGCCGCAATGATTTTGTTTTTTTTTCAAAAAGAGAAGAGAAAACTGAAAGAAATAAAAAAAGATGTTCTTGTGCAGAAAATAATAATTATCTGGATTATATTCTTGTGATTATTCATTCATATAGTTATTAATTAGCCCATGATTTGTTTTTCAAGAGAAACTGAAAAATAAAAAATGTCTGTCAGAAATAATAATATTGGATTTTATTATATATATTATTCAATCATAGCCGCAATGATTTTGTTTTTTTTTTCAAAAGAGAAGAGAAAACTGAAAGAAATAAAAAAAAGATGTTCTTGTGCAGAAAATAATAATTATCTGGATTATATTCTTGTGATTATTCATTCATATATAGTTATTTAATTAATCATATGCCGCAATGATTTTGTTTTTTTTTTCAAAAAGAGAAGAGAAAACTGAAAGAAATAAAAAAAGATGTTCTTGTGCAGAAAATAATAATTATCTGGATTATATTCTTGTGATTATTCATTCATATATAGTTATTTAATTTATCATATGCCGCAATGATTTTGTTTTTTTTTTCAAAAAGAGAAGAGAAAACTGAAAGAAAATAAAAAAAGATGTTCTTGTGCAGAAATAATAATTATCTGGATTATATTCTTGTGATTATTCATTCATATATAGTTATTTATTTAATCATATGCCGCAATGATTTGTTTTTTTTTTTCAAAAAGAGAAGAGAAAACTGAAAGAAATAAAAAAGATGTTCTTGTGCAGAAAATAATAATTATCTGGATTATATTCTTGTGATTATTCCATTCATATATAGTTATTTAATTAATCATATGCCGCAATGATTTTGTTTTTTTTTTCAAAAAGAGAAGAGAAAACTGAAAGAAATAAAAAAAGATGTTCTTGTGCAGAAAATAATTATCTGGATTATATTCTTGTGATTATTCATTCATATATAGTTATTTTGTTAATCATTCCCAAATTTGTTTTTTTCAAAGAGAGAGAAAACTGAAAGAAATAAAAAAATGTTCTTGGCAGAAAATAATAATTATCTGGATTATATTCTTGTGATTATTCATCATATATAGTTATTTAATTAATCATATGCCGCAATGATTTTGTTTTTTTTTTCAAAAAGAGAAGAGAAAACTGAAAGAAATAAAAAAGATGTTCTTGTGCAGAAAATAATAATTATCTGGATTATATTCTTGTGATTATTCATTCATATATAGTTATTTAATTAATCATATGCCGCAATGATTTTGTTTTTTTTTTCAAAAAGAGAAGAGAAAACTGAAAGAAATAAAAAAAAGATGTTCTTGTGCAGAAAATAATAATTATCTGGATTATATTCTTGTGATTATTCATTCATATATAGTTATTTAATTATCATATGCCGCAATGATTTTGTTTTTTTTTTCAAAAAGAGAAGAGAAAACTGAAAGAAATAAAAAAAGATGTTCTTGTGCAGAAAATAATAATTATCTGGATTATATTCTTGTGATTATTCATTCATATATAGTTATTTAATTAATCATATGCCGCAATGATTTTGTTTTTTTTTTTACAAAAAGAGAAGAGAAAACTGAAAGAAATAAAAAAAGATGTTCTTGTGCAGAAAATAATAATTATCTGGATTATATTCTTGTGATTATTCATTCATATATAGTTATTTAATTTATCATATGCCGCAATGATTTTGTTTTTTTTTCAAAAAGAGAAGAGAAAACTGAAAGAAATAAAAAAAGATGTTCTTGTGCAGAAAATAATAATTATCTCGATTAAATTCTTGTTATTATTTATTCATATATAGTTTATTTAATTAGTCCTTTTGCCACAATAATTCGCCTTTTTTACAAAGAGGAGAGAAAACTGAAAGAAATAAAAAAAATGTTTTTAGGCATAAAATATTAATTATCTGTATTGTATTCTTGTGATTATTCATTCATATATAGTTATTTAATTAATCATATGCCGCAATGATTTTGTTTTTTTTCAAAAAGAGAAGAGAAAACTGAAAGAAATAAAAAAAGATGTTCTTGTGCAGAAAATAATAATTATCTGGATTATATTCTTGTGATTATTCATTCATATATAGTTATTTAATTATCATATGCCGCAATGATTTTGTTTTTTTTTTCAAAAAGAGAAGAGAAAACTGAAAGAAATAAAAAAAGATGTTCTTGTGCAGAAAATAATAATTATCTGGATTATATTCTTGTGATTATTCATTCATATATAGTTATTTAATTAATCATATGCCGCAATGATTTTGTTTTTTTTTTTCAAAAAGAGAAGAGAAAACTGAAAGAAATAAAAAAAGATGTTCTTGTGCAGAAAATAATAATTATCTGGATTATATTCTTGTGATTATTCATTCATATATAGTTATTTATTTAATCATATGCCGCAATGATTTTGTTTTTTTTTTCAAAAAGAGAAGAGAAAACTGAAAGAAATAAAAAAAGATGTTCTTGTGCAGAAAATAATAATTATCTGGATTATATTCTTGTGATTATTCATTCATATATAGTTATTTAATTAATCATATGCCGCAATGATTTTGTTTTTTTTTCAAAAAGAGAAGAGAAAACTGAAAGAAATAAAAAAAGATGTTCTTGTGCAGAAAATAATAATTATCTGGATTATATTCTTGTGATTATTCATTCATATATAGTTATTTAATTTATCATATGCCGCAATGATTTTGTTTTTTTTTCAAAAAGAGAAGAGAAAACTGAAAGAAATAAAAAAAAGATGTTCTTGTGCAGAAAATAATAATTATCTGGATTATATTCTTGTTATTATTCATTCATATATAGTTATTTAATTATCATATGCCGCAATGATTTGTTTTTTTTTTCAAAAAGAGAAGAGAAAACTGAAAGAAATAAAAAAAGATGTTCTTGTGCAGAAAATAATAATTATCTGGATTATATTCTTGTGATTATTCATTCATATATAGTTATTTAATTAATCATATGCCGCAATGATTTTGTTTTTTTTTTTCAAAAAGAGAAGAGAAAACTGAAAGAAATAAAAAAAAGATGTTCTTGTGCAGAAAATAATAATTATCTGGATTATATTCTTGTGATTATTCATTCATATATAGTTATTTAATTAATCATATGCCGCAATGATTTTGTTTTTTTTTTTTCAAAAAGAGAAGAGAAAACTGAAAGAAATAAAAAAAGATGTTCTTGTGCAGAAAATAATAATTATCTGGATTATATTCTTGTGATTATTCATTCATATATAGTTATTTAATTTATCATATGCCGCAATGATTTTGTTTTTTTTTTCAAAAAGAGAAGAGAAAACTGAAAGAAATAAAAAAAGATGTTCTTGTGCAGAAAATAATAATTATCTGGATTATATTCTTGTGATTATTCATTCATATATAGTTATTTAATTAATCATATGCCGCAATGATTTTGTTTTTTTTTTCAAAAAGAGAAGAGAAAACTGAAAGAAATAAAAAAAGATGTTCTTGTGCAGAAAATAATAATTATCTGGATTATATTCTTGTGATTATTCATTCATATATAGTTATTTAATTAATCATATGCCGCAATGATTTTGTTTTTTTTTTTCAAAAAGAGAAGAGAAAACTGAAAGAAATAAAAAAAGATGTTCTTGTGCAGAAAATAATAATTATCTGGATTATATTCTTGTGATTATTCATTCATATATAGTTATTTAATTAATCATATGCCGCAATGATTTTGTTTTTTTTTCAAAAAGAGAAGAGAAAACTGAAAGAAATAAAAAAAGATGTTCTTGTGCAGAAAATAATAATTATCTGGATTATATTCTTGTGATTATTCATTCATATATAGTTATTTAATTATCATATGCCGCAATGATTTTGTTTTTTTTTCAAAAAGAGAAGAGAAAACTGAAAGAAATAAAAAAAGATGTTCTTGTGCAGAAAATAATTATCTGGATTATATTCTTGTGATTATTCATTCATATATAGTTATTTATTAATCATATGCCGCAATGATTTTGTTTTTTTTTTCAAAAAGAGAAGAGAAAACTGAAAGAAATAAAAAAAGATGTTCTTGTGCAGAAAATAATAATTATCTGGATTATATTCTTGTGATTATTCATTCATATATAGTTATTTAATTATCATATGCCGCAATGATTTTGTTTTTTTTTTCAAAAGAGAAGAGAAACTGAAAGAAATAAAAAAAGATGTTCTTGTGCAGAAAATAATAATTATCTGGATTATATTCTTGTGATTATTCATTCATATATAGTTATTTAATTAATCATATGCCGCAATGATTTTGTTTTTTTTTCAAAAGAGAAGAGAAAACTGAAAGAAATAAAAAAAGATGTTCTTGTGCAGAAAATAATAATTATCTGGATTATATTCTTGTGATTATTCATTCATATATAGTTATTTAATTAATCATATGCCGCAATGATTTTGTTTTTTTTTTCAAAAAGAGAAGAGAAAACTGAAAGAAATAAAAAAAGATGTTCTTGTGCAGAAATAATAATTATCTGGATTATATCTTGTGATTATTCATTCATATATAGTTATTTAATTAATCATATGCCGCAATGATTTTGTTTTGTTTTTTCAAAAAGAAAAAAGAGTAAAAAACCGCATGATTTGTTTTTTTTTTCAAAAGAGAGAGAAAACTGAAAGAAATAAAAAAGATGTTCTTGTGCAGAAAATAATAATTATCTGGATTATATTCTTGTGATTATTCATTCATATATAGTTATTTATTAATCATATGCCGCAATGATTTTGTTTTTTTTCAAAGAGAAGAGAAAACTGAAGAAATAAAAAAAGATGTTCTTGTGCAGAAAATAATTATCTGGATTATATTCTTGTGATTATTCATCATATATAGTTATTTATTAATCATATGCCGCAATGATTTTGTTTTTTTTTTCAAAAAGAGAAGAGAAAACTGAAAGAAATAAAAAAAGATGTTCTTGTGCAGAAAATAATAATTATCTGGATTATATTCTTGTGATTATTCATTCATATATAGTTATTTATTAATCATATGCCGCAATGATTTTGTTTTTTTTTCAAAAGAGAAGAAGAGAAAACTGAAAGAAATAAAAAAAGATGTTCTTGTGCAGAAAATAATAATTATCTGGATTATATTCTTGTGATTATTCATTCATATATAGTTATTTAGTTAATCATATGCCGCAATGATTTTGTTTTTTTTTTTCAAAAGAGAGAAGAGAAAACTGAAAGAAATAAAAAAAGATGTTCTTGTGCAGAAAATAATAATTATCTGGATTATATTCTTGTGATTATTCATTCATATATAGTTATTTAATTAATCATATGCCGCAATGATTTTGTTTTTTTTTTTCAAAAGAGAGAAGAGAAAACTGAAAGAAATAAAAAAAAGATGTTCTTGTGCAGAAAATAATAATTATCTGGATTATATTCTTGTGATTATTCATTCATATATAGTTATTTAGTTAATCATATGCCGCAATGATTTTGTTTTTTTTTTCAAAGAGAGAAGAGAAAACTGAAAGAAATAAAAAAAGATGTTCTTGTGCAGAAAATAATAATTATCTGGATTATATTCTTGTGATTATTCATTCATATATAGTTATTTATTTAATCATATGCCGCAATGATTTTTGTTTTTTTTTTTCAAAAAGAGAAGAGAAAACTGAAAGAAATAAAAAAAAGATGTTCTTGTGCAGAAAATAATAATTATCTGGATTATATTCTTGTGATTATTCATTCATATATAGTTATTTATTTAATCATATGCCGCAATGATTTTGTTTTTTTTTTCAAAAGAGAGAAGAGAAAACTGAAAGAAATAAAAAAAGATGTTCTTGTGCAGAAAATAATAATTATCTGGATTATATTCTTGTGATTATTCATTCATATATAGTTATTTAATTAATCATATGCCGCAATGATTTTTGTTTTTTTTTTCAAAGAGAGAAGAGAAAACTGAAAGAAATAAAAAAAAGATGTTCTTGTGCAGAAAATAATAATTATCTGGATTATATTCTTGTGATTATTCATTCATATATAGTTATTTAGTTAATCATATGCCGCAATGATTTTGTTTTTTTTTCAAAAGAGAGAAGAGAAAACTGAAAGAAATAAAAAAAGATGTTCTTGTGCAGAAAATAATAATTATCTGGATTATATTCTTGTGATTATTCATTCATATATAGTTATTTAATTAATCATATGCCGCAATGATTTTGTTTTTTTTTTTTCAAAAAGAGAAGAGAAAACTGAAAGAAATAAAAAAAGATGTTCTTGTGCAGAAAATAATAATTATCTGGATTATATTCTTGTGATTATTCATTCATATATAGTTTATTTAGTTAATCATATGCCGCAATGATTTTGTTTTTTTTTTTTCAAAAGAGAAGAGAAAACTGAAAGAAATAAAAAAAGATGTTCTTGTGCAGAAAATAATAATTATCTGGATTATATTCTTGTGATTATTCATTCATATATAGTTATTTAGTTAATCATATGCCGCAATGATTTTTGTTTTTTTTTTTCAAAAGAGAGAAGAGAAAACTGAAAGAAATAAAAAAAGATGTTCTTGTGCAGAAAATAATAATTATCTGGATTATATTCTTGTGATTATTCATTCATATATAGTTATTTAATTAATCATATGCCGCAATGATTTTGTTTTTTTTTTCAAAAAGAGAAGAGAAAACTGAAAGAAATAAAAAAAGATGTTCTTGTGCAGAAAATAATAATTATCTGGATTATATTCTTGTGATTATTCATTCATATATAGTTATTTAATTAATCATATGCCGCATGATTTGTTTTTTTTTTCAAAAGAGAAGAGAAAACTGAAAGAAATAAAAAAGATGTTCTTGTGCAGAAAATAATAATTATCTGGATTATATTCTTGTGATTATTCATTCATATATAGTTATTAGTTAATCATATGCCGGAATGATTTTGTTTTTTTTTTCAAAGAGAGAAGAGGAAAACTGAAAGAAATAAAAAAAGATGTTCTTGTGCAGAAAATAATAATTATCTGGATTATATTCTTGTGATTATTCATTCATATATAGTTATTTAGTTAATCATATGCCGCAATGATTTTGTTTTTTTTTCAAAAAGAGAAGAGAAAACTGAAAGAAATAAAAAAAGATGTTCTTGTGCAGAAAATAATAATTATCTGGATTATATTCTTGTGATTATTCATTCATATATAGTTTATTTAGTTAATCATATGCCGCAATGATTTTGTTTTTTTTTTCAAAGAGAGAAGAGAAAACTGAAAGAAATAAAAAAAGATGTTCTTGTCCAGAAAATAATAATTATCTGGATTATATTCTTGTGATTATTCATTCATATATAGTTATTTAATTAATCATATGCCGCAATGATTTTTGTTTTTTTTTTCAAAAAGAGAAGAGAAAACTGAAAGAAATAAAAAAAAGATGTTCTTGTGCAGAAATAATAATTATCTGGATTATATTCTTGTGATTATTCATTCATATATAGTTATTTAATTAATCATATGCCGCAATGATTTTGTTTTTTTTCAAAAAGAGAAGAGAAAACTGAAAGAAATAAAAAAAGATGTTCTTGTGATAGTTCTGATAGTTATTTAGTTAATCATATGCCGCAATGATTTGTTTTTTTTTCAAAAAGAGAAGAGATAACTGAAAGAAATAAAAAAAGATGTTCTTGTGCAGAAAATAATAATTATCTGGATTATATTCTTGTGATTATTCATTCATATATAGTTATTTAGTTAATCATATGCCGCAATGATTTTGTTTTTTTTTTTCAAAGAGAGAAGAGAAAACTGAAAGAAATAAAAAAAGATGTTCTTGTGCAGAAAATAATAATTATCTGGATTATTCTTGTGATTATTCATTCATATATAGTTATTTAATTAATCATATGCCGCAATGATTTTGTTTTTTTTTCAAAAAGAGAAGAGAAAACTGAAAGAAATAAAAAAAGATGTTCTTGTGCAGAAAATAATAATTATCTGGATTATATTCTTGTGATTATTCATTCATATATAGTTATTTAATTAATCATATGCCGCAATGATTTTGTTTTTTTTCAAAAAGAGAAGAGAAAACTGAAAGAAATAAAAAAAGATGTTCTTGTGCAGAAAATAATAATTATCTGGATTATATTCTTGTGATTATTCATTCATATATAGTTATTTAATTTATCATATGCCGCAATGATTTTGTTTTTTTTTTTTCAAAAAGAGAAGAGAAAACTGAAAGAATAAAAAAGATGTTCTTGTGCAGAAAATAATTATCTGGATTATATTCTTGTGATTATTCATTCATATATAGTTATTTAGTTAATCATATGCCGCAATGATTTGTTTTTTTTTTCAAAAGAGAAGAGAAAACTGAAAGAAATAAAAAAAGATGTTCTTGTGCAGAAAATAATAATTATCTGGATTATATTCTTGTGATTATTCATTCATATATAGTTATTTAGTTAATTATATGCCGCAATGATTTTGTTTTTTTTTTTCAAAGAGAGAAGAGAAAAACTGAAAGAAATAAAAAAAGATGTTTCTTGTGCAGAAAATAATAATTATCTGGATTATATTCTTGTGATTATTCATTCATATATAGTTATTTAGTTAATCATATGCCGCAATGATTTTGTTTTTTTTTTTCCAAAAGAGAAGAGAAAACTGAAAGAAATAAAAAAAGATGTTCTTGTGCAGAAAATAATAATTATCTGGATTATATTCTTGTGATTATTCATTCATATATAGTTATTTAATTAATCATATGCCGCAATGATTTTTGTTTTTTTTTCAAAGAGAGAAGAGAAAACTGAAAGAAATAAAAAAGATGTTCTTGTGCAGAAAATAATAATTATCTGGATTATATTCTTGTGATTATTCATTCATATATAGTTATTAGTTAATCATATGCCGCAATGATTTTGTTTTTTTTTCAAAGAGAGAAGAGAAAACTGAAAGAAATAAAAAAAGATGTTCTTGTGCAGAAAATAATAATATCTGGATTATATTCTTGTGATTATTCATTCATATATAGTTATTTAATTAATCATATGCCGCAATGATTTTGTTTTTTTTTTCAAAAGAGAGAAGAGAAAACTGAAAGAAATAAAAAAAAGATGTTCTTGTGCAGAAAATAATAATTATCTGGATTATATTCTTGTGATTATTCATTCATATATAGTTATTTAATTATCATATGCCGCAATGATTTTGTTTTTTTTCAAAAAGAGAAGAGAAAACTGAAAGAAATAAAAAAAGATGTTCTTGTGATAGTTCTGATAGTTATTTAGTTAATCATATGCCGCAATGATTTTGTTTTTTTTTTCAAAGAGAGAAGAGAAAACTGAAAGAAATAAAAAAAAGATGTTCTTGTGCAGAAAATAATAATTATCTGGATTATATTCTTGTGATTATTCATTCATATATAGTTATTTAGTTAATCATATGCCGCAATGATTTTGTTTTTTTTTCAAAGAGAGAAGAGAAAACTGAAAAGAAATAAAAAAAGATGTTCTTGTGCAGAAAATAATAATTATCTGGATTATATTTCTTGTGATTATTCATTCATATATAGTTATTTAATTTATCATATGCCGCAATGATTTTGTTTTTTTTTTCAAAAAGAGAAGAGAAAACTGAAAGAAATAAAAAAAGATGTTCTTGTGCAGAAAAATAATTATCTGGATTATATTCTTGTGATTATTCATTCATATATAGTTATTTAGTTAATCATATGCCGCAATGATTTTTGTTTTTTTTTTTCAAAAGAGAGAAGAGAAAACTGAAAAGAAATAAAAAAAGATGTTCTTGTGCAGAAAATAATAAGTATCTGGATTATATTCTTGTGATTATTCATTCATATATAGTTATTTAATTAATCATATGCCGCAATGATTTTGTTTTGTTTTTTCAAAAAGAGAAGAGAAAACTGAAAGAAAGAAAAAAATAATGGTTTTGTGCTTAAAATAATAATTATATGGCTTGTATTCTTGGGATTCTTGATTCTTAAGATTATTATTTGAAAAAAACTACGTTTTCTAAAGAGTTAAAGAGGCTGAGTTAACAAGGTCGGAACCTTAAAACGTACAGGGATTAGGAGGCACAGTTGGGGGGCTGCCGCCCCCAAACCACCCGCTTTCGCAGCCTGTAAATAAATAAAAAAGTTTTTTAAAGTGAAAGTAAGGAGCGACATTAAATCTTAAAACGATCAAAAATTATTCCGTATATGAAAGGGGCTGTGCCCTCCTCAACGCCTCGCTCTTTACGCTAAAGTTTTATTGTTTAAAAAAAGAGTTATGAGAAAGTCAAACTTTAGCGTAAAGAGCGAGGCGTTGAGGAGGGCACAGCCCCTTTCATATACGGAATAATTTCTGATCGTTTTAAGATTTAATGTCGCTCCTTACTTTCACTTTAAAAAATTTGTTTTGTTTTTTTTTTCAAAGAGAGAAGAGAAAACTGAAAAGAAAATAAAAAAAGATGTTCTTGTGCAGAAAATAATAATTATCTGGATTATATTCTTGTGATTATTCATTCATATATAGTTATTTAGTTAATTATATGCCGCAATGATTTTGTTTTTTTTTTTTCAAAGAGAGAAGAGAAAAACTGAAAGAAATAAAAAAAAGATGTTCTTGTGCAGAAAATAATAATTATCTGGATTATATTCTTGTGATTATTCATTCATATATAGTTATTTAGTTAATCATATGCCGCAATGATTTTTGTTTTTTTTTTCAAAGAGAAGAGAAAACTGAAAGAAATAAAAAAAGATGTTCTTGTGCAGAAAATAATAATTATCTGGATTATATTCTTGTGATTATTCATTCATATATAGTTATTTAATTTATCATATGCCGCAATGATTTTGTGTTTTTTTTTCAAAGAGAGAAGAGAAAACTGAAAGAAATAAAAAAGATGTTCTTGTGCAGAAAATAATAATTATCTGGATTATATTCTTGTGATTATTCATTCATATATAGTTATTTAGTTAATCATATGCCGCAATGATTTTGTTTTTTTTTTCAAAGAGAGAAGAGAAAACTGAAAGAAATAAAAAAAGATGTTCTTGTGCAGAAAAATAATTATCTGGATTATATTCTTGTGATTATTCATTCATATATAGTTATTTAGTTAATCATATGCCGCAATGATTTTGTTTTTTTTTCAAAGAGAGAAGAGAAAACTGAAAGAAATAAAAAAAGATGTTCTTGTGCAGAAAATAATAATTATCTGGATTATATTCTTGTGATTATTCATTCATATACAGTTATTTAATTAATCATATGCCGCAATGATTTTGTTTTTTTTTTCAAAAAGAGAAGAGAAAACTGAAAGAAATAAAAAAAGATGTTCTTGTGCAGAAAATAATAATTATCTGGATTATATTCTTGTGATTATTCATTCATATATAGTTATTTAATTTATCATATGCCGCAATGATTTTGTTTTTTTTTTCAAAAAGAGAAGAGAAAACTGAAAGAAATAAAAAAAGATGTTCTTGTGCAGAAAAATAATTATCTGGATTATATTCTTGTGATTATTCATTCATATATAGTTATTTAGTTAATCATATGCCGCAATGATTTTGTTTTTTTTTTCAAAGAGAGAAGAGAAAACTGAAAGAAATAAAAAAAGATGTTCTTGTGCAGAAAATAATAATTATCTGGATTATATTCTTGTGATTATTCATTCATATATAGTTATTTAGTTAATCATATGCCGCAATGATTTTGTTTTTTTTTTCAAAGAGAGAAGAGAAAACTGAAAGAAATAAAAAAAGATGTTCTTGTGCAGAAAATAATAATTATCTGGATTATATTCTTGTGATTATTCATTCATATATAGTTATTTAGTTAATCATATGCCGCAATGATTTTGTTTTTTTTTTTCAAAGAGAGAAGAGAAAACTGAAAGAAATAAAAAAAGATGTTCTTGTGCAGAAAATAATAATTATCTGGATTATATTCTTGTGATTATTCATTCATATATAGTTATTTAGTTAATCATATGCCGCAATGATTTTGTTTTTTTTTTTCAAAGAGAGAAGAGAAAACTGAAAGAAATAAAAAAAGATGTTCTTGTGCAGAAAATAATAATTATCTGGATTATATTCTTGTGATTATTCATTCATATATAGTTATTTAGTTAATCATATGCCGCAATGATTTTGTTTTTTTTTTCAAAGAGAGAAGAGAAAACTGAAAGAAATAAAAAAAGATGTTCTTGTGCAGAAAATAATAATTATCTGGATTATATTCTTGTGATTATTCATTCATATATAGTTATTTAGTTAATCATATGCCGCAATGATTTTGTTTTTTTTTCAAAGAGAGAAGAGAAAACTGAAAGAAATAAAAAAAGATGTTCTTGTGCAGAAAATAATAATTATCTGGATTATATTCTTGTGATTATTCATTCATATATAGTTATTTAGTTAATCATATGCCGCAATGATTTTGTTTTTTTTTTCAAAGAGAGAAGAGAAAACTGAAAGAAATAAAAAAAGATGTTCTTGTGCAGAAAATAATAATTATCTGGATTATATTCTTGTGATTATTCATTCATATATAGTTATTTAGTTAATCATATGCCGCAATGATTTTGTTTTTTTTTTTTCAAAGAGAGAAGAGAAAACTGAAAGAAATAAAAAAAGATGTTCTTGTGCAGAAAATAATAATTATCTGGATTATATTCTTGTGATTATTCATTCATATATAGTTATTTAATTAATCATATGCCGCAATGATTTTGTTTTTTTTTTCAAAAAGAGAAGAGAAAACTGAAAGAAATAAAAAAAGATGTTCTTGTGCAGAAAATAATTATCTGGATTATATTCTTGTGATTATTCATTCATATATAGTTATTTAGTTAATCATATGCCGCAATGATTTTGTTTTTTTTTTCAAAGAGAGAAGAGAAAACTGAAAGAAATAAAAAAAGATGTTCTTGTGCAGAAAATAATAATTATCTGGATTATATTCTTGTGATTATTCATTCATATATAGTTATTTAATTAATCATATGCCGCAATGATTTTGTTTTTGTTTTTTCAAAAAGAGAAGAGAAAAACTAAAAGAAAAAAAAAATAATGGGTTTTGTGCTTAAAATAATAATTATATGGCTTGTATTCTTGGGATTCTTGATTCTTAAGATTATTATTTGAAAAAAACTACGTTTTCTAAAGAGTTAAAGAGGCTGAGTTACAAGGTCGAACCTTAAAACGTACAGGGATTAGGAGGCACAGTTTGGGGGGCTGCCGCCCCCAAACCCCCCGCTTTCGCAGCCTGTAAATAAATAAAAAAGTTTTTTAAAGTGAAAGTAAGGAGCGACATTAAATCTTAAAACGATCAGAAATTATTCCGTATATGAAAGGGGCTGTGCCCTCCTCAACGCCTCGCTCTTTACGCTAAAGTTTTTTATTGTTTAAAAAAAAGAGTTATGAGAAAGTCAAACTTTAGCGTAAAGAGCGAGGCGTTGAGGAGGGCACAGCCCTTTCATATACGGAATAATTTCTGATCGTTTTAAGATTTAATGTCGCTCCTTACTTTCACTTTAAAAAACTTTTTTTATTTATTTACAGGCTGCGTAAAAGCGGGGGGTTTCGGGGGCGGCAGCCCCCCAACTGTGCCTCCTAATCCCTGTACGTTTTAAGGTTCGACCTTGTAACTCAGCCTCTTTAACTCTTTAGAAAACGTAGTTTTTTTCAAATAATTTCTGCACGTTTTTGTGCAGTTTATTACTTATTATTGCTTGACTAACTGTTAGATGATTGTGTATTATTCTTTTCTTTCTCGACAGGGTGTTTTAAGGGTCGACCTTGTAACTCAGCCTCTTTAAACTCTTTAGAAAACGTAATTTTTTTCAAATAATTTAAAAAAGAAACTGAGTTTTTTTTTAAATTTAAATTCAGTACATAAAAAATTTTATCTAACGGTGAATCGAACCCGGGTCTTCCGCCTGACAGCCAGGAGTCTCACCGCTGCACTAAACAGACATAATTGAAATGTTTTTTTAGTAAGGGGAATCTTTTTGACGCAAGCAAAACGTGATATTTGGTTTTTGGAAAACAAGGAAGGAGTGATCAGATTGAGCTGAAATTTCGAGGATAAGCTCCCAGGCCCCAGGAAAGCTTATCCTCTAAATTTCAGCCCGATCAGACAACGTTAAAGGGGGGTTGTGGTGGGAAAAATTAACATGGGCTAATATAGGAAAACAAGGTTTTTCGTAAATGTAAATTCGGGGGATAATTTTTTCGGTCTGAAAATATCAAAAGGCCCTAACAGGTCGAATTCTGCTTCGAATGAGTCCTCATTCAACCGGATCCGTTGTCAACTGTGGCCTGTAGGCGTGGCTAAGAAAAAAAAAAGAAATGATGATGAATTTTAAGTGGCATATTTGGTTTTTGGAAAACAGGGAAGGAGTGATCAGATTGAGTTGAAAATTTCGAGAATAAGCTCCCAGGCCCCAGGAAAGTTTTATCCTCTAAATTTAAACCCGATCAGATAACGTTAAAGGGGGGTTGTGGTGGGAAAAATTAACATGGGCTAATATAGGAAAACAAGGTTTTTCGTAAATGTAAATTCGGGGGATAATTTTTTCGGTCTGAAAATATCAAAAGGCCCTAAACAGGTGCGAATTCTGCTTCGAATGAGTCCTCATTCAACCGGATCCGTTGCCAACTTGTGGCCTGTAGGCGTGGGCTAAGAAAAAAAAGAAATGATGATGAATTTTAAGTGGCTATATTTGGTTTTTTGAAAACAGGGAAGGAGTGATCGGATTGAGCTGAAATTTCGAGGATAAGCTCCCGGGCCCTAGGAAAGCTTAACCTCTAAATTTCAGTCTAATAATCGATCTGTTCGATCTAATAATCGAACAACGTTAAAGGGGGGCTGTGGTGGGAGGGTTCAAACTTCCGGCCCAGTTTACCCCATGAAGATAAAGTCGGAGGAGGATGAAATTTTGCAAGTTTCTTAGTTTGAGCTTGGGCTACAAAATGCGATTACCGCCGTCTCTCTGCGACCTCTAGGACCTGATATCGCTTAACATTGTGGTGGGTCGCCTCTTTATAGAGGCACAAGTGTGCCTCCTTGATTATGTTTACTCAGGATTATTTGCACGGAGAATAAGTTTAATTGCAATTTCCTATGGAGATTGTCGCCCTCTACAGAAAACAATGTGGCACTATAATTAATACTTCTTTAGATTAACAAAATATCTTTTCAGATATTACTTTTTTAATAGCTTCATAATCTATTTCAGCTTAAGTGAATATTATTTAATCATTTAACCCCCTTAGAATTATGCTTAGAATAAATAACCTCTGAAATATCCATCGAAGATTTAACCACCCCCATTAATTCTAACTGCAGTTTTTTAAAGACTTCTTTAATACCTATCGATTTATTTTACAAGTTTAATTTCAATATCAAAGATGTAATTTATGTCTACTTCCCTACCCGTAGGGCCCTTGGTTTAAAAGATACTTGTAATAAATGTTATAAAAGAAGTTTTTCCAGGAAAGACTTGGGATTTCTGTTTAGAAATTTGAATGATTTTGTTAAGACTGTTTCTTTTTAACCCTCATGGATATTATAAGTGAAAAGTGTTTTTTCTCTTGTTGTTGCGTCCTTTCTTCGTCATTTAGGAACAATAATTCATTATGAACGTTTAAAGTTGTAACCACTATGAACGTTTATCAGTTTCCAATCATCACTTATCATCACTTATGATCCTTATCATCACTACATTATTAGGATTTACTGAAAATTTAATGTTTTTTCTGCAGTGTTTTTTAATGCAGTTTTACCGACTCCTGACATGATTTTACGGAGGATGCCACAATTTTGCATTTGGTTGAATTAACAAAATAGGGACATGATCCAAAAACTAAATCTCGGTTGGTAAATGCAGCGGTTTTACCAACTTGTGCAGTGATTTTACATATTGTATTTAAAACGGATATTATGCTAATTATTGGCAAAAAACAGTCGGTAGTCATGACCAGCCATTCGGTAAAATCTCTAGCTCTCCCCCCCCCCAAACATTTTGGCTAGTAACGACACTGACGCCCATGGTGTTTCTTCTTAAAGCAGTAAATGCATTCTTTTTTTGTGTTTTCAAAGATTTAATTTATGTCTACCTCCCTACCCGTAGGACCTTGGTTTACAAGATACTTGTAATAAATGTTCTAAAAAAAAGTTTTTCCTGGAAAGACTTGGGATTTCTGTTAAGACATTTGAATGATTTTGTTAAAAGACTGTTTCTTTTTAACCCTAATGGATATTATAAATGAAAAATTTTTTGTTTTTTTTTTCTGTTGTTTCGTCCTTTCTTCTTCATTTAGGAACAATAATTCATTATGAACGTTTAAATTAGGGTCTAAGTAAGCTCCTCCACAATAAAGTCTCAAAATTTTAAAAATCAGGGCGAAAGGATTCGGGCTCTGAATGTATAGAAACGAATTTACTAGAAACGAAAGTGAAATGGAAGTAAGCCCTCCAGTGATGAATGGACACATTTTTTTTTAGGGTCTGGGGGCTGAAGTTGGAAAAAATTGCCAGCAAAGCATTGTGCTTTTGCGATGTCGTTTTTCACACTTTTTACATATTCTTGTCTTTTATAGAAGGGGGATGGGGGTTAAAGATTTACGTAAGAAAATAATCCTTTCTATAAATATAGAAACCTACAAAATATTTGGGTTACCAATTCATAGTTACAAGGAACTTCCTTACAAAATAGTAGTAATCCAAAGACTTCGATACCAAAATTTCAAATTTTAAGAAAAGGGGTTAAAGGATTGGGCGTCCAAATTACTAATTTGTTACAAGTGAAAACAAATTAAAATAAGCACTTAGGTGATAAAGGGGTACGTTTTCTCGGGGGGGGGGAGTTTGAATAAAAATTGTTTTATTTGTAAAAACATCTTGTTCTGTTTGCATTTGTTTTTTAAAGTGTCTTTGGCTTTCTGATGTTCTATATAGGGGGGGGGGGGTTAATACTTGCGTAATGAATTAATCCCCTCTATGGATATTAAAAATGTACTGATGTATGGGATATATTTTTAGATGGACGCCCTTACACATTAAAGCTTTTCGGACCAGAACCTTAGAAAGAAATAAAAAGTCAATACCGTAGGCACTTTTGAAAATGGGAAAATAAGTATACTACCTCCTTCCCCCATATTAATCCGTTATATTTGCAAATAAATTTCAGTACATTTTTATTAATTTTATAAATAAATATAATCACTTATTCTTTTATCAGTTTTGGAACCGTAGTTTGATATTGCTGCTAAAGATGTAAGACGGTGGAATTCAATTCAGTCAATATTTCGGCCCTTTGTCCAAGGACCGTCCTCAGCACAACAAAAGCAAAAATATGTAAAAAAAAACCGACTTACAATAAAATGCGAACTTTAAAACTAAAAATTTTTAAAACAGCCCTAGCATCATTACTTCAACGAAGTTCAGCCAGGACTGATAGATAAAGTGAGATGAGATGATAAAATTCATTCAAACGAAATAAAAATAATTACGTAAACGCTTTCAAAGCTAATCTTGCTTTTTCGGCTGCAAGCCTCAAATGCCTTTTTATAACAGGTTCACTAATATTGTCTATTGGTTTAGCAAATATTTAGTTAGATCATTTTTAATTAAATTTATGTATAAAAGAATTTAATGAGTATTCCCCAAGTCCCTATTTAATGAATATTATGATTTATTTTGAATCTAGTTTCAGTTGATTCCCGACCCTCCTGTTTTATGTTTAAATCATTGCTAATGAGAAGGGATTTTTCAAAAAGTATTGTTTGGCTGGATTTATAAAAAATATAGCTACCTATAGCAGAATCAAAGGAGTTATTAGAAATCCAAATTCTTATCCAAATCCAAATTCTTATGGGTTTTGCCAACATAGTAATTGCCAGTCACATGTTATTTAATAAACCCCTCCTTGGCGAGTAACTGGGGTTTTATCTTTATCACAGCTTAAGAAATTTGTGATTTTAAAGTTATTAGTGAAAACTACATGTAGATTATGTTTTGTGCAAATATTTTTTAATGTGTGGAGTGATTTTTGGGATGTATGGAAGATACAAGTAGAAAGGACCCTAGTACTCGTGATAGTACACCATATATGGGCATGGAATCCCCAGGGAGAATGATTGCGTAATCGAAGTGGGTCAATGACCTCAATTCCCCTTTTGTGAATCAATAATTCCCCTTAGAAACAACAAAGTAATTCCCCTTTCTTGACAAATCAATCAACCATGACATCATCTGTCAGACATTTAGAAACTTCGCCCAGAAACAATTCTCCAGGAATAGACCCAAGACATTAATAAACTTCGCCCCGGAAACAATTCTACTGGTCGAACTCCAAAGATATTAATAAACTTCGCCCCGAAAACAATTCTCCAAGAAACATCTTAGAGATGAAGAGATTAGCGCGGGAAAGGGTTTCCCAGTAATTTCAAATGTGACAGCCCAGGGATGCCAAAAACAAAAGGAACACACAGAAATTACGTTTAGGGGTTATTTGGGCGAAAGCGTTTTAGACATTTTAGGGAATTATTTCGGCGAAACAGTTAGAGACATTTTAAAAGAGGATTTTAGAAGAGGATTTGAGGGTGAAACTCTGTGGTCGTTATAATACACAAGTTCCATTTGAACAGTGTCGTGAGGTCCCTACCCCAACCCCAAAGGGCTCCGATCCCCCTACCCCAACCCCGTAGGAAGCCCCCGGTCCCCGAAGGTTCCCCGGGCTCCCAAAGGGCCCCCAGACCCCCAGAGGCCCTCCCCGGGCCCCAAAGGCCCCTGAGCCCCCTTTTTTAATACTTTTTTATGGCTTTATTATATCTTTTCAGAACAAGTTATTTTCTTAATGTCCATCCTAAACCCATTTTACAAGTTGAAGTACCCATCCTTTTCACACACAACTTTACTTTACAGCTTTTTGAAAGCTCCAACACCAAGCAATACTTTTCAAAGGCATTTCAGAACAAGTTTTTTTCTTAATGTCCATCCTAAACCCATTTTACAAGTTGAAGTACCCATCCTTTTCACCCACAACTTTACTATACTGCTTTTTGAATGCTCCAACACCAAGCAATACTTTTCAAAGGGCATTTCAGAACAAGTTCTTTTCATAATGTCCATCCTAAACCCATTTTACAAGTTGAAGTTCCCATCCTTTTCACCCACAACTTTACTTTACAACTTTTTGAATGCCCAACACCAAGCAATACTTTTCAAAAGGCATTTCAGAACAAGTTCTTTTCTTAGTGACCGTCCTAAACCCATTTTACAAATTGAAGTACCCATCCTTTTCACCCACAACTTAGTTATAGGTAAGAGTTTGAAGTTTTACCTTAGAGACTTATCTTAGAGTTTTAGTTTGGTTTAGTTTTTGTTAAAAGTTTAGAGTTTTTTAGCTTAGAGTCTTAGCTTAGAGTTTTTGTTAGAGTTCTAGTTTAGTTTAGTTTTAGTTAAGAGTTTAGAGTTTTTAGCTTAGAGTCTTAGCTTAGAGTTTTATTCAGAGTTTTAGTTTAGTTTAGTTACAGTTCAGAATTTAGAGTTTTAGCTTAGAGTCATAGCTTAGAATTTTACTTAAAGTTGTAGTTTGGTTAAGTTTTAGTTAAGAGTTTCGAGTTTTAGCTTAGAGTCTTAGCTTAGAGTTTTAGTTAGAGTTGAAGTTTAGTTTAGTTACAGTTAAGAATTTAGAGTTTTAGCTTTGAGTCATAGCTTAGAGTTTTACTTAAAGTTTTAGTTTGGCTAAGTTTTAGTTAAGAGTTTCGAGTTTTAGCTTAGAGTCTTAGCTTAGAGTTTTTTTAGTTAGAGTTCTAGTTTAGTTTAATTTTAGTTAAGAGTTTGACGTTTTACCTTAGAGTTTTGTTAGAGTTTTAGTTTAGTTTTAGTTAAGAGTTTAGAGTTTTAGCTTAGAGTCTACTTAGAGTTTTGAGTTTAGTTAGTAGTTAAGAGTTTGGGGTTTTACCTTAGAGACTTAGCTTAGAGTTTTAGTTTAGTTTAGTTTTACTTAAGAGTTTAGAGTTTTAGCTTAGAGTCTCAGCTTAGAGTTTTTGTTAGAGTTCTAGTTTAGTTTAGTTTTAGTTAAGAGTTTAGTGTTTTTAGCTTAGAGTCTTAGTTTAGAGTTTTTGTTGAAGTTCTAGTTTAGTTTAGTTTTAGTTTAGAGTTTTAGCTTAGACTTAGAGTTTTAATTAGAGTTCTAGTTTAGTTTAGTTTTAGTTAAGCGTTTAGAGTTTTTAGCTTAGAGTCTTAGCTTAGTTTTATTTAGAGTTCTAGTTTAATTTAGTTTTAGTTAAGAGTTTAGAGTTTTACCATAGAGTCTTAGCTGAGAGTTTTAGTTAGAGTTAAAGTTTAGTTTAGTTACAGTTAAGAATTTAGAGTTATAGCTTAGAGTCATAGCTAAGAGTTTTACTTAAAGTTATAGTTTGGTTAAGTTTTAGTTAAGAGTTTCGAGTTTTAGCTGAGTCTTAGCTTAGAGTTTTTGTTAGAGTTCTAGTTAGTTTAGTTTTAGTTAAGAGTTTAGAGTTTTACCGTAGAGTCTTAGCTTAGAGTTTTTGTTAGAGTTCTAGTTTAGTTTAATTTTAGTTAAGAATTTGATGTTTTACCTTTGAGTTTCAGTTAGAGTTCTAGTTTAGTTTACTTTTAGTTAAGAGTTTAGTGTTTTACCTTAGAGTCTTAGCTTAGAGTTTTAGTTAGAGTTCTAGTTTAGTTTAGTTTTAGTTAAGAGTTTAGAGTTTTTAGCTTAGAGTCTTAGCTTAGAGTTTTTGTTGAAGTTCTAGTTTAGTTTTAGTTAATAGTTTAGAGTTTTAGCTTAGAGTCATAGCTTAGAGTTTTTGTTAGAGTTGAAGTTTAGTTTAGTAATAGTTAAGAGTTTAGAGTCTTAGCTTAGAGTCTTAGCTTAGAGTTTTTGTTAGAGTTTTAGTTTAGTTTAGTTTTAGTTAAGAGTTTAGAGTTTTAGCTTTGAGTCTTAGCTTAGAGTTATAGTTAGAGTTGAAGTTTAGTTTAGTTATAGTTAAGAATTTAGAGTTTTTAGCTTAGAGTTCTAGTTTAGTTTAGATATAGTTAAGCGTTTGGAGTTTTACCTCCGAGACTTAGCTTAGAGTTTTAGTTTAGTTTAGTTTTAGTTAAGAGTTTAGAGTTTTTTAGCTTAGAGTCTTAGCTTAGAGTTTTTGTTAGAGTTCTAGTTTAGTTTAGTTTTAGTGAAGAGTTTGGTGTTTTACCTTAGAGTCATAGCTTAGAGTTTTAGTTAGATTTATAGTTTAGTTTAGTTTTAGTTAAGAGTTTAGAATTTTAGCTTAGAGTCTTAGCTTAGAGTTTTTGTTAGAGTTCTAGTTTAGTTTAGTTTTAGTTAAGAGTTTAGAGTTTTAGCTTAGAGTCTTAGCTTAGAGTTTTTGTTAGAGTTTTAGTTTAGTTTAGTTTTAGTTAAGAGTTTAGAGTTTTAGCTTTGAGTCTTAGCTTTGAGTTATAGTTAGAGTTGAAGTTTAGTTTAGTTATAGTTAAGAATTTAGAGTTTTTAGCTTAGAGTCGTAGTTTAGAGTTTTTGTTAGAGTTCTAGTTTAGTTTTAGTTAAGAGCTTAGAGTTTTAGCTCAGAGTCTTAGCTTAGAGTTATAGTTAGAGTTGAAGTTTAGTTTAGTTATAGTTAAGAATTTAGAGTTTTTAGCTTAGAGTCGTAGTTTAGAGTTTTTGTTAGAGTTCTAGTTTAGTTAAGAGTTTAGAGTTTTATCATAGTCATAGCTTAGAGTTTTTGTTGAAGTTGAAGTTTAGTTTAGTCATAGTTACGAATTTAGAGTTTTTAGCTTAGAGTCTTAGCTTAGAGTTTTTGTTAGAGTTTTAGTTTAGTTTAGTTTTAGTTAAGAGTTTAGAGTTTTAGCTTTGAAGTTTAGTTTAGTTACAGTTAAGAATTTAGAGTTTTAGCTTAGAGTCATAGCTTAGAGTTTTTGTTAGAGTTCCAATTAAGTTTCAGTTAAGAGTTTCGAGTTTTAGCTGAGTCTTAGCTTAGAGTTTTGGTTAGAGTTCTAGTTTAGTTTAGTTAAGAGTTTAGAGTTTTACCTTAGAGTCTTTGCTTAGAGTTATTGTTAGAGTTCTAGTTTAGTTTAATTTTAGTTAAGAATTTGATGTTTTACCTTTGAGTTTCAGTTAGAGTTCTAGTTTACTTTTAATTAAGAGTTTAGAGTTTTAGCTTAGAGTCTTAGCTTAGAGTTTTAGTTAGAGTTCTAGTTTAGTTTAGTTTTAGTTAAGAGTTTTGAATTTTAGCTTAGAGTCTTAGCTTAGAGTTTTTGTTAGAGTTCTAGTTTAGTTCAAAACTAAACTAAACTATAACTCTAACTAAAACTCTAAGCTATGACTCTAAGGTAAAACACCAAACTCTTAACTAAAACTAAACTAAACTAGAACTCTAACAAAAACTCTAAGCTAAGACTCTAAGCTAAAAAACTCTAAACTCTTAACTAAAACTAAACGAAACTAAAACTCTAAGCTAAGTCTCGGAGGTAAAACTCCAAACGCTTAACTATATCTAAACTAAACTAGAACTCAAACAAAAATTCTAAGCTAAGACTCTAAGCTAAAATTGTAAACTCTTAACTATTACTAAACTAAACTTCAACTCTAACAAAAACTCTAAGCTATGACTCTAAGCTAAAACTCTAAACTATTAACTTAAACTAAACTAAACTAGAACTTCAACAAAACTCTAAGCTAAGACTCTAAGCTAAAACTCTAAACTTAACTATAACTAAAATAAACTAGAACTCTAACAAAAACTCTAAGCTAAGACTCTAAGCTAAAACTCTAAACTCTTAATTAAAACTAAACTAAACTAGAACTCTAACTAAAACTCTAAGCTTAGACTCTAAGGTAAAACACTAAACTCTTAACTAAAAGTAAACTAAACTAGAACTCTAACTGAAACTCAAAGGTAAAACATCAAATTCTTAACTAAAATTAAACTAAACTAGAACTCTAACAAAAACTCTAAGCTAAGACTCTAAGGTAAAACTCTAAACTCTTAATTAAAACTAAACTAAACTAGAACTCTAACAAAAATTCTAAGCTAAGACTCAGCTAAAACTCGAAATTCTTAACTAAAACTTAACCAAACTATTGCTTTAAGTAAAACTCTTAGCTATGACTCTGAGCTAAAACTCTAAATTCTTAACTGTTACTAAACTAAACTTTAACTCTAACTAAAACTCTAAGCTAAGACTCTATGGTAAAACTCTAAACTCTTAACTAAAACTAAATTAAACTAGAACTCTAAATAAAACTAAGCTAAGACTCTAAGCTAAAAACTCTAAACTCTTAACTAAAACTAAACTAAACTAGAACTCTAATTAAAACTCTAAGTCTAAGCTAAAACTCTAAACTAAAACTAAACTAAACTAGAACTCCAACAAAAACTCTAAACTAAGACTCTAAGCTAAAACTCTAAACTCTTAAGTAAAACTAAACTAAACTAAAACTCTAAGCTAAGTCTCTAAGTTAAAACTCCAAACTCTTAACTATAACTAAACTAAACTAGAATTCTAACAAAAGCTCTAAGCTAAGACTAAGCTAAAACTCTAAACTCTTAACTAAAACTAAACTAAACTAGAATTCTAACAAAAATTCTAAGGTAAAACATCAAACTCTTAACTAAAATTAAACTAAACCGAAACTCTAACAAAAAAACTCTAAGCTAAGACTCTAAGCTAAAACTCGAAACTCTTTAACTAAAACTTAGCCAAACTAAAACTCTAACTAAAACTCTAAGCGAAGACTCTAAGGTAAAACTCTAAACTCTTAACTAAAACTAAACTAAACTAGAACTCTAACAAAAACTCTAAGCTAAGACTCTAAGCTAAAAACTCTAAACTCTTAACTAAAACTAAACTAAACTAGAACTCTAACAAAAACTCTAAGCTAAAAAACTCTAAACTCTTAACTAAAACTAAACTAAACTAAAACTCTAAGCTAAGACTCTAAGCTAAAACTCTAAACTCTTAACTATTACTAAACTAAACTTCAACTTTAACAAAAACTCTAAGATAAGACTCTAAGCTAAAACTCTAAACTCTTAACTGTTACTAAACTAAACTTCAACTTTAACAAAAACTCTAAGCTAAGACTCTAAGCTAAAACTCTAAACTCTTAACTATTACTAAACTAAACTAGAACTTCGACAAAAACTATGCTAAGACTCTAAGCTAAAAATCTAAACTCTTAACTAAAACTAAACTAAACTAGAACTCTAACAAAAACTCTAAGCTAAGACTCTAAGCTAAAATTCTAAACTCTTAACTAAAACTAAACTAAACTAGAACTCTAACTAAAAGTCTAAGCTATAACTCTAAGGTAAAACACCAAACTCTTAACTAAAACCAAACTAGAACTCTTAACAAAAACTCTAAGCTAAGACTCTAAGCTAAAAAACTCTAACTCTTAACTAAAACTAAACTAAACTAAAACTTTAAGCTAAGTCTCTAAGGTAAAACTTCAAACTCTTAACTATATCTAAACTAAACTAGAATTCTAACAAAAACTCTAAGCTAAGACTCTAAGCTAAAACTCTAAACTCTTAACTATTACTAAACTAAACTTCAACTCTAACAAAAACTCTAAGCTAAGACTCTAAGCTAAAACTCTTAGCTATTAACGAAAACTAAACTAAACTAAAACTTCAACTAAAACTCTAAGCTAAGATTCTAAGCTAAAAACTCTAAACTCTTAACTAAAACTAAAATAAACTATAACTCAAACAAAACTCTAAGCTAAGACTCTAAGCTAAAAAAAAACTAAACTCTTAACTAAAACTAAACTAGAATTCTATCTAAAACTCTAAGCTAAGACTCTAAGGTAAAACACCAAACTCTTAACTAAAACTAAACTAAACTAGAACTCTAACAAAAACTCTAAGCTAAGACTCTAAGCTAGAAAAACTCTTAACTAAAACTAAACCAAACTAAAACTCTAACTAAAACTCTAAGGTAAGACTCTAAGGTAAAACACCAAACTCTTAACTAAAACTAAACTAAACTAGAACTCTAGCAAAAACTCTAAGCTAAGACTCTAAGCTAAAAAACTCTAAACTCTTAACTAAAACTAAACTAAACAAAAACTCTAAGCTAAGACTCTAAGCTAAAACTCTAAACTTAACTATTACTAAATTAAACTTCAACTCTAACAAAAACTCTAAGCTAAGACTCTAAGCTAAAACTCTAAACTATTAACTAAAACTAAACTAAACTAGAACTTCAACATAAAGTCTAAGCCAAGACTCTAAGCTAAAAACTCTAAACTCTTAACTAAACTAAGATAAACTAGAAATCTAACAAAAACTCTAAGCTAAGACTCTAAGCTAAAACTCTAAACTCTTAACTAAAACTAAACTAAACTAGAACTCTAACTAAAACTCTAAGCTAAGACTCTAAGGTAAAACACCAAACTCTTAACTAAAATAAACTAAACTAGAACTCTAACTGAAACTCAAAGGTAAAACATCACAACTCTTAACTAAAATTAAACTAAACTAGAACTCTAACAAAAAACTCTAAGCTAAGACTCTAAGCTAAAACTCTAAACTCTTAACTAAAACTAAACTAAACTCAGACTCTAACAAAAACTCTAAGCTAAGACTCAGCTAAAACTCTAAACTATTAACTAAAACTAAACTAAACTATAACTTCAAGATAAAACTCTTAGCTATGACTCTGAGCTAAAACTCTAAACTCTCAACTAATACTAAACTAAACTTAGAACTCTAACAAAAACTCTAAGCTAAGACTCTAAGCTAAAACTCTAAACTCTTAACTAAAACTAAACTAAACTAGAACTCTAACTAAAACTCAAGCTAAGACTCTAAGGTAAAACACCAAACTCATAACTAAAACTAAACTAAACTAGAACTCTAACTGAAACTCAAAGTCTAAGCATAAAACTCTAACTAAAACTAAACTAAACTAGAACTCTAACAAAAAACTCTAAACTAAGACTCTAAGCTAAAACTCGAAACTCTTAACTAAAACTTAGCAAACTAAACTTAAGTAAAACTCTAAGGTAAGACTCTAAGGTAAAACTCTAAACTCTTAACTGATACTAAACTAAACTAGAACTCTAACAAAACTCTAAGCTAAGACTCTAAGCTAAAACTCTAAACTCTTAACTAAAACTAAACTAAACTAGAACTCTAGCAAAAACTCCAAGCTAAGACTCTAAGCTAAAACTCGAAACTCTTAATAAAACTTAAACCTAAACTACAACTCTTAAGTAAAACTCTAAGCTAAGACTCTAAGCTAAAACTCTAATTCTGAACTTAACTAAACTATACTAAACTAGAACTCTGAATAAACTCTAAGCTAAGACTCTAAGCTAAAAACTCTAAACTCTTAGCTAAAACTAAACTAAACTAGAACTCTAACAAAAACTCTAAGTAAGACTCTTAAGCTAAAAACTCTAAACTTTTAACTAAAACTAAACCAAACTAAAACTCTAAGCTAAGACTCTAAGCTAAAACTCTAAACTCTTAACTATTACTAAACTAAACTTCAACTTTAACAAAAACTCTAAGATAAGACTCTAAGCTAAAACTCTAAACTCTTAACTGTTACTAAACTAAACTTCAACTTTAACAAAAACTCTAAGCTAAGACTCTAAGCTAAAACTCTAAACTCTTAACTATTAATAAACTAAACTAGAACTTCGACAAAAACTATGCTAAGACTCTAAGCTAAAAACTAAACTCTTAACTAAAACTAAACTAAAATAGAACTGTAACAAAAACTCTAAGCTAAGACTCTAAGCTAAAACTCTAAACTCTTAACTAAAACTAAACTAAACTAGAACTCTAACTAAAACTCTAAGCTATAACTCTAAGGTAAAACACCAAACTCTTAACTAAAACTAAACTAGAACTCTAACAAAAACTCTAAGCTAAGACTCTAAGCTAAAAAACTAACTCTTAACTAAAACTAAACTAAACTAAAACTCGAAGCTAAGTCTCTAAGGTAAAACTTCAAACTCTTAACTATATCTAAACTAAACTAGAATTCTAACAAAAACTCTAAGCTAAGACTCTAAGCTAAAACTCTAAACTCTTAACTATTACTAAACTAAACTTCAACTCTAACAAAAACTCTAAGCTAAGACTCTAAGCTAAAACTCTTATCTATTAACGAAAACTAAACTAAACTAAAACTTCAACTATAACTCTAAGCTAAGATTCTAAGCTAAAAACTCTAAACTCTTAACTAAAACTAAAATAAACTATAACTCTAACAAAAACTCTAAGCTAAGACTCTAAGCTAAAAAAAATAAACTCTTAACTAAAACTAAACTAGAATTCTATCTAAAACTCTAAGCTAAGACTCTAAGGTAAAACACCAAACTCTTAACTAAAACTAAACTAAACTAGAACTCTAACAAAAACTCTAAGCTAAGACTCTAAGCTAAAAAACTCTTAACTAAAACTAAACTAAACTAAAACTCTAACTAAAACTCTAAGGTAAGACTCTAAGGTAAAACACCAAACTCTTAACTAAAACTAAACTAAACTAGAACTCTAGCAAAAACTCTAAGCTAAGACTCTAAGCTAAAAAAACTCTAAATTCTTAACTAAAACTAAACTAAACAAAAACTCTAAGCTAAGACTCTAAGCTAAAACTCTAAACTTAACTATTACTAAATTAAACTTCAACTGTAACAAAAACTCTAAGCTAAGACTCTAAGCTAAAAACTCTAAACTATTAACTAAAACTAAACTAAACTAGAACTTCAACAAAAACTCTAAGCTAACATTCTAAGCTAAAATCTCTAAACTCTTAACTAAAACTAAGATAAACTAGAACTCTAACAAAAATTCTAAGATAAGACTAAGCTAAAATTCTAAACTCTTAACTAAAATTAAACTAAACTAGAACTCTAACTAAAACTCTAAGCTAAGACTCTAAGGTAAAACACCAAACTCTTAACTAAAAATAAACTAGAACTCTAACTGAAACTGAAAGGTAAAAAAATCCAACTCTTAACTAAAATTAAACTAAACTAGAACTCTAACAAAAAAACTCTAACTAAGACTCTAAGCTAAAACTCTAAACTCTTAACTATTACTAACTAAACTTCAGCTCTTACAAAAACTCTAAGCTAAGACTCTAAGCTAAAACTCTAAACTATTAACTAAAACTAAACTAAACTAGAACTTCAACATAAAGTCTAAGCCAAGACTCTAAGCTAAAAACTCTAAACTCTTAACTAACACTAAAATAAACTAGAACTCTAACAAAAACTCTAAGCTAAGACTCTAAGCTAAAATTATAAACTCTTAACTAAAACTAAACTAAACTAGAACTCTAACTAAAACTCTAAGCTAAGACTCTAAGGTAAAACACCAAACTCATAACTAAAACTAAACTAGAACTCTAACTGAAACTCAAAGGTAAATCATCAAACTCTTAACTAAAATTAAACTAAACTAGAACTCTAACAAAAAAACTCTAAGCTAAGACTCTAAGCTAAAACTCGAAACTCTTAACTAAAACTTAGCCAAACTAAACTTTAAGTAAAACTCTAAGGTATGACTCTAAGCTAAAACTCTAAATTCTTAACTGTATCTAAACTAAACTTCAACTCTAACTAAAACTCTAAGCTAAGACTCTAAGGTAAAACTCTTAACTAAAACTAAACTAAACTAGAACTCTAGCAAAAACTCCAAGCTAAGACTCTAAGCTAAAACTCGAAACTCTGTAATAAAACTTAACCAAACTACAACTTTAAGTAAAATTCTAAGCTATGACTCTAGGCTAAAACTCTAAATTCTGAACTGTAACTAAACTATACTAAACTAGAACTCTAACTAAAACACTAAGCTAAGACTCTAAGGTAAAACTCTAAACTCTTAACTAAAACTAAACTAAACTAGAACTCTAACAAAAACTCTAAGCTAAGACTCTTAAGCTAAAAATTCAAACTTTTAACTAAAACTAAACCAAACTAAAACTCTAAGCTAAGTCT